>OX578138.1:23163006-23494828 GCA_951213105.1 Amaurobius ferox | reverse complement strand
ATATGGCGATGGATTAGCCAATAGGTCTTGAGTCCATTTTTAAAAATACAGACACTTTGATATGTATTTCAAACATTAGTTTTGTTTTTAAGTAATAATTAACAAAGAGTGAAATGATTTCAAATATTAGTTTATATATGGCGATGGATTAGCCAATAGGTCTTGAGTCCATTTTTTAAAAATACAGACACTCAGATATGTATTTCAAACATTAGTTTTGTTTTTAAGTAATTAACAAAGAGTGAAATGATTTCAAACATTAGTTTACATATGGCGATGGATTAGCCAATAGGTCTTGAGTCCATTTTTAAAAATACAGACACTCTGATATGTATTTCAAACATTAGATTTGTTTTTAAGTAATAATTAACTAAGAGTGAAAAGATTTCAATCATTAGTTTATATATGGCGATGGATTAGACAATAGGTGTTGAGTCCATTTTTAAAAATACAGACACTCTGATATGTATTTCAAACATTAGTTTTGTTTTTAAGTAATAATTAACAAAGAGTGAAATGATTTCAAACATTAGTTTATATATGGCGATGGATTAGCCAATAGGTCTTGAGTCCATTTTTAAAAATATAGACACTCTGATATGTATTTCAAACATTAGATTTGACTAGAAAGGGATTAAAAGGAATTAAATGACTAGATGTGAGGTGATTTTACACAGGTTTATATATGGAGATAATGCGGTTTATGGGTCTTATATCCAATTTTTAAACTATAATATCCTCTCGGACCGGGATTTCATTGGTCTTGAGTATTTAGTATTTTAAATTATTTGTTATATTTTTAAAGCATGATTCTTGAATAGTTGCAGCGTAGAAAAGTAAACTTTTAGATTTTTAACATGTTATTGAAATTGTATATGTATGCGATTTTTACGGATTTATAAAGGGTCTTGAGGCAAATCGAGTAGGGAGTATCGGTTACCGGGAGCGTTTGCCATGGCGGAAAAAGCTTTAACCGGAGAGATGGGGGTCGCAACTCCCCCCCGGCCGGTACTTCTGTCACACTGCTAGAATCTGCACGAGTACATTGCTACTCGTCCCCTTTTTGGGAATTTATATATATATATATATATTATATATATATATATATATATATATATATATATATATATATATATATATATATATATATATATATATATATATATATATATATATATATATATATATATATATATATATATATATATATATATATATATGTAATGTCAGTTGGGGCTTTGTAAATTCAATATTTTCATTAGATGTAAATCCTTCAAAGAAATGCTAGTACTCTTATTAGCATCATTCAACATATTGCATATTTAATGAGACACTCATAAGGAGTTATGATTTTCTATTTAGTTGCTCATTAAAATTAATGGTTAAATTTATATGCGTAAGTGTAACTTAATCAAATGATCATTGGTATATTCTCTTCAAATTTAGGGTTACTCGTAGTACCGTATATATAGCACAGAGGCTAATGTAATTTTTGTAAGAGGGGGGTGCTCATTTCACCAGACTTCATAAATTGCAGATTGCAACGTAGGGAAAACATATTTGTCCTTTATTTTATTAATCAAGAATCCTTTTTCATCAAATCGTTGTTATACGCACATATTATATCTTTCCATTATTTCAGGTTTTATCAATTAAATTTATTTATTATAAAATTTTTAAAATTATAAGTTACTTTGTTATGATAATTTAAATATCTCGTAAAAATACGCGATCTGAATGTGAGCAATATTTTAGCTTGTGAGGCTATTTATGATTTGAGAAGGTTGACCACCCTTCTGCAAATAAAACTAATCTTCACCAGGTAGCTTAAGAAGCTCACTACAAAATAGTCTATTACAAAGTACATAACATTAGGTTTATGAATTGTAAAGTATTTAGGATTTAATTTATTCTTAATTTTCATTATAATTTAATAATTCCTTGTTATTTGCTTCTACTCTAGTGATATTTATGAATGCCCAAATAATAGCTCAGAGGCTAAGCAAACAATTTTGTGGAAAATAATTCTACAAATACAATCTGCATTAGACGGAGTATTAGACGGACTCATATATAAATCAACATGTGAAGCTATGCTATAATAATTATTTTTAAATTATTAAATATTAAGTGTCATCAAATAACTATGATTTTTATATGCATTCAATTCATCTGATGCATTTTCTTCAAATATTTACTAGCATTTTGTTTCACTTACGTTTTCCAAATACGATAAATACAACACTTCATTTATGCACAATTATTGTTGATTACTTAATTACAAACTTATAATTCTTATCCTTATTTACTTCCAATGCTATATTTATTTATAGCTACAATTTTACATGCAGGTTTTGTATTATAAAAGCATATTTAACTAAATCATCACAAGTCAATATGGCATTTTAATTTTAGTTCAATTCAAAACAATTATGTGCATAATATGATTAACAAAACATGAGTTCCTATGACTATCCTGAAGTATGATTAGAATTTAGAAATATACTTATTAATTTATTAATTATGATATTCTGAAATCTACCTCAGGGTGATTTAATAGCTCATTGGATGATTCTCCTATGCAAAATGACTATAATTAGAAATTAGATCAAAATCTACTCGTATTGGAAACCGGTCATTGGCTTACTTTGTGGTATGGTATGTGTGACTTCATCCACAGTAGCAGTACCCGTCTTATTACAATCGAATATTCACTGATTGCTCATAAACAGCGTGCACTAATCTAGTGCACTAATCTTGCGATAGGGACACAGGTCTTACTCACGAAGATTATCTTCGAATTGTTTTAGGCAATTTCAATGTTCCTCTCGACGTCAAGGTACCACTGACTTGCCTCAGTACCACTGACCTTTTCGTACGTTCTAAGCATGATGTTATTTTTCAAAGTCGCTGTCTATTCTACAATTTTGTTCTCGCTGATAAATTTTATCTCATTATGATCCACTTCTTTCCTTCCGCATCGTCTGTTACTGGATGACAGCAGATTCCGATTCTCCCGATGCTTTTGCTATGTTGTTTCTCTCAAGGAATGTAATGAGGCTTTAATTGACAATGCGTTTTTCGGGTCCTTCAGTCAAATGTCTAGATCTCCTTGCTTTCAGGCTTTAGATTGTCGTCTGCTGAATAATTATATTAATTGATAGAGGTACATCCTTTAGTTGTACTATCCTTTAGTTGTACTAGGAAGGTACTTTAACTATTCCATGTCACCATTTTGGCAGAGTAGTGGACATTTTATTATTTTTAATATCACGAGCTTGTTGTTCAGATAAACGAATACCTACAGTACATTTTGTATACTACCAATTTAAAACTTACAATTATTATCGGGAGATAAAAGGGGGATAGCATACACCCCAGCTTGACTCAAGAAATTATTTCTATCCTTAAAGTTTTCGGTGCAAATACGATTGAATAAAGGAAAAATCGTGGAATGGGCAGAATTAAATTTAAATTAACGGCGAAATTGGAGAAAAGGACGAAAATGATTCTATGTTGTCCGAATGATGGACACTATGCTGTCCGAAGCGCTATGGCATTTTGAAAAGCTTTTTATGTACGTCATGATGGTGCATTAATAAAGATGATTTACAATATCTGTAGTCTTTACTGAAAGTATTAAAATATTTTGGACAGTTTTACCATACTTAAAAAAATGAATTTTAGAAGATGTAAAAAACTTGCAGCCAGAGCGGAGAATGAAACCGGGAGACCTTCTAGGATACACCTAGAAGTGCTAAATACACACTCATGGTTTCTTTCATTTCAAACGTGCTGGGGGATGTTTAAGAACCTTCATAGGAATTTATGTTTCATATTAGACTAAATTTTAGAAGCTGTAAAAATGATCAGCCAGAGCGGAGACTGAAACCGTGGACCTCCTAGGATACACCTGGAAGTGCTAAATGCAGACTCATGGTTTCTTTCATTTCAAACGTGTTGGGGTGTTTAAGGACTTTTATAGGAATGTATATTTCAGATTAGACTAAATTGTAGAAGCTGTGAAAAAGATCAGCCAGAGCGGAGAATGAAACCGTGGACCTCCTAGGATACACCTGGAGGTGCTAAATGCAAACTCAAGGTTTCTTTCATTTCAAACGTGTTGGGGTGTTTAAGGACTTTCATAGGAATGTATATTTCAGATTAGACTAAATTGTAGAAGCTGTAAAAAAGATCGGCTACAGCGGAGAATGAAACCGTGGACCTCCTAGGATACACCTGGAAGTGCTAAATGCACACTCATGGTTTATTTCATTTCAAACATGTTGGAGTGTTTAAGGACTTTCATAGGAATGTATACTTCAAATTAGACTAAATTGTAGAAGCTGTAAAATCCATCAGCAGGAAAGGAGAATAAAACCGGACCTCCTAGGTTACAATCGGATGTGCCAAACGCACACTCAAGGCATTTTCATTACAAATCTGTTGGGGGTGTTTAAGGATTTTTCTAGAAATTTAATTTTTAGATTAGACTAAATTTTAGAAGCTGTAAAAATGATCAGCCAGATTGGAGAATGAAACCGGATTTCCTTGATTACACTCGGATGTTCTAAATGCACAAGTATCTAAAGACTACTTACTGCCCAACTCCAGTCTCATAAGGACTTAGTGTAATTATTTTAAAGATCTCCCAAATATCTCGTATTTAATAAACTAGCATTTCACAGCTCAGACACTGATCGAATTGAAATATACCGCGTATTGAATAAATTTTATATTATCTTTTAGTGCAATACTGATATCGCATTCAATCTTCTAGAGAAGGTAATTTCATGAATAATAAGTATCTAAATCCATTTAAATTAGAAGATTTCAATAGCATGCGAAACTACGCAATCGATTGGCTTTAACCTTTTCGGATGCCATTTAAATCTACTGATAAGAATATGTTGCATTTAGGATGATACTAACACTCCAATTACATATTATTAAAAAAAATGAAGTGTAACTTATTGGTGCTTTTACTTAAAAGCACTAATAAGCGCTAACAGGAACAGTATATAGCAAATAGCTCGATAACTATCTTACAAGTGCACTAAATAACTGTCAGATAGGATAAAACAGGAATTAAATTTACAGCTAATTCACAAAATAACGGGTGCTGTCCTTAAAACATTGACATATCTCACAATTCACTTTAGTTTGTATCACTTAAACTACTCTCTAATTGAGCGATGACGCCATTTTTATACTCTCCGGAGACATTTCTAGAAAGGGATCGCATTTGCTAGAATATTCAGAATTTCTAGAAGGGTCTTGTATATTCAAATGGCCAACAAAATTTGACAAATTGGCCATAAACCGCCAAATATGACAACCCTGCCTCGAGCGCGGAGTACGATCACGTTAAACTTGTGGGTCCGTAAGTCCTTCCGAGAGGTTGGTGGTAGGGGAAGAAGGGTACGGTCCCTATGGATGCCTCCCCCACTGGGTTCCGGTTTAAATTGAGTGGCTCTTCCCGGTCGTCCAAACAGTTACCTTAACCCTTTCTAGTAGGTCGGACGGTCTGGGTCTCAACAACAACAACCCTGCCTCGAGGGTCAAAATATTGCAACCCTACATTCAAGTAATAGGATTGGCTGTCTGTAAAAGTATTTTGTTTTTCTCTTTTGAGGTCTTTAAGAGATTCCAGTGAAGAACTTTTTCCATGTTCGTAACACCTTTCTAGTAGGTCGGACGATCTGGGTCTCAACAACAACAACCCTGCCTCGAGAGTCAAAATATTGCAACCCTACATTCAAGTAATAGGAATGGCTGTCTGTAAAAGTATTTTGTTTTTCTCTTTTGAGGTCTTTAAGAGATTCCAGTGAAGAACTTTTTCCATGTTCGAAACAATATGTAAATTCTTAAAAATTTGTAAGTGTCGATTACAGTATACCAATATCGATTACAATATATTCAAATTACTTAAATTTGGATAAAAGTTACTACATTTACATACTAGAAATAAATGTAAGAACATATTTTTGTCACTTGAAATTCAAAATAACGTCACATGACTAAACATATACAAAATTTTTGGTTTACAGCAATCGCTTCACAGAGAATGTTTCTGTCTAAAGGTTTAGACCCACTGTTTTACGGTTGAGGGATTTCTTCTCCAGTTAAATTGGAAAAATGTATTTCAGACAGATTTATATCTCTTAAAATCTTCAAAAAATGACGATCCGGAATCTTTATTTCCACCACCGTGTCTTCAAAAATGCAACTTAGTCTCTAAATTTTCGAATTCATATACTGCAAGTGAAATATTGATAGAACGGTGGGAATTTGACAACTGGTTGTTGAAGTCTATAAATGTATAAATGATGGGGAGATTAATTATAGTTCCTGTGGTGATGAAATTATTATACTTTCTCAAATGAAATATAATTAATCTTATTTGCCGAGAACTCTGCGTTATGAATGCAATAAACACCTAATGCATTTTTCATTGAGAGTTGACTACTTTCAATATTTTGAACTAAATAAAAAACCTTTATTTTTATCCGAACAAGTTTTTGCTTTACACTGCTTAATTTCACTCAAAATATTTTCTAAACTATAAAACATAGATATAAATAGTAAGCAATAAAACTATTCGGTAAGAAATCTGATTCCTAGATCTATAATTTATCTTTACAAAACTCTTACAGCTTCCGAGAAAAATCGTCTTATCAAGTTGAAGAAGATTGAAAATTTTCCGTTTTTTTATGTTCGTAATGAAGAATTACATCTCGAAAACTGAATGAGCTAGCTATAAACAGTAAGGTAGTAATTTGAAGCCTTTTAAAGTCCCTACCAGAATGCATACTTGAATGTCAGATCGACTTTTGTTTTAGAAATATAGGGCTTATCTTTTTCTGTAAAATCTACTATAAATTAATTGGACTGTAGCTTTCTTACATTAGAATTCATTTTTTTTTCTTCAAATTTCAGATGAAATTTTCTGAAAAATCATTGTGGATTCAAATGATGACAATTATAGTGTGTTACCCTTCATATCAAAGGGATTGAAAAAATCTTTTGATTGATACTATACTTGGCAATGTAACCCCGGGGGTAACTAACCCCCAAGGGTGGATAATGACGTCACGAACAAAAGAAAATTGTATTAGGTCTATTTTTTACAACACTGAGTGACACTATTAAGTACTGTGATTACTAAGCCATAAATAAACCCTTTTATGCATGATTATGTCCAATTTTGTTCACTGCTGCCTCGTTATATAAAATTTCGAATGAAATTCAATGTTTTCGCTCGAATTAAAAATAAATTATATCTAGTTCTAGATTTTTTGATAATAAAGCAAGCTATAAAGTTTCGTAAATTTCCATTAACATTTGTGGCTATAATGGTGTACATAAGAAATCGACCACAGATAGATGGACAGACAAACGGACGCACATCACTCCAGACATAGTCAAAACGTGTTCAGGCGGTCTTAAAACTAATAATTGATAGCATAATCTCGGAATAAAAAAGTTTCGTGCAAACGCTACTTTCTCACTGCTACGTATGAGAAGCTCTTTGTGTATTCGCGAGTAACGTAGATTGGGGTCAGGACACTCCAGTGATTAGGGCGTGGGGATTGCACTCGAACGACCCGAGTAGTTTGAATCCCACCTCTGCCTAAACTGTCGACGTGTTCACGTGGAATACGATTACGTTAAACATGTAGATTCGTAAGTCCTTTCGAGAGGATGGTGGTAGGGGAAGGAGGGTACGGTAACTTTGGATGCCTCCACCACTGGGTTCCGGTCTAAATTGGGTGGCACTTCCCGGTCGCCTAAACTGATATCTTTACACTTTCGGGTTGGTCGGACGGTCTGGGTCGAAGTAGAGGAGTCACTTAGATTTTAAGTTGTTTCAATTATGTTACTTTCCCTGCAATACATGGTAATGTATAGGGAAAGTATTGGAATCATGTCGAAAATCGCAACTTGAGTTTTCGACGGATCTACACGTTTCGAGACCTCTAGAATACGAAAAAACTATTTTTAGCGTGACATCTGTGTGTGTGTTTGTGTGTCTGTGTGTCTGTCTGTGTGTCTGTCTGTGTGTTTGTCTGTCTGTGCAGATTTTGTATCCACTCTAACTAAATTAATGGACCGAATTTCATAAAATTTGGCAGGTATATCACTTGTGGGCGGATCTGGTGCTGATTAGTTTTGGGTACGATTCGGGATAAAAGAACCCGCCTTTTTTTGCGAAATGGCCCGCAAAGGCTTGTATCCACTCTAGCTAAAAATCTAATGGACCGAATTTCACAAAATTTGGCAGATAAATTGCTTGTGGGTCGTCACGCTGGTTTTGATTAGATTTTGGTACGATTCGGAAAAAAATAACCTGCCTTTTTTTGCAAAATGGCCCGCAAAAATCGCCAAAATTTAAAATAAAAAACTACGTATGCTCAAATATATCCATTAAATGCTCGTTCAATACGTAATTTTTAACGAAGAAAAGAATAAGACCAACCCCATTACACTAGGACTAGCCGTTCTCGAGATATTTTAGTTTTTTCGTATTTTCTCTACGCCATCTTTGAAAATAAGTCCAGTTATCAAATGAGAACGAAAATGAAATTAAAAGTGAATTAAATTTAATTAAAATAAAGAGAACGTGAATATAAGTCTGCAGGGAAAGTCATGTTCTGCCCACATCAGATTTTTATTTTAGTTGCTTTGCCAATATTATATCTGTTGTAATCGAAACAAATGAGACTTAAAACAAAGAATAAACTTATTGAACATTATTAGAGTCTTATTTCACAAGACGTTATTCACGCAAAACTCTTTTGGCTCCATCGGATTGAAGCCATCGCTTATTTTTTTTCTTTCCTTACAATGCATAGCATATTTGGAATAGTGTTGCAATTGGGTCTAAAATTCCAATACCAGATTTTGGTGCATTTGTCTGTTATAAGCATCCTTGAATACGCATGAACCATTTTTCCAATTATGTCTATTATAGCATCCTTGAATACGTATCAACCATTTTTCCAATCATATCTATTCGTCTCTTTCCGAGACTGTGGCCGCGATATCTTTCAATTCGAGCAAATTAAATAAAATTCAGTAAACTTGTTTTACTCTCTAAAAGTCAGTGGTTCATTGATTGACGAAGAGCTCACACCAAGGAAAATCCTCAATTTTCCAAAAGTCATCATTTGCAGATCGTTAACAAGCGCCGTTATCCAGATATTCCACATTTTTAATCTGAAATAGAAGAAATGTCAATCATGAAAATGGAATATATCCCCTGTCATAAAATGAGTAAATCTTTGCCCGTCCTTTTAAAGGCACTGCTATCGAAGAATTGGTAGAAAATTGGTCGAATTTTTGTCGATTCAATTGGTTTATAACCTTGGACTTCAGCCTTTATTGAACCAAGGTCTACATTTGAATCAATTAGAGACTGGCGGACCGCACTACAAATACGCACACATGCGCACACATACACATGTATGCAAGCACGGTCAAATTTGAGCGTTACAAAAAAGAAACTGGCGATGATCTCCCTTACTCTTTCCTTATGAAATTAATATGTTGGTTTTTATGAATTACTTAATAATTTAATATAGTAAGGTTATTATACTAAAGTTGACGACAAACACTAGTTTTAATGTAGAGTAGAAAACATGAACCTATATTTATCATACAGCGAATGCTTTCGAAGTTAGATCTTGATACTCTGCACACTGAATTATTTACAAAGGCTATTTACACACTTTTAGAACGATTTTATTGCAAATTATAACGACATTTAAATTAATAAAAAACAAAATTCTTTAAAACAACTCATAAAAACAACCCATTTAATTCTCACATCACATTTTATTAAAGCTAAATTATCGTTTCTATAGTTAAATTTTGTATATTTTAAAAATAGCGCATGTAAACAAACTTTGGATTGAAGGTAACGTTTTTACTCATTCCGGGGGAGAAATATTCTTATTCTATAATTACAAAACACTGTAAAAATCGTGGAATGCGTATTTTTAAATGCTAAAATAAGCAAAATCATTAATAAGAAAAAGAAGAAACGTATCAAGCATTGCTTTTAACCGGAAAAAGAACAACGAATAAATATCCAAAGAATGTGCGTACATTTACGACTATTTCAAAAATGAAGTCTCCTGTCTCAAAAAGAAATCCACCGACTCAAATAGTAAATGCAGTGTCTTTAAATATCTCTGTAGCGACTGTAAACAAGATAATAAAGATTTAAATCTTTATGAAAGCTAAAGAGCATAATTTTCACCGCATTTTCCCTAGACATGTGATTGAGCGCAAAACAACATGCTGTAGAATTATCTATGAAAATCATTTAGACGGTAACAAATGGAAATATATTGCGACAATTGATGAAGCATGGAGCTATTTCAATGAATGTAACAGATAAAGATCGATTTACTAACTCAAAAGAGGAAGAAAAAAAAGACCTAAAACTTGGTTTGAAATATAAAAAGAAAATTTTCCGTAATGGATTCGTGATTATTGCTGGATTTTTGCACGAGTAAATTAATGTTAAGAAAAGTTGAAAAAAAATGTCAAAATCAATTCAATTTATTTTAAAAAGTACCATTCTTTTCAAGAACTTCATCATGATAAAGCTACTAATCACACATCAATATCTATCGCTACTTTTTTTTCTTTTAAATGACAAAAAATACAGATAATAAACCTATACCTTCAGGGGAAAATTCCATCAAAGTCTCCTGATGTGTCACCTATGGATTGTTTTGCTTTTAGATTGTTGAAATGAGAACTTTCAAAACGCAGGTATAAAGCAATGGATGGACTATGGAAAACTGGGAAAGAGGATTGGAATAAAATACCATGCAAAACTTTAAGAAAATCGCGTTTATTTTAGAAATGAAGACGTAGAATGAGTCCAGAGAAAGGGCCATAAGATAGAACATTCAGGAAATAAATATTCTTACTTCAAGCCTTAATTATATTGATTTAAATGTGTTCTAATAATGAGTAAATAGCTTCCGTAATAACGTGAACTCGCTACACCCAGTCCCAAAATTTTCATTTAAATTTTAAAAATTTTATATTTATTTACCATAAATATTTTTATAGTACTTACTATAAAATGAAAGTTTTCGTTTAATCGTAATGGTTAATACGGGAGAAGAAAGCATTATCCAGACAGCTTACAAAAGAATAAAATAGTTTTACCCCAAAATGTGGAAGAATATAAAAACCGTTGTCTGTTTCAAATCAATTCTGAAAGATACGAAATTCTTTGCGCTTTAACAATCCGTAATATGTTGAAATAAATGAGAAATAGGGGGAGGGGGAGAGGCTGGAAATGCCATTAAATTTTCAAATCCACATTTCAAAAATAACACTTTCCGAAAATGCAAATTTATATCACCATTGCTGCTTATCCTTCCTGAGATCACATTCTCTTTTTTAAGATACATAAATAAATTAATATATACTTCTAATTAAAAAATTTTCCGGCGATAAAAATCTAAATTACTCCTTAAAAAATTATATTTGTTCAAATAAATTTCCAATGCAAAACTTACAGAAATGCAGGGATAGTGATTTAAATACTGAAGCAGCATTTAATGTGAAAAGACTAAGAATTTCACACTCACCCGTGAAGTTCATTTTTCATTTTGATGACTAAAAATCAATACTCTATTTTTAATACGTAGATTGAGAAAGTATTGTTTTCACGAAAATTTTCAACTTCGAAATTTTGATGCCAATATATGTTTTAAGACCACCTGAACACGTTTTGACTATTTTTGGAGTGATGTCCGTCTGTCTAATGTCTGTGGTTTATTTCTCGTGGACGCTATAGCAGCTACAGATATTAATGGATTTTAACTAAACTTTATATCCGGCTTTGTTATCAAAAAATCTAGAACTTGATAGAATTTTAATTTTAAATTCGAATAAAAATTTCGAAATTTTTCGAGATGAGAGATTCATTTGCAAAACAAAACGAAGTGAATATAATCATCATCAGCATTCGCTATTTTTTGTTCTTAGTACCATTCTTAAAATCAGTAAACATAATTCAAGTACTCATTTGCAATCAAAGAAGACTTGAATTTGTCCATCATCATTCACCCTTTTTCTAATTATTGCCATTCTTATAACCAAAAGAGAAATTCAAATGTACATTTGCGATCAAATGAGGTAGATTAGCTAAGTGTGCAGTAACAGTTAATACCAGGTTGCAGTAACCGTTAATAGTTAATACTTTGCAGTAACAGTTAATACAGTTAAAAAATGAAGTACATGTTTGAGAAATAGAATGTCATCCCAGATATTCTGCCTCATTCAGAATGTCACCAAGGTGGAAAATAAATCTCTGGTATTTTCTCCATAATTGGGGAAGTTTCCAGGTCATCAACATAACGACTTTTGTGAATAGTTGATAGATGAAGATATCTAAAATGAGTGTGATCTTTTAAAAGTCATTCAAACGATAAAAACCTTGTTAAATGGACTAAGCATAGTTATGAACAGACGACTGCCATGTCCTTACTCACATCTATAATTATAGTTTCACTGGTTTAACACAGTGTGTAGTGTATAATTATAGTTTCACTGGTATAACACAGAGAAAAGGTTTCTGAATTACCACTGATAATAACTTTTCCGACTATATTAACTCCGTAAGTTGTAATGGAAAAGGTTCTTGAATTGTCACGGCTGAAGATAAATGTCCCGATTGTATTAACTTAGTGTCACTGGTTAACACAATGTGTAGTGTATAATTATAGTTTCACTGGTGTAACACAGAGAAAAGGTTTCTGAATTACCACTGATAATAACTTTTCCGACTATATTAACTCCGTAAGTTGTAATGGAAAATGTTCTTGAGAGAGAGAATTGTCACGGCTGAAGATAAATGTCCCGATTGTATTAACTTAGTATCACTGGTTAACACAGTGTGTAGTGTATAATTATAATTTCACTGGTGTTACACAGAGAAAAGGTTTCTGAATTACCACTGATAATAACTCTCCCGACTATATTAACTCCGTAAGTTGTAATGGAAAAGGTTCTTGAGAGAGAGAATTGTCACGGCTGAAGATAAATATCCCGATTGTATTAACTTAGTATCACTGGTTAACACAGTGTGTAGTGTATAATTATAGTTTCACTGGTGTAACACAGATAAAAGGTTTCTGAATTACCACTGATAATAACTTTTCCGACTATATTAACTCCGTAAGTTGTAATGGAAAAGGTTCTTGAGAGAGAGAATTGTCACGGCTGAAGATAAATGTCCCGATTGTATTAACTAAGTGTCACTGGTTAACACAGTGTGTAGTGTATAATTATAGTTTGACTGGTGTAACACAGATAAAAGGTTTCTGAAGTACCACTGATAATAACTTTTCCGACTATATTAACTCCGTAAGTTGTAATGGAAAATGTTCTTGAGAGAGAGAATTGTCACGGCTGAAGATAAATGTCCCGATTGTATTAACTTAGTATCACTGGTTAACACAGTGTGTAGTGTATAATTATAATTTCACTGGTGTAACACAGAGAAAAGGTTTCTGAATTACCACTGATAATAACTCTCCCGACTATATTAACTCCGTAAGTTGTAATGGAAAAGGTTCTTGAGAGAGAGAAATGTCACGGCTGAAGATAAATGTCCCGATTGTATTAACTTAGTATCACTGGTTAACACAGTGTGTAGTGCATAATTATAGTTCCACTGGTGTAACACAGATAAAAGGTTTCTGAATTACCACTGATAATAACTTTTGCGACTATATTGACTCCGTAAGTTGTAATGGAAAAGGTTCTTGAGAGAGAGAATTGTCACGGCTGAAGATAAATATCCCGATTGTATTAACTTAGTGTCACTGGTTAACACAGTGTGTAGTGTATAATTATAGTTTCACTGGTGTAACACAGAGAAAAAGTTTCTGAATTACCACTGGTAATAACTCTTCCGACTATATTAACTCCATAAGTTGTAATGGAAAAGTTTCTTGAGAGAATTGTCACGGCTGAAGATAAATGTCCCGATTGTATTAACTTAGTGTCACTGGTTAACACAGTGTGTAGTGTATAATTATAGTTTCACTGGTGTAACATAGATAAAAGATTTCTGAATTACGACTGATAATAACTTTTCCGACTATATTAACTCCGTAAGTTGTAATGGAAAAGGTTCTTGAGAGAGAGAATTGTCACGGCTGAAGATAAATGTCCCGATTGTATTAACTTAGTGTCACTGGTTAACACAGTGTGTAGTGTATAATTATAGTTTGACTGGTGTAACACAGATAAAAGGTTTCTGAAGTACCACTGATAATAACTTTTCCGACTATATTAACTCCGTAAGTTGTAATGGAAAAGGTTCTTGAGAGAGAGAATTGTCACGGCTGAAGATAAATGTCCCGATTGTATTAACTTAGTATCACTGGTTAACACAGTGTGTAGTGTATAATTATAGTTTCACTGGTGTAACACAGAGAAAAGGTTTCTGAATTACCACTGATAGTAACTCTTCCGACTATATTAACTACATAAGTTGTAATGAAAAGGTTCTTGAGTGAATTGTCACGGCTGAAGATAAATGTCCCGATTGTATTAACTTAGTGTCACTGGTTAACACAGTGTGTAGTGTATAATTATAGTTTCACTGGTGTAACACAGATAAAGGGTTTCTGAATTACCACTGATAATAACTTTTCCGACTATATTAACTCCGTAAGTTGTAATGGAAAAGGTTCTTGAGAGGGAGAATTGTCACGGCTGAAGATAAATGTCCCGATTGTATTAACTTAGTATCACTGGTTAACACAGTGTGTAGTGTATAATTATAGTTTCACTGGTGTAACACAGAGAAAAGGTTTCTGAATTACCACTGATAATAACTTTTCCGACTATATTAACTCCGTAAGTTGTAATGGAAAAGGTTCTTGAGAGAGAGAATTGTCACGGCTGAGGATAAATGTCCCGATTATATTAACTAAGTATCACTGGTTAACACAGTGTGTAGTGTATAATTATAGTTTCACTGGTGTAACACAGAGAAAAAGTTTCTGAATTACCACTGGTAATAACCCTTCCGACTATATTAACTCCATAAGTTGTAATGGAAAAGGTTCTTGAGAGAATTGTCACGGCTGAAGATAAATGTCCCGATTGTATTAACTTAGTGTCACTGGTTAACACGGTGTGTAGTGTATAATTATAGTTTCACTGGTGTAACATAGATAAAAGGTTTCTGAATTACGACTGATAATAACTTTTCCGACTATATTAACTCCGTAAGTTGTAATGGAAAAGGTTCTTGAGAGAGAGAATTGTCACGGCTGAAGATAAATGTCCCGATTGTATTAACTTAGTGTCACTGGTTAACACAGTGTGTAGTGTATAATTATAGTTTGACTGGTGTAACACAGATAAAAGGTTTCTGAAGTACCACTGATAACTTTTCCGACTATATTATCTCCGTAAGTTGTAATGGAAAAGGTTCTTGAGAGAGAGAATTGTCACGGCTGAAGATAAATGTCCCGATTGTATTAACTTAGTATCACTGGTTAACACAGTGTGTAGTGCATAATTATAGTTCCACTGGTGTAACACAGATAAAAGGTTTCTGAATTACCACTGATAATAACTTTTGCGACTATATTAACTCCGTAAGTTGTAATGGAAAAGGTTCTTGAGAGAGAGAATTGTCACGGCTGAAGATAAATATCCCGATTGTATTAACTTAGTGTCACTGGTTAACACAGTGTGTAGTGTATAATTATAATTTCACTGGTGTAACACAGATAAAAGGTTTCTGAATTACCACTGATAATAACTTTTCCGAATATATTAACTCCGTAAGTTGTAATGGAAAAGGTTCTTGAGAGAGAATTGTCACGGCTGAAGATAAATGTCCCAATTGTATTAACTTAGTATCACTGGTTAACACAGTGTGTAGTGTATAATTATAGTTTCACTGGTGTGACACAGAGAAAAGGTTTCTGAATTACCACTGATAGTAACTCTTCCGACTATATTAACTACATAAGTTGTAATGAAAAGGTTCTTGAGTGAATTGTCACGGCTGAAGATAAATGTCCCGATTGTATTAACTTAGTGTCACTGGTTAACACAGTGTGTAGTGTATAATTATAGTTTCACTGGTGTAACACAGAGAAAAGGTTTCTGAACTACCACTGATAATAACTCTTCCGACTATATTAACAACATATGTTGTAATGGAAAAGGTTCTTGAGAGAATTGTCACGGCTGAAGATAAATGTCCCGATTGTATTAACTTAGTGTCACTGGTTAACACAGTGTGTAGTGTATAATTATAGTTTCACTGGTGTAACACAGATAAAAGGTTTCTGAATTACCACTGATAATAACTTTTCCGACTATATTAACTCCGTAAGTTGTAATGGAAAAGGTTCTTGAGAGAGAGAATTGTCACGGCTTAGGATAAATGTCCCGATTATATTAACTAAGTATCACTGGTTAACACAGTGTGTAGTGTATAATTATAGTTTGACTGGTGTAACACAGAGAAAAAGTTTCTGAATTACCACTGGTAATAACTCTTCCGACTATATTAACTCCATAAGTTGTAATGGAAAAGGTTCTTGAGAGAGAGAATTGTCACGGCTGAAGATAAATGTCCCGATTGTATTAACTTAGTATCACTGGTTAACACAGTGTGTAGTGCATAATTATAGTTCCACTGGTGTAACACAGATAAAAGGTTTCTGAATTACCACTGATAATAACTTTTGCGACTATATTAACTCCGTAAGTTGTAATGGAAAAGGTTCTTGAGAGAGAGAATTGTCACGGCTGAAGATAAATATCCCGATTGTATTAACTTAGTGTCACTGGTTAACACAGTGTGTAGTGTATAATTATAGTTTCACTGGTGTAACACAGATAAAAGGTTTCTGAATTACCACTGATAATAACTTTTCCGACTATATTAACTCCGTAAGTTGTAATGGAAAAGGTTCTTGAGAGAGAGAATTGTCACGGCTGAAGATAAATGTCCCGATTGTATTAACTTAGTGTCACTGGTTAACACAGTGTGTAGTGTATAATTATAGTTTCACTGGTGTAACACAGAGAAAAGGTTTCTGAACTACCACTGATAATAACTCTTCCGACTATATTAACAACATAAGTTGTAATGGAAAAGGTTCTTGAGAGAATTGTCACGGCTGAAGATAAATGTCCCGATTGTATTAACTTAGTGTCACTGGTTAACACAGTGTGTAGTGTATAATTATAGTTTCACTGGTGTAACACAGAGAAAAAGTTTCTGAATTACCACTGGTAATAACTCTTCCGACTATATTAACTCCATAAGTTTAATGGAAAAGGGTTCTTGAGAGAATTGTCACGGCTGAAGATAAATGTCCCGATTGTATTAACTTAGTATCACTGGTTAACACAGTGTGTAGTGTATAATTATAGTTTCACTGGTGTAACACAGAGAAAAAGTTTCTGAATTACCACTGGTAATAACTCTTCCGACTATATTAACTCCATAAGTTGTAATGGAAAAGGTTCTTGAGAGAATTGTCACGGCTGAAGATAAATGTCCCGATTGTATTAACTTAGTGTCACTGGTTAACACAGTGTGTAGTGTATAATTATAGTTTCACTGGTGTAACACAGAGAAAAGGTTTCTGAATTACCACTGATAGTAACTCTTCCGACTATATTAACTACATAAGTTGTAATGAAAAGGTTCTTGAGTGAATTGTCACGGCTGAAGATAAATGTCCCGATTGTATTAACTTAGTGTCACTGGTTAACACAGTGTGTAGTGTATAATTATAGTTTCACTGGTGTAACACAGAGAAAAGGTTTCTGAACTACCACTGATAATAACTCTTCCGACTATATTAACAACATAAGTTGTAATGGAAAAGGTTCTTGAGAGAATTGTCACGGCTGAAGATAAATGTCCCGATTGTATTAACTTAGTGTCACTGGTTAACACAGTGTGTAGTGTATAATTATAGTTTCACTGGTGTAACACAGAGAAAAGGTTTCTGAACTACCACTGATAATAACTCTTCCGACTATATTAACAACATAAGTTGTATTGGAAAAGGTTCTTGAGAGAATTGTCACGGCTGAAGATAAATGTCCCGATTGTATTAACTTAGTGTCACTGGTTAACACAGTGTGTAGTGTATAATTATAGTTTCACTGGTGTAACACAGATAAAGGGTTTCTGAATTACCACTGATAATAACTTTTCCGACTATATTAACTCCGTAAGTTGTAATGGAAAAGGTTCTTGAGAGGGATAATTGTCACGGCTGAAGATAAATGTCCCGATTGTATTAACTTAGTATCACTGGTTAACACAGTGTGTAGTGTATAATTATAGTTTCACTGGTGTAACACAGAGAAAAAGTTTCTGAATTACCACTGGTAATAACTTTTCCGACTATATTAACTCCGTAAGTTGTAATGGAAAAGATTCTTGAGAGAGAGAATTGTCACGGCTGAAGATAAATGTCCCGATTGTATTAACTTAGTATCACTGGTTAACACAGTGTGTAGTGCATAATTATAGTTCCACTGGTGTAACACAGATAAAAGGTTTCTGAATTACCACTGATAATAACTTTTGCGACTATATTAACTCCGTAAGTTGTAATGGAAAAGGTTCTTGAGAGAGAGAATTGTCACGGCTGAAGATAAATATCCCGATTGTATTAACTTAGTGTCACTGGTTAACACAGTGTGTAGTGTATAATTATAGTTTCACTGGTGTAACACAGAGAAAAAGTTTCTGAATTACCACTGGTAATAACTCTTCCGACTATATTAACTCCATAAGTTGTAATGGAAAAGTTTCTTGAGAGAATTGTCACGGCTGAAGATAAATGTCCCGATTGTATTAACTTAGTGTCACTGGTTAACACAGTGTGTAGTGTATAATTATAGTTTCACTGGTGTAACATAGATAAAAGATTTCTGAATTACGACTGATAATAACTTTTCCGACTATATTAACTCCGTAAGTTGTAATGGAAAAGGTTCTTGAGAGAGAGAATTGTCACGGCTGAAGATAAATGTCCCGATTGTATTAACTTAGTGTCACTGGTTAACACAGTGTGTAGTGTATAATTATAGTTTGACTGGTGTAACACAGATAAAAGGTTTCTGAAGTACCACTGATAATAACTTTTCCGACTATATTAACTCCGTAAGTTGTAATGGAAAAGGTTCTTGAGAGAGAGAATTGTCACGGCTGAAGATAAATGTCCCGATTGTATTAACTTAGTATCACTGGTTAACACAGTGTGTAGTGTATAATTATAGTTTCACTGGTGTAACACAGAGAAAAGGTTTCTGAATTACCACTGATAGTAAATCTTCCGACTATATTAACTACATAAGTTGTAATGATAAGGTTCTTGAGTGAATTGTCACGGCTGAAGATAAATGTCCCGATTGTATTAACTTAGTGTCACTGGTTAACACAGTGTGTAGTGTATAATTATAGTTTCACTGGTGTAACACAGATAAAGGGTTTCTGAATTACCACTGATAATAACTTTTCCGACTATATTAACTCCGTAAGTTGTAATGGAAAAGGTTCTTGAGAGGGAGAATTGTCACGGCTGAAGATAAATGTCCCGATTGTATTAACTTAGTATCACTGGTTAACACAGTGTGTAGTGTATAATTATAGTTTCACTGGTGTAACACAGAGAAAAGGTTTCTGAATTACCACTGATAATAACTTTTCCGACTATATTAACTCCGTAAGTTGTAATGGAAAAGGTTCTTGAGAGAGAGAATTGTCACGGCTGAGGATAAATGTCCCGATTATATTAACTAAGTATCACTGGTTAACACAGTGTGTAGTGTATAATTATAGTTTCACTGGTGTAACACAGAGAAAAAGTTTCTGAATTACCACTGGTAATAACCCTTCCGACTATATTAACTCCATAAGTTGTAATGGAAAAGGTTCTTGAGAGAATTGTCACGGCTGAAGATAAATGTCCCGATTGTATTAACTTAGTGTCACTGGTTAACACGGTGTGTAGTGTATAATTATAGTTTCACTGGTGTAACATAGATAAAAGGTTTCTGAATTACGACTGATAATAACTTTTCCGACTATATTAACTCCGTAAGTTGTAATGGAAAAGGTTCTTGAGAGAGAGAATTGTCACGGCTGAAGATAAATGTCCCGATTGTATTAACTTAGTGTCACTGGTTAACACAGTGTGTAGTGTATAATTATAGTTTGACTGGTGTAACACAGATAAAAGGTTTCTGAAGTACCACTGATAACTTTTCCGACTATATTATCTCCGTAAGTTGTAATGGAAAAGGTTCTTGAGAGAGAGAATTGTCACGGCTGAAGATAAATGTCCCGATTGTATTAACTTAGTATCACTGGTTAACACAGTGTGTAGTGCATAATTATAGTTCCACTGGTGTAACACAGATAAAAGGTTTCTGAATTACCACTGATAATAACTTTTGCGACTATATTAACTCCGTAAGTTGTAATGGAAAAGGTTCTTGAGAGAGAGAATTGTCACGGCTGAAGATAAATATCCCGATTGTATTAACTTAGTGTCACTGGTTAACACAGTGTGTAGTGTATAATTTTAATTTCACTGGTGTAACACAGATAAAAGGTTTCTGAATTACCACTGATAATAACTTTTCCGAATATATTAACTCCGTAAGTTGTAATGGAAAAGGTTCTTGAGAGAGAGAATTGTCACGGCTGAAGATAAATGTCCCAATTGTATTAACTTAGTATCACTGGTTAACACAGTGTGTAGTGTATAATTATAGTTTCACTGGTGTAACACAGAGAAAAGGTTTCTGAATTACCACTGATAGTAACTCTTCCGACTATATTAACTACATAAGTTGTAATGAAAAGGTTCTTGAGTGAATTGTCACGGCTGAAGATAAATGTCCCGATTGTATTAACTTAGTGTCACTGGTTAACACAGTGTGTAGTGTATAATTATAGTTTCACTGGTGTAACACAGAGAAAAGGTTTCTGAACTACCACTGATAATAACTCTTCCGACTATATTAACAACATAAGTTGTAATGGAAAAGGTTCTTGAGAGAATTGTCACGGCTGAAGATAAATGTCCCGATTGTATTAACTTAGTGTCACTGGTTAACACAGTGTGTAGTGTATAATTATAGTTTCACTGGTGTAACACAGATAAAAGGTTTCTGAATTACCACTGATAAAAAATTTTTCGACTATATTAACTCCGTAAGTTGTAATGGAAAAGGTTCTTGAGAGAGAGAATTGTCACGGCTGAGGATAAATGTCCCGATTATATTAACTAAGTATCACTGGTTAACACAGTGTGTAGTGTATAATTATAGTTTGACTGGTGTAACACAGAGAAAAAGTTTCTGAATTACCACTGGTAATAACTCTTCCGACTATATTAACTCCATAAGTTGTAATGGAAAAGGTTCTTGAGAGAGAGAATTGTCACGGCTGAAGATAAATGTCCCGATTGTATTAACTTAGTATCACTGGTTAACACAGTGTGTAGTGCATAATTATAGTTCCACTGGTGTAACACAGATAAAAGGTTTCTGAATTACCACTGATAATAACTTTTGCGACTATATTAACTCCGTAAGTTGTAATGGAAAAGGTTCTTGAGAGAGAGAATTGTCACGGCTGAAGATAAATATCCCGATTGTATTAACTTAGTGTCACTGGTTAACACAGTGTGTAGTGTATAATTATAGTTTCACTGGTGTAACACAGATAAAAGGTTTCTGAATTACCACTGATAATAACTTTTCCGACTATATTAACTCCGTAAGTTGTAATGGAAAAGGTTCTTGAGAGAGAGAATTGTCACGGCTGAAGATAAATGTCCCGATTGTATTAACTTAGTGTCACTGGTTAACACAGTGTGTAGTGTATAATTATAGTTTCACTGGTGTAACACAGAGAAAAGGTTTCTGATCTACCACTGATAATAACTCTTCCGACTATATTAACAACATAAGTTGTAATGGAAAAGGTTCTTGAGAGAATTGTCACGGCTGAAGATAAATGTCCCGATTGTATTAACTTAGTGTCACTGGTTAACACAGTGTGTAGTGTATAATTATAGTTTCACTGGTGTAACACAGAGAAAAAGTTTCTGAATTACCACTTTTAATAACTCTTCCGACTATATTAACTCCATAAGTTTAATGGAAAAGGGTTCTTGAGAGAATTGTCACGGCTGAAGATAAATGTCCCGATTGTATTAACTTAGTATCACTGGTTAACGCAGTGTGTAGTGTATAATTATAGTTTCACTGGTGTAACACAGAGAAAAAGTTTCTGAATTACCACTGGTAATAACTCTTCCGACTATATTAACTCCATAAGTTGTAATGGAAAAGGTTCTTGAGAGAATTGTCACGGCTGAAGATAAATGTCCCGATTGTATTAACTTAGTGTCACTGGTTAACACAGTGTGTAGTGTATAATTATAGTTTCACTGGTGTAACACAGAGAAAAAGTTTCTGAATTACCACTGGTAATAACTCTTCCGACTATATTAACTCCATAAGTTGTAATGGAAAAGGTTCTTGAGAGAATTGTCACGGCTGAAGATAAATGTCCCGATTGTATTAACTTAGTATCACTGGTTAACACAGTGTGTAGTGTATAATTATAGTTTCACTGGTGTAACACAGAGAAAAAGTTTCTGAATTACCACTGGTAATAACTCTTCCGACTATATTAACTCCATAAGTTGTAATGGAAAAGGTTCTTGAGAGAATTGTCACGGCTGAAGATAAATGTCCCGATTGTATTAACTTAGTGTCACTGGTTAACACAGTGTGTAGTGTATAATTATAGTTTCACTGGTGTAACACAGATAAAGGGTTTCTGAATTACCACTGATAATAACTTTTCCGACTATATTAACTCCGTAAGTTGTAATGGAAAAGGTTCTTGAGAGGGAGAATTGTCACGGCTGAAGATAAATGTCCCGATTGTATTAACTTAGTATCACTGGTTAACACAGTGTGTAGTGTATAATTATAGTTTCACTGGTGTAAACAGAGAAAAAGTTTCTGAATTACCACTGGTAATAACTTTTCCGACTATATTAACTCCATAAGTTGTAATGGAAAAGGTTCTTGAGAGAATTGTCACGGCTGAAGATAAATGTCCCGATTGTATTAACTTAGTGTCACTGGTTAACACAGTGTGTAGTGTATAATTATAGTTTCACTGGTGTAACACAGAGAAAAAGTTTCTGAATTACCACTGGTAATAACTCTTCCGACTATATTAACTCCATAAGTTGTAATGGAAAAGGTTCTTGAGAGAATTGTCACGGCTGAAGATAAATGTCCCGATTGTATTAACTTAGTGTCACTGGTTAACACAGTGTGTAGTGTATAATTATAGTTTCACTGGTGTAACACAAAGAAAAAGTTTCTGAATTACCACTGGTAATAACTCTTCCGACTATATTAACTCCATAAGTTGTAATGGAAAAGGTTCTTGAGAGAATTGTCACGGCTGAAGATAAATGTCCCGATTGTATTAACTTAGTATCACTGGTTAACACAGTGTGTAGTGTATAATTATAGTTTCACTGGTGTAACACAGAGAAAAAGTTTCTGAATTACCACTGGTAATAACTCTTCCGACTATATTAACTCCATAAGTTGTAATGGAAAAGGTTCTTGAGAGAATTGTCACGGCTGAAGATAAATGTCCCGATTGTATTAACTTAGTGTCACTGGTTAACACAGTGTGTAGTGTATAATTATAGTTTCACTGGTGTAACACAGATAAAGGGTTTCTGAATTACCACTGATAATAACTTTTCCGACTATATTAACTCCGTAAGTTGTAATGGAAAAGGTTCTTGAGAGGGAGAATTGTCACGGCTGAAGATAAATGTCCCGATTGTATTAACTTAGTATCACTGGTTAACACAGTGTGTAGTGTATAATTATAGTTTCACTGGTGTAAACAGAGAAAAAGTTTCTGAATTACCACTGGTAATAACTTTTCCGACTATATTAACTCCATAAGTTGTAATGGAAAAGGTTCTTGAGAGAATTGTCACGGCTGAAGATAAATGTCCCGATTGTATTAACTTAGTGTCACTGGTTAACACAGTGTGTAGTGTATAATTATAGTTTCACTGGTGTAACACAGAGAAAAAGTTTCTGAATTACCACTGGTAATAACTCTTCCGACTATATTAACTCCATAAGTTGTAATGGAAAAGGTTCTTGAGAGAATTGTCACGGCTGAAGATAAATGTCCCGATTGTATTAACTTAGTGTCACTGGTTAACACAGTGTGTAGTGTATAATTATAGTTTCACTGGTGTAACACAAAGAAAAAGTTTCTGAATTACCACTGGTAATAACTCTTCCGACTATATTAACTCCATAAGTTGTAATGGAAAAGGTTCTTGAGAGAATTGTCACGGCTGAAGATAAATGTCCCGATTGTATTAACTTAGTATCACTGGTTAACACAGTGTGTAGTGTATAATTATAGTTTCACTGGTGTAACACAGAGAAAAAGTTTCTGAATTACCACTGGTAATAACTCTTCCGACTATATTAACTCCATAAGTTGTAATGGAAAAGGTTCTTGAGAGAATTGTCACGGCTGAAGATAAATGTCCCGATTGTATTAACTTAGTGTCACTGGTTAACACAGTGTGTAGTGTATAATTATAGTTTCACTGGTGTAACACAGATAAAGGGTTTCTGAATTACCACTGATAATAACTTTTCCGACTATATTAACTCCGTAAGTTGTAATGGAAAAGGTTCTTGAGAGGGAGAATTGTCACGGCTGAAGATAAATGTCCCGATTGTATTAACTTAGTATCACTGGTTAACACAGTGTGTAGTGTATAATTATAGTTTCACTGGTGTAACACAGAGAAAAAGTTTCTGAATTACCACTGGTAATAACTCTTCCGACTATATTAACTCCATAAGTTGTAATGGAAAAGGTTCTTGAGAGAATTGTCACGGCTGAAGATAAATGTCCCGATTGTATTAACTTAGTGTCACTGGTTAACACAGTGTGTAGTGTATAATTATAGTTTCACTGGTGTAACACAGAGAAAAAGTTTCTGAATTACCACTGGTAATAACTCTTCCGACTATATTAACTCCATAAGTTGTAATGGAAAAGGTTCTTGAGAGAATTGTCACGGCTGAAGATAAATGTCCCGATTGTATTAACTTAGTGTCACTGGTTAACACAGTGTGTAGTGTATAATTATAGTTTCACTGGTGTAACACAGAGAAAAAGTTTCTGAATTACCACTGGTAATAACTCTTCCGACTATATTAACTCCATAAGTTGTAATGGAAAAGGTTCTTGAGAGAATTGTCACGGCTGAAGATAAATGTCCCGATTGTATTAACTTAGTGTCACTGGTTAACACAGTGTGTAGTGTATAATTATAGTTTCACTGGTGTAACACAGAGAAAAAGTTTCTGAATTACCACTGGTAATAACTCTTCCGACTGTATTAACTCCATAAGTTGTAATGGAAAAGGTGCTTGAGAGAATTGTCACGGCTGAAGATAAATGCCCCGATTGTATTAACTTAGTGTCTAGTAATAAGAAAAAAATCCTGAATTGTTACCACTGAAGAGAATTGTCTCGACTATATTAACTCCGTGTGCTGTAATGGAAAAAGTTCCTGAATCGTTACGGCTGAAGAGAACTGCCCGATTGTATTGACTCTGTCTAGTAATAGGCAAAGTTTCCTGAATTGTCCCCACTGAAGAGAACTGCCCCGAATGTATTAAGTAACTCAGCGTTAAATAAAGGAAACACGTTTCTGAATTGTTACTGCTGAAGAGAACTAGCTGCCTCGATTGTATGAACTCAGAATGCAGTAAGGAAAAAATGTTGCTAAATCGTTACCGCCGAAGAGAACAAACAAACAATTCAACTGCATTAACTTCGTAGTAAAGGAAGATGGTATCTGAATCGTCAATGTCACAGAAAACAAGTATTTACCAGAAAAATTGGACCAACTTTAGCATCTGGACTTTTCGTTTTAAATATCAGCATTGTACACTGCTAGGTATTAATTAAATTAATCAACATATCCTTATTGGCTTTGCGCTGGAATTGCTTATTATGTTATCCATTGTTGACAGACTGACTATAGCCAATATTGTGAAAAGTGTTGCAAAGAAAATATACGGAGAAGTCAAATTATGGCCCCCTGTTCTGCTTCTGTAGCCCATATACGACGTAAGGTCCGGCGAACTCTACATTGAGAGAGTGTTTAAAAAGGCCTCTCATTCAGATTATCTGGATAATCTTATCTTATTTGTATGGGGCAGTATTTTATTCATTGGTGAGAAAACCACTTTTTGAATTGAAATATTCTGATAATTCTCGCAATTTTATAACTAATTTTGGATGGAATGCACCAAAATGGCTTGGAAAAATTTGAGAGTAAGTACAATCAACAATTTGGAGGTGAGAACCCTCGATCTAAGGCGACATTTAATAAATAATCGATATAGTACTTTCAATAACCAAATATATAACAACGTCTACAACCATGAGGTTTTTTATATTTCTAACATCATTTTCGATATTCGAGGATGGCTGCCCCACTGAATGCATCATTTAGTAGTTCAAACGTCCGTAAGCAGTTAATATAAATTTCGATATGACAGCTTCGTGGTAATAAGACAGGAAGACCATCACAAAGTATCTCAACGGAATCTTATGAGGAGAATGATAAATACATAAACGCCACAGTACTAAAACATAAATACCAATACATACATATCAAAGGGAAAGGATTATTTTTCTCTGAATCCTAATGACAAAACAGTGTTGTATGGATAATGAAAAATATTAGTATGGAGATTTCCATTTTCCTTGCAATACATAGTATCTGCAAAAGTAAAGTATTGCTATCGGGTCAAAAATTCAACTCTCGGGTTTCTACGGATCTATACGTTTTGAGCACTCTTATGTACAAATGAACAATTTTAGTTGATGTCTGTGTGTCTGCCTGTCTGTTTGTTTGGCTTTATGAGCGTGTAAAGACTATCTCTCGAACAAATTGAGCAAATCGAATGAAATATCAAGTTAAAGCAAGTGACTTTGTGCACAATCAGCAATAAATTGATTTGCAAAGTAAATTACTGCGCAGATCAAGATGAATGAACATAAGTATGCTCATTTATCTTGATTTGCGCTGCACTTTACATTATAAACTAGTTTATTATTGAATGCAATTTTGATAATTTGAATAGATAAATATTAGAGGCATAATTTAACTATAGGCATGTTAACTATAGTATTATTAGAGGCATAATTTAACTATAGTATCATTAATATAGTCATGTAATAATCACTATGCTACTGAATTACGTTATAATTATCTTTTATATAATTTTCATATAGTGTTAAGAAATAAATTAAAAATTACATTCTAATTTAATCACTATACAGGGTATGTTAAAAATATTGCATAACTAAATATCTCTTCAACGATTGCTCACACACCCATGGCTCTAATTTATAAAAATCTGATGCGGACAGCACATGACTTTCTCTATACAATTTAAGGAACTTTTCTTTACAGTGAAAAAAGTGATGTATGAGATCCACGGTATAGTGTTTTAAACATGCAATTGTATATTTTACGTTTTCCGGGTTGGCAACATGTAAAAATATTTCGCAGAACACAATTAACTCTTATTTCGCGTAACTTTAAATCGATAATTATCAATATTGATAACATCCACAATGAGCAATACAGTCCATATATATTAAGATATTTTAATAATTAAATTATTAATTTTGAGTCATTTATTTTTAGAGTCATATTTTCAATTTTGACGATATGTTCGTCAATCTGGGGGCGAACTCTTCCCCAGGTGGCGAAATTTCACTAAATTAGTCTCCAAGTTCGCCAACTTCATCGCCAAGCGTTAAAGACAAATGAAGAAAATAGTTTTTCGTATATATAAATGGCTAAAACAAATTGTTAGACATCAAAATATAATATTATTTGCCAAAGTGTCTTCTTTCGTAAATGGAATGAACTAAATTCACGAGTAACACATTTGTCACATAATATTGCATGTGAAAATGAACATATTTCAAAATAGTTATTAACTTTTTGATTTTATGTGACTTTTTTGATAAATTTATTTGAAAAAGTACAACACATCGAGAACGGTTCTTGTATCGTTTTAAGGCATGCATCATTCATTTCCTTATGCAAAATTACATAAGAAATGGTCATTTAGGCAACATTTTTAAAGGTTTCGATTTCTTAAATATATTTAAAAAAATTTATTTGACCATTTAGGGGGTTTTCCAACTTTTCGATTTCTTTTAAAATCAATATAGAGTTCCAGTATTCACTGATTGCAATACTTGTACCAAATTTCATTCAAAACTCTAAATTCGTTCGTGAAATATCACATATACTGGCTCGTGGCACATACACACAAACCACCCCAAAATATTCGATTCCAGTTTAGGAATGTTTGAAACGTGCTCTTCCGTCGAAAACTCTAATTCGAATTTTCAGCAATATTTTCCCTGTACAAAAGGAAAGTAAACTGTTTTAAATAACATAGATCCGTTATACATTTTAGTACAACAATAAACAATTTTTTTTGTTAGTGTCCTATCTAAAAGGCAGGTATAATTAGCAAGCTGTCCGTTTTTCATGTAAAAATCTTTTGGGGGAAAACATGGTTCTCTAATATACAAAATTGGCCGTGAAAAAATTGTCCAAGTTACCGGAAATAAACCATTTTCTCCCAATCAAAATAAACGGCGAAAACATAAAAATATAGGAAAACTTAAGCAATGTATATAAGTACAAGTAAAACCAAATTTTTTTGTGCTTATATACGTTACTTGTGCTTATATAAGTAGTTTTTCCTATCCGAAGCACAAAGCGCATTTTACTTACTGATAAAAATATAGGTTTCCGGGGTCTTACAGAAATTTAATTTATGTAGATAAAATTTTCATTTGAAAACTTACGTACCTATATCAAATATTTTATACAACCCCCAAGTACTCGTCTAAAGTTTTAATAAGTGATATCTTGGATAGTTTTGATAGCATGGCAATGGAACTTTTGTTTTCACTAATTGCGGGCAATAAAACTAATTTTATAATTGAAAAAATTAGATGGGGACATATAACAGTTTCAATTTATACATTTACTAAAAGGTGTCACATGGTGTCACATAGTGTCACACTAAAAGGTGTCACATGGTCAAAATTTACAAATCATGATAATTTAATTCCTTAAATTGTAATCGTAGGTATATGACCAATCGTTCAAAATATATTGAACCAATCGTTCAAGATAAATCGGACCAATCATTACGGATATATTGGACCAATCATTTGATATATATTGGACCAATCATTTGATATATACTGGACAAATCATTCAAGATATATTTAAACGTGCAAACATGTTGAAACACCCTGCATATACAACTTTAAAATTTTAAAACGCAAGGCACAGAATATTTAATTACCCAGATCAGAATATCGATATTACCGATACGATACACTATCGATATGAGAGGTGATAGTCATACAGTATTAATACATCACTATGGATACTGAGCTTAAGTTTGCCCATCACTACTTTGAAATACATCATACTTTAGCCCTTCTTTTCAACAGGTGCATTACTGATCCGATGACGTCACAAGCGAGATCGAACGGAAGAAAAAATAAAAGAATAAGACAAAATTCTTTTCAGGAACATCGGGGGCGATTCAAACAAAGCATCTTTTCAATTCGTTGTCAGTAGCAGGAGAATAGAAGTTTCTCTGTATCAATCTCAGAACAGTGCAGGCAGTGAGTAATTCGCTTTAAGTGAAGTATTTTTTTAGTTTTATTAGCTAAATAAATAGAGTTGATAGAAGTTAAGATTTTAAGTTTATGGGCAGCTGGTATCAAGGCATATGAAAGCGGAAAAGCTAACACGTTTAAAGATTTTTATTGCATCTTTAATTAATAAGTATTTTTATTTAACAATGTGTTTTGTGAGCCTACATTAATGGTATCTTATCGAAAATTGGCTTAATTCTGTCTAGTGGTTGGGTTCGGGAAATACATTTTGACTCCTCCTTTCATTTTTGAATGTCCTCAAAGGATAAATCGAAAATTCGACTTCGTTAAGTTTTGTGCCTGTTCTATGCTATAATGTACGAGAACTTTTTAGTCACAAAAGTGATTTTGGAGAGTCTGGAAATACTTTTTGACCACCTCCCGCCTCATGTTTGCAGGTCTGCATATGAGAAATCGAGAATCAGACTTCGTTAGATTCTGCCCCTTTTCTATGCTATAAATGTGCAAAGATCTTTTTTAGTTACAAACGAGCTTCTGGAGGGTCTGAAAATACTTTTTGACCCCATCCCCCTACTTTTACAGGTCTTCAGAGGAGAAATCGAAAATTAGACTTTGTAAAGTTCTGTCCCTTTTCTATGATATAAATGTGCAAAGATCTCTTTTAGTCACAAACGGGAAAGACTTTTCGAAAACCAAGCATGTCTTCTGTCCTTGACGTTGGGGGTGTAGAACCGATAATCAGGCTCCGCTGGATCCTGTCTCTTGGACGATACTATAAATGGATAACATTCAGCTTTCTATGTCATCGAAAAGTTTTCGGAGGAAAATACTTTCTGAAAAAAAAATAAATAAACTCCATTTTCTTCTTCCCCGGGAAGGGGAAATAATAATCAGGTTCTACTAGGTTCTGTACCGCGATCAATGCTATAAGTTGCCAAGATGAAGTTTTTTAAATATTTGCCTTTTCTAAATATTTCTTTCATTCATTCATTTTTCTTTTGCTTTTCTAAATCTTTGCTTTTTCTAAATCTATTTCTAAATATAATGAGGGATCTTGTGAAGTCTGTCTTAAGAAAACACAGTCTTGAAAATATTTACAAGCTTTTCATGCATTTGCGAAACATTTCTTCGATATTCTTGTTCTATTTAAAGCTATTTATGCATTTTGTGAAACAAATTAACGACTGGTAAACGATTTGTAACTCAAACTTGGAGAAACGACTGGTAACGACTGGTTAAAGAGTGAGTCGTTATTTGAGTTAAATTGTTTTTAGAGCCAATATACACAAAACATGCCATTTGAAATCCCATAACGTGACCTGATCGTTGTTTCTATCTCTACAATTATGGAAGCTTTAAGAATTAACGAATGAAAATAAACCTTTAAATATCAAGGGCCATAAGTGAAATATTTCTCTTTATTTCTGTCCCTTATAAGAAGGAAAGAAACGTAATCTATAAATAAATAATTGTTTAATTGTAAAATTGTTATAATTTTTATATGAATAGATTTGTAAGTTCTTCTTTTGTCTATCTGTTTATTACATCAGCACGAGATAAGTCACGTCATTCCTTTCAGTAAGAAACTTTAAAAAAGAAAGGCAAAGGGTCTAAATATTAAAATTTAACCGCGAATTGGGAATTAAATTTCTTTGCATTATAAGGTAAGTGACCCAAATATGGGTACCCCTAAGCATTTTAATTATTATAATGTTTGTTTCAGCATATAAAAATTGGAAAATTGGTGGATGTATTCTCCTTGCAGGGGGTAACAATGGAAAAAATGATAATTGAGTTAATAACATCAGATAGGTGCTAATAATGGACAGTGTTCATGTTGGGAACCTATACCCATATTTGGAACCTTTGCACCTAATATGGGCAACCTTAAAAATTATGCTAAAAAAACCTTAAATCAACGTAAAAATTTAATCAGAGTCGGCAGAAGATGGACATACAAAAATATAAAATTTTTCCTTACTTGTAAGGCCACAACATTCTTCATGTGCACGAACACGGCACGTATTACACCGTATCATGTCTAATTGTTTTTCTTGACGACACAGTACACAATAGCAGGACTCTTTTGAGCTGGATACACCACTGCAGGACGGCTGAGCTGCAACAGTTGATATTACATTTGTCTTGGGTTTAGGATTGGGTGCTGGTTTCGGCTTAGCTGCTCGTTTGGACTTGCCAGCTGCTTTATGCTTGGGTACCTTTTCTTCTGGAAAAAAAGATTTTACCAGTCTTACAGCTCTAAATTTAAGCCTTTTTTCTGTTGGTCTTTTTAAAATATCGGAGATGATAATTGATGAATATCTGTGTCTTTTTTACAGCAGTGCCCATATTAGGTGTAGTGCCCATATTTGGGTCACTTACCTTAATTTATAAGTTGTAAGATTTGTAAGTTGTGCTTCTGTCTTATCTGTTTATTATACCATCAAGGAGGAACTTACTTTATTCCTTTTTATGACAAACTTTTAAAAAGGAAGGAACTAAAAATTAAAATTTAACATCAAATTGGGAATTAAATTTCTTTACATTATTAAGTATAATTTAAAAGTTGTAAGGTTTGTAAGTTGTACTTCTGTCTATCTGTTTATTATACCATCAGGAGGAATATACTTTATTCCTTTTTATTACAAACTTTTAAAAAGGAAGGCTCTAAATATTAAAATGCAACCGCAAATTAATTAAATGTATCTACATTATATAATTGCATCATATATTATACATTATATAATTTTTTATGCTATATAATTATTGTTTTTAGATTCATTACATACCAGAAATGGGTAGGTATGCAACTATCAAATGCAATGAACAGATTTATGACAATTCACAAATTAATTCACACAAGTCACACATTCTATGACCATTAGATGTAGATATAAAATGGAAATCTATGTAAATGAAATCTATATAAATGAAATTGAAAATCTGTCTGTCTGTTTGTCCCATCATCATGGGAGAACGGCTGAACCGAAATTGATGAAATTTTGTGGGTAGCTTAGAAATAGCACCACTTAAAATTTAGTCTGTGTTTTGAGTTTCTACGGGCAGTGGTTCTCGAGATATTTGAAAAAAAACAAAATTTTTGTTTGTCTCATCATTACGAAAAAACGACTGAACCAAATTTAATGAAATTTTGAGGATAGCCTTAAATAGCCCACCATAAAATTAGCCGAAGTTTCGAGTATATTGAAGTTGAGATATTAATGAAAAACGGAACTTTTCCCTAAGAGTTCTACTCTCTAACTTCCTGGTTTATCCAAACGGAAAGGATGAAAATCGTTTGTTTAAACCACAAAATGAAATAAAACTTTATTTCCGAGTTTGGTGCAGGATTTTTGCATTAATTAATCACTATCGGAAAACATGAATTGTTTAAAACATGAATTTAAATGGAAAAATCTGCCTCCATGGGTTATCTTTTACAAGCTTTTACTCAACGATGAAAAGTATAAAGAAATCAAAATGGCTATATAATTTCGCATTTTATGAGGATCTTATATCATGTTGCTCGGCAACGGAATGAAATTAAATGTGTTGTTAATATTTATTATTATTTTTTCTATTTGAATAATAAATAAATGGATGTAAAAATATATTTTATAAATGAACGGTTTGATTGTTCTTTTAATTATATAATTTGCTGACTGCGTACCTCACTTTCATGTATTTTAGCAAAGAGGTTTCAAGCTCATATATTGTGTTTAGCTAATAAACTCATATATTGTGTTTACCCAATAAATTCATTTAGTCGATTGTTGAAACAGAAAAAGAGTAGAGCGAGTGTATCTTATACAATTTTAGTGTTTTAATTTAGTATATACAAACAGGATCAGGATATTTTATTCCTCAGATCTGCAAATTCAGAGCTACAAATTTTGATGAATATCGCTAACTTGGTAACTTTTCTTAAACTTTACTAAATTAGCGGAAATGTCTCCAAATTGATAAAAATGACGCAAATCAATGAAATTAAATTTGTTTTTTCAGAATAGAGTACTGAAATGATATTTTGGTAGCATTTGTCGGTCAGTCCATCCATCCTACTTAGTAACACATTTAACGAATATTTTAATATCACCAAATGGATAAAAATATTTGTAAATCCATAAAAATATCATGGAATTGATAAAATTGCGCTTAATAAATTGAATTAATTGTGTTTTGTTAGGGGATAGTATTGTGATGATGTTTCGTCAATTTGTCGCAAAATGGGACTATCAGTTCTACAGTCCCACTTGCCGATAAATTTGACGATTTTTTAAGTTATCGCAAAATTGACGAAAATGTCGCCAAACATTTCCATGAAGCTAGCATTATTCAGACGATATGATTTCCATCAATTTATTTGAAGCAAATTATATCATGTCGCTTAAAAACGTATCCAATGCGTTATGTGCCATACGATTTTTATTAAATCTTTTCCGATTTGAATAATAAAGATATGTATATAAAATAAATGTCATTGACATTGCATTTTTGACTGGATAATATCAATTACGGTCTTCAAGTTTAAAAATTATTATCATTGATATTTTCGGGGACTGTTGATTCAGGGATTATTGATATTTCAAAATATTATGCCATTGTTTCTTTATGACGAAAATTGTTGAAACTCATATATAGTACGTTGTACGAGTAATCTTCTACAAATGCACGGATATATCTTCTGATCTACGAGAATATTAGTACAGGTATATTGACATATATTTTGATATATATTGGCATATATTGAAATCAATTACGATCTTCTGGTATAAAGATTACGGGGATTATTGATATTTTCTATTTATTACGTCATCCCTTTTATTTTGATAAATATTTTTGAGACTCATATTGTAATACGGGTATTCTTCTACTAACACACTGGCATATTTTCTAATCTGCGACAGTATAAGTAGTACGGGGTTATATATATTGATTCAATTCCTTTTTTTTTTGTAACTTTGCTTACAAAAGGGGCCAGGATTCTTCAGATCTGCCAGTGAAGATAATTTTGCATAGTGAGAACAGATATTCTTATACTTCTCTTTAGGAGCAATAAATTTAATATGTTAACAGAATTTGCACATGATTACGAATTATAAGTTTCTTTATATTATACTACTCCGTACGAAGAACGGGTATGCTGCTTGTATAGAATAAATTTCACCGATATTGCACTTTTGACTGGATTATATCAATTACGGTCTTCAGGTTTAAACATTACATATTGTTATTGATATTTTCGGGGATTATTGATATTTCCAATTTATTACGTCATAACGTGTTTTATTTTGGCAAAAATTGTTGAAATTCATATATTGTACGTAGTACGGGTAATCTTCTAAAATGCACCCGTATATCTTCTAATCTACGATAATATAAATACTATATATGTATAGTTACATATATTTTAACTTATATTGTCATATATTGGTATGAATTACAGCTTTTAGGTTTAAAGATTACGGGATAATTAATATCTTCAATTTATTATGCCATTTATTTTATTTTAGCAAATATTTTAGAAACTCATATATTGTAGTATGTGTAATCTTCTACTAATACACGGGTACATCTTCTAATATTCGCGAATATAAGTAGTATGGGTGCTAAACAATTTTAGCGTTTGTATTTTGCATATATTGGTTCAATTTCATATTTTTTGTACATTTGTTTACAAAAGGTACCAGGATCTTTTATTCTTCAGATGTGCACGTGAAGATAATTTTGTAGAGCGAGAACAGATATTCTTAAACATTTATTAGGTACATTAAATTAAATATTTTGATAGAGTATTTTGATTAACAATATCATTTAGTATACTATAAGAATTTGCACATGATCGTATTAAATATACTGCTATTATTAAGTATAATTAAAACTCTTGATAACAGATATACATGTGTTCGCTTAGAATCCAAGTGAGTCTATGTGTATCGTTTGTCTTGTATGTATATCACATCCTCTCCTCTAGAAATAAAACATAACGAAAACCGATCTCGCTATGTGGTGTTGTTGAAAGAAATGTAAAAAACGTTGCTACCTAATCTAAAGATCAAAGTAAGTAATAGTTTTATTTTAATTACAAGCAAAACAGCCCCCTTGTTATCCATTTTAAGTATGGTTTTTTACAAAGTATTATGTACCCATAATTATTGTTAGTAAGCTATTTATGTGGAGTAAAAATAAAAGATTGATCAATGCCTAATTAAGATTCATTTTTCATAAAAGGGAAAAAACGATTTTTTTGGAACCAACTGTGAAAAATCTGTTATCTGTTTACATAAATGTTAAATAATGATATGAATCAGAACTAAGCAAAAATTAATTTTCCAGGATTTTTAATGATCGCGAACTGGCGCTTTTAAATTATACAATAAAAATATCGCTGCCTATTTGTGTAGCCTGTAGCTTGCAGTTGAAAATTCAGACAGTATAGAAGAGTAGCGCAATTCCCGAGACAATACATATCTTCGAGTTTTTTAAAAATTCGAATTCGATTAAAAGTTATGAACTTAAAACTTTGTCGAAATGTCGCCATTTTCAAATTAAATTTATAGCTCAGACGATTTTTCCAGCGCAAGAAATACAAGTGGTAATTGACAAATGAGAAATCTGTCGCGACAGGAATTGTGGTTTAAAATGCAAAATTCTAACTTTCTGAATTTTAGATATATCGTTGTGATTTTTTAAATTCCCAATTATTTCGTACTTGTATTCTGTAAAATATGAATTTGAATCGACCGTTAACATCTGATGATAGCATTTACAATTTTAATTTCACTTTCTTTAAAAATCATTTTTTTATTTTTCGGAAATTTCGTCATATCGACTGCCGTACCGATGAATGTGAAAATTATATTTAAGGTGTGTAACGGTCAATGTGTAACGGTCAGTATTTCTACCTTTTTATTTCATTTTTTGCCTTTCCGGTTTGCTGTGGTTACAAATGCCGGATTTATTTTACTTTTGAGTGGTGTTTCACGTATTATCTACGTAGCGGGCGTTTATTCATTGGTTTCCATTTTAAATTGCATGCAACGGCGAGTATCCTTACTAGTACCAGTACTTAATAAAATTCTTACTAGTACCAGTACTTAATAAAACCCTTACTAGTACCAGTACTTAATAAAATCCTTACTAGTACCAGTACTTAATAAAATGGTGGTATAATGTTAATGACAATTATATGTTAAAAATTGTTTAATAAGTGTTATTCCACAAAATCTCCAGTGAACAAATTTACAATATTGAAACATATGCAGCGAAACAACTTTGAAAACGGAACAATATCCAAAACATCTCTGCAAAAAAAAAATCATCATGATTTTCATATACAGAAAAAAATTTATGGCAAAAACATATATAAAGAAGTTGTTAGATCGAAAGTATGGAACACAAAATGGCATAACTATGCCGATTCCTAGCAGTTCAGAAAATTTACTGCGATAGTTTTGGAAGTCCGTAGAAGTCGTGAGGGGATTTGAGTCATATATTTGCTACTTTGTAGCACAGCGAGACGCTTCTGGCAAGAATATAAATACGTCTGTGAGAGAAATATATAGAAGGTTCACGAATAAAATGTATGACGTTACAAAAGGAATTAGTTATAAGTGAAGTTCGTATATATTACTTTCCCAACAATACAAGGTATATGGAAGGGAAGGCATATCCGACGTGTCGAAAATTTCAAATGTTGATTTTGATGGATTTACTCGTTCTGGGTACACTATACAGGGTGTATATAAACTGTTTTGACAAAATAAGAGGGATAATAGTAGCCATCGAGACGAACAATATTTAGTATGGAACCCAGGGTCGCATTCCACTCTAAGTGCCAGAAAATAGAAACTTCGAAACACGTCCAATAAGCACAAGTCGCCACTTCGGACGATAACGTTGTCTTGCCGGAGAAGTATCATATCTCCAAAACATCACCGTCACTTCTAACCATCCGACACTTCTTGAATGCCACATATCCCAGACCTCAACTCACTGGACTTCTTCTGGGAGCACATAAAATCATTGGTGTACGAGACGCCTGTGGACTCCGTAGAAAATCTCGTCACGAGAATCGTTGTTGCAACGGACAGGATAAACACGACACCAGGTGTCTCTGAAAGGGTGCGCCAGTCGTTCATTCGCCATTGTGAATTGTGCAACGGCACCCTTGGCCGTCACTTTGAGCATCTACTTTGAGTCTTTCTCTGGTGTAAATAAATGGGATTGTGCAACTTATGATTACGTTAATTCTCCTTATTTTCACTGTTGAAAGTTCAACTTTAACTTTACGCTTTTGTGACACTTAGAGTGGAATGCGACCCTAGGTTCCATTGTAAATATTGTTCGTCTTGAGGGGTACTATCACACACCCTTCTTATTTTCTCAAAACAGTTTATAGACACCCTGTATAGAGGACTACACGGGCTCGGACTGTTGAATTTAGGCTTCTACTTCGGTCCAGGACGGCCTCGGGTCAGGTCGGGTTGGATAAAATCTAATAAAAACTCCAAAAATAGATCAAAGTCTAAATAGAAAAATTTGAAATTGCGTATAAAACAGCGGATGAAAGTATCCCTGTCCCATATTAAAATAATAAAAGGTTGCTCTGTACGGAAAACTCTTCTCTTCGCTTGTCTGTAACGCTCGAAGAACGCAGATGAGTCAATTAGAATCGGATACAGAAAAATAATAAATCCAGATGGGAAATTGAAGGCTTATTTATTCGAAGACATTCTGAAGTTAAAATAAAACATAGTTCTTTGCAAATTTCACCTGCTGATTTGAATTGTATGCAATATGCAATGTAATTTGCGTTTATTTCCTTATATGGCAAATTATGATAATGATATGAAGCAATAGTTTGCTAGCTTTAGCCAGACTTCAATGTATTTAAATAATCGGGCCGGGCATTGAGTGCTTTCGAACCAGGTCGGACTCGGTTGAATTATTTTGAAACATTATCGGGCTCGGGTTGGGTCAAGTCATACCATTTTCAGGCCGACTTGGGTAAAAATTTAAAAATTAGGCCCGTGCAGACCTGCAGGTTACTCATTTATCATTCCTTAATTATACGCGTGTGTTTATTGTCACGATATCTTTCGAACAAATTAAGACAATTAGGCAAGATTTTATGGGATTATTTCAAACGGTAGACATGACAGGTATATTGATATACTCTGCAAAAATATATGAGATGTAAAAATAAAAAGACATGAGGGCGAAATGTTGTACTTCAGCTGGCGCCCTTGCATGCACGTCTCACAGACAAATGAAATTGTAAATGGAACTGTTGGCAGTGTAAGCTGAACAAGAAAATTTCGCCCTCACCACTTTTTCAAAAACATCAAACGCTTTTCTTCGAGGACGACATATCATTATTTTAGGTTTATAAGGAGGATGGCATATATAAGAGATGTAGGTGGAGGATATTATTTTTAAATTTTTATACTTTGCCATGCAATGGCTACATTTTTATTAAAAAGTATGACTTTATTAGATTTTTAGCTTAACCTTTTGCTTACGGGTGGGACAGCGTCCATCCCAAACGAGGAACCTCCCAAAAAGACAGGTGTTTGACATACACTATCCCAAACAGTTTGATTCCCCCTTTTCAGACATTGGCGTCCATGGACGCCAATGTCTGTCGGACCGACATTGGCGTCATGCCAGTCTGTCGTACCGACTTGTAACTCAAATAACGACTGGTGCCCGTTTGTTTGAAGACTCATATAATAATTGCGTCCACTTCTATGCCACATTTGATATATTTTAGTTGAATAATTTTGAAAATTTAATAATAAAATGAAAAATTCAATTGACTTTTCAATATGTGAAATTGCAGAATAGGGGCGAAATTTTAGATACAATCGCGACATATGTTTACGCATTCGTGTTGAAGCCAAATCCCTGTACAAAATTTGGTATAAGTCGGTTGAGTAGTTTTGAATAAAAACCAGTTACGACATTTAATTCATAGTATAACATGTGCATGCACATAATACACTCGATAGGGACAACATTTAAAAATAAAATATGGACATTGTTTTTATAAGCATATTACAAGTTGAATTTATACAACATTGGGTATTAGTCAGTTGAGTAGTATAGTGAGTAGTATAGTTGAGCAGTATTGAGTTTCGAGATATTATTTTGTCGTTAAAATTATGTTTGCGCACACTGTCCACGAATAGCGTCAAATTAAAAAAATATATATCGCTTAGATATCGCATCTACAGAGTCATGAACACACATATACACACACTCACATGTACTTACGCATATTCGCACATACTTACGCACACTCGCGCACACACTTACGCACACTCGCACACACACTTATGCACACTCGCACACACACACACACACACACTTATGCACACTCGCACACACACACACACACACTTATGCACACTCGCACACACACACATACTTATGCACACTCGCACACACACTTACGCACATACATATACACACTCACACACACATACACATGCGCACACCCACACATACATACGCATGCACCCATACATAATAACGTTCAGTTCGTGTACAGGGATGCTTGAAACGTACTCTTTTGTCGAAAACTTGAATTCGAATTTTCGATCCTGTCACAATACTTTCTGTATACATTATTATATGTATATAGGAAGAGTAATATAGGGCACTTCGGAAAAAAGTGTACAACTTATTGTTGTACTTACACCGAAACTACGTTATATATGAAATCGCAATAATTTTTTAAATGTATAGCAACTTTGGCAGTTTACATATATGTGGTTATTAAACTTTCACGTTCATTCTTTTGATTGTCCAAAATATAATCTAGTTCAACCTATGTACGTTGGAAATAGTGTTACGTTTCATGGAAGAAGGCTGCTGCAGCGATGCAAGTCCCCTTTGCCTTAAGGATAGAGTATTTTGTTAAATACAAAGGAAGGAGTTATACGAGAAAGCTCAGGAGAACGCGTTTGCTATTTTATCGGATCTCCTTATCTGATCCAAACATTCCGGGAAATATTGGTCTAAATAAACGCGAACATCAAACGACCACTGTGGAGGAGCACTATCTAGTTGGAGAACGATGTATGAAATTGTGGCACTGCAAAGAGATGTAATATGCCCATCTTTGTATTTGTTTTGTGTTCGAGGATGATGAAGTTTAGTGCAGCTTTTCACCGAATGCCAAAATCTTCGAATTTCAACGACTCATTCGGGAGTTCTTATCTATAATTATCGATCTATCCGTTTCTATCTCTCTTTCAGCTTAAATCGAAAGGAAATTTATTTTATACTTCATTTATGAATACCTTGACATATATTAAACATTTAGAGCTAAACGTTGAACAGTTTTCCATAAACTTATAGATTTTGCGAAATTTATCTAAATTATTTTTTCTATAAAATAACACCATTGGTGTAAAACGATATAGAGTTTTAAAAAACATGTTCCACTGTCACATTTCATTTACCAATATATTATTTAATAGGCTTGATTCCAATTCTTTTTTTCATTCTTAACGTACATAAGTCCATCCGCTTCATAAGATCGCCGAACACTGAAAAAGTCGTCGTAAATAATAAAATAAGCATTTCCTTATAATCAAGTGCCTGTTTCTCTCTTAGCTGACGTCATACCTTGAAAATAAACAGGATAATAAAATGCACATAGCTCTAGACAAAAACTACAGGAAATGTATACACAGATATTCGCAAGAAATTACAGTGTAAAAGACTGCCCTCTTGCTATTTCCTTTTGGAATACAGGTGTATATTTTAAATTGCATATATGTAATTGCTTACAACAGACGCAGTAAATCATGGTCCACTGGTCCAAAGAGGCCAATGGCTCCAAGGTTTAGCAAACGACTAATTGATATTTCAGAATTTTTACTTTCTTACACTATCCTATAAAGTATTTGTTTTCTGAAATTTTTTGAATACGGGTTTTTTGACAGAAGAGCACTATTCAAGACTTTTTGAGCATATTTTGAACAATTTCGGAAATATTTCTGTTTGCGTATGTTTGTGTGGCGTTGACACGGTAAATTCAGGCTGCTTGCACATATTGGTATACCGTTTTTTGCTTAAATACATTAGGTTAAAAATTTAGAACTAGGTAGAATTTTCAGTAATTTGAATAATTAGAACTTGAATTTTAAGATTTTCAATGTGTTGTTTTGCACAAAAAAATAACAAATTCCGTTCAATGATAGTAGCATTCTGGATAAAATAATAGTTTGAACTATGCTTAATGGCTTAAAATAGCATATACTGTGTGTGTGTGTGTACTAATTCCCCCGTGGTGAAGGGGCACCTACGCACCACGTCCACAAGACCCCCCAGGGTGTCCCATGGCTAAGGGGAGAAGATTTGCAGTTTCACTTTTATAGAAGCCCCCCGAAGGGTGGAAGTCTGACTTGGTTTCGACATGACAACATCCATGCCCGCTGGCGGGATTCGAACCCGCAACCCGGCAATCCAGCGATCATGCCCCTGACCGCTCGACCACTTGATCGGGAGCATATACTAATATAAATCAATCAAAAGCACATCGACTGCACTAAGCAGAGAGAAATAAAATTTTAAAGAATGTATACTCGGTAAAAACGGTAAAATGGAAGCTATATTTAGTTTTTCAATGAATCACGCGATCTCTTTTTCATGGATCATGGATGTAATTATTATTTCAATTTTTATTTAAAAAAATACCCAACATATATTTTATCAACTTTTTATGTGATAATCTGAATATATCCTTAAATTTTCGAAGCAATTTGTGAATTTTAACTTCACTTAAAAAATGTTTGAAAAATTAGCCCCATAGTGTGTTCAATATATTGCAATATTTCCATCCGGGTTCAATCCGAAACTAATTGGGTGACATTATTCATTTTCATTCCCTTATGCTCCGCAGTCCTCAACTCAACATATTAAAGTTTCATGTCGATAAAGTCATTTTTACGGCAGTTATCGTGCTAACGGACAGACAGACAGACAGACAACTGGACAGAATGACCAAAGTCATAAACACTTTTCTTTTATGTTGGAAAGTGTTAAAAACATGTACATGGAAGGATCGGCTGCTGGATGGGCAGTATTATTTATAAGGAATCTATATATATAAAATTGAAAATCTGTCTGTCTGTCTCGTCATCACGGAAGAACGGTTGAACCGAATTTGATGAAATTTTGTGGATAGCCTAAAAATAGCCCCGTTTAAATTTAGTTCATGTTTGGAGTTTCTATGATCAGTGGTTCTCGAGATATTAGTAAAACACGAAAAAACAAAATTTTCTTTTGTCTCATCATCACGGGAGAACGGCTGAACCGAATTTGATGAAATTTTGTGGGTAGCCTTGAAATAGTTTTTCATAAATTTAGCCCAAGTTTTGAGTATCTAAGACCAGGGGTTGTCGAGATATTAATGGAAAACGAAACTTTTTCCTGGGAGTTCTACTCTCTAACTCCGCGGTTTATACAAACGAAAAGCTTGAAAATCGTTTGAATGTGAATTAAAATTTAATCTCTGAGTTTGATGGGAGATTTTTTGCGCTAATTAGTCATTTTCTGAAAACATGAATTGTTTGAAACATGATTTAAAAGGGAAATCTATCTCCATGGTTTATTTTAAACAAGCTTTTACTGAACATTGAAAAGTATAAAGAAATCAAAATGGTTATTTAATTTCGCAGTTTATGAGGAAGATTCTATCTTATATCATGTTACTCAGAAACGCAATTAAATAAAATATGTCTGTTAATTTTAATAATTATTTTTTTCGATTTGAATAATAAATAAATGGATATAAAAATATATTTTAGAAAAGAACGATGTGATTTTTCTTATAGCATTTTTGACTGGATAATATCAATTAAGGTCTTCAGGTTTAAACATTATTATTATTGATATTTTCGGGATTATTGATTCAGGGATTATTGATATTTTCAAGTTATTATGCAATTGTTTTATTATTACAAAAATTGTTTAAACTCATATATTGTACGTTGTGCGAGTAATCTTCTACAAATACACGGGTATATCTTTTAATCTACGAGAATATAAGTAGTACAGGTATATTGGCATATGTTTTGATATATATTGGCATATATTGGAATCAATTACGACCTTCTGGCATAAAGAGTACGGGGATTATTGATATTTTCAATTTATTACGTTACCTCTTTTATTTTGGCAAATATTTTTGAGACTTATATTATAATACGGGTAATATTATACTTATATTATAAAAATATTAATACTTATATTATAAAAATAAATGTCATTGACATTGCATTTTTGACTGGATAATATCAATTACGGTCTTCAAATTTAAAAATTATTATCATTGATATTTTCGGGGACTGTTGATTCAGGGATTATTGATATTTTCAAAATATTATGCCATTGTTTCTTTATGACGAAAATTGTTGAAACTCATATATAGTACGTTGTACGAGTAATCTTCTACAAATGCACGGATATATCTTCTGATCTACGAGAATATAAGTAGTACAGGTATATTGGCATATGTTTTGATATATATTGGCATATGTTGAAATCAATTACGATCTTCTGTTATAAAGATTACGGGGATTATTAATATTTTCAATTTATTACGTCATCCCTTTTATTTTGATAAATATTTTTGAGACTCATATTGTAATACGGGTAATCTTCTAACACACTGGCATATTTTTTAATCTGCGACAGTATACGTAGTACGGGGTTGTATATATTGATTCAATTCCTTTTTTTTTTTCGTAAATTTGCTTACAGAAGGGGCCAGAATGTTTTATTCTTCAGATCTGCCCTTGAAGATAATTTTGCGTAGTGAGAACAGATATTCTTAAACGTCTCTTTAGGAGCAATAAATTTAATATTTTAACAGAATTTGCACATGATTGCGAATTATAAGTTTCTTTATATTATATACTCCGTACGAAGAACGGGTATGCTGCTAGTTATAGTATAATATTTTTTCCGAAAATTTTAATATGCATTGCAGATGACGATAAGGCAATGCGAAAAGTCTCTAAATGTCTATTTGAATGGGGGTCTTAATCAACCATCTTATACTTTTAATAACAATTAACATTTTTAATTACAAATCATTTATTTCATTTATTTGTATTCATAAATCGACTCCAAATCATCAAGCTAACACGCATTCCAAATTTCATTCGTTTCAAACATCTGTGTGAGTTCAGACATTTTAATTATAACATACATATATATACAATATCCTCTCTTTTCATCATATCTTATATTGTGTTCGTATGCTCTGGCAATTTGTATTTTGTTTAAACCTTGCGACATTTGGAACTGCATAAATTAATCTTACCTGCAGTTTCTAAGAATCTCTCTTAATATGACTTGCATTATTTATTTTGCGCAGTATTCCAGTCCTGAGGCATTGTCGAATTATCAAACACTTGTGCGCCTTACATCCAGAGACGAATCAGTAATTAGACTCCAGTGAGGGTTTATTAAATTCCGCAGAGGTGCCAAATTTTGTGGAATTTGAGGTTCACAGTTAATATATGCTGCAATTACATTTGCATTTCGTTGTGTCTAAGTCCTATGATATATAAAGGAATTTCGACTAATAGATCAAATGTAAAGAAATAACTATGCATGCTATATTACTTATTTATTATCCCTTACATCGTTATGAACACATGAGCAAAGTATCGTGATGTAATTAAAATTTATATTCGAGTTTTACAGATTGGGTCTTTTAAGTGCAATTGAACAAGCGTGTATAAACTAATACTTTCCCTGCAATTCATTGTATAATTAAAGAGTAAGCATGGGGATGGGATCGAAAATCCATCTCCCTGGTATTAAAGGATATGCACGTTTTAAGCATCCTTGATCAATAACCAATGATCCAATCAACCAATATTCAATAATCCAATCAAGCAATATTCAATAATCCAATCAAGCAATATTCAATGATCCAATCAACCAATATTCAATGAACTTATCAACCAATATTCAATGATCTAATCAACCAATATTCAATGAACCTATCAACCAATATTCAATGATTAAATCAACCAATATTCAATGATCCACTCAAGCAATATTCAATGAACCATCAACCAATATTCAATGATCCAATCAACCAATATTCAATGATCCAATCAACCAATATTCAATGATCCAATCAAGCAATATTCAATGATCCAATCAAGCAATATTCAATGATCCAATCAACAAATATTCAATGATCCAATTAAGTAATATTCAATGATCCAAGCAACCAATATTCAATGATCCAATCAACCAGTATTCAATTATCCAATCAACCAATATTCAACAATATATTTATATTTGCATATCTGTGAGTATGTGGACTCCCGAACAAATCGAGATAATCATTTAAAATTTGACACACGTTTTACAGTTACTGTGTGTATTCTGGTGCATCAGCTAATTGGCTAATCTGGTGCATCAGCTAATTACTGTGTGTATTCTGGTGCAATCAGCTAATTGGATACCATGAAGGGTAAAAGTAAATGTGAATATTACAGATATCGCTGAGGTCAATAATATTTCATGCAATTTAATAAACGAAATATATCTTTTTCCTTTAAATTTATTATATCATTTTCACTATATTAGCGTCATTTAAAACAGCGCTAACATGGAAGGAGAAGGTAAAAACTGCAAACTTGGTGTAATTTAAGCTTCTATTGAATTTTGTGTCCAATTTTACGTAAAATGTAACATATACCTCATTTCATTGCATTAAAAAAAAATAAATACAGAATATATTTAGCTAAGGAAAATCACATGTCGATACCACCACATTGTTTAAAAATATTGTAATATCAGCTTTTCGCTTTATTGACAGCAAAATTTATGCCATACGATTGTTTTCTGCAAAATTTCTATTTTTCAGGATGTGATGTAGATAGAAGCTCAAATGATGATTTATTTGAATTCAGAATCAAATACCCGAGGGTTTGAAATGGTCACCATGAATTTCTATTTCTGGTTCTTTTTCAGATTTCTATTACAAAATTTCCGTTTTGATTAAAACGATTATAATTCAAAGTTGGCTGTAGATAAAGCTTATATGAGGAGGCATCCCATTGTCCGACACAAGGCCTTAGCCAGCGGCGAGGGCCTGAGGGGCCCTAGATCCTTCCCCGTCCCCGAAACTAAGCCATTCGAGTCTGGTAACTCTAAAATTGGTGAAGATTGTTCAAAATCCATTCAACAGAATAGAGAGAGTCGACCGTTATTGACTCTGTTCACATTCATGAATCAGTAATATGGCGATTCACGTGTCTATTATCGCTCGCAGATAAATCCTAGCATGAGTGCAAACGTAGAATTTTAGATCAGATTTCCTGAAGGGCCGTGAGAAATTTAGTCTCGAACAAGATTTTCGTAATTTCATCCATAAAAGCAAACAATAAATCAATATAAAAATGAGGATTAAAATTTAGCACGTATTAATACCTTATTTCCAATTTAGTAGTGAACGTACTAATTAATTTCAAATTATGAAATAGGAGTGAGAAATACTAATTCTTTCTGGCTACATTTATTTTTTTAAGGGGACGGTGGACGTTGAATTTTTTTTAATTTATTTATTGACTTAGAAACATGAAAATTTGTATAAATATTCTTCTTAACATTACAATTTAAAATACCATTCAATTTTTTTCAATTTTGTTATAATTTTGTATTTTTTTTTTAATTTAATTTTTTTAACTAAAATTTGAAAATGCTCCTTGCGTGCCATTTGTTCACATTTTTGATTCATTTTACATTGCGATCACTCAAAAGCACATTATGAACAAATTTGGGTATTCATTTTTAAATCCCTTAGAAAGTTGATTTTTTAAAAATATTTTTCTGCATTAAAACTTAATTTTCATCATTTAATTGGGTTATTATTCACTTTTAATTACCTTAATGAAGTTCAATTATAAAATGCATACCCAGTTTCATTAAAAGGTATAAAAAGTGTCTTCTTACCAAATTTCATGCATCTCAAACAAACATTAAGACGCATGGAGCATTTTAAAAATGTAAAACCTTTGAAAATTCCGCTTCGAAAAAAAATGCATTTAACCTTTTGCTTACGGGTGGGACAGCGTCCATCCCAAATGAAGAACCTCCCAAAAAGACAGGCATTTGACATACCCTATCCCAAACAGTTCGACCCCCCCCCCTTTGCAGACATTAGCGTCCATGGAAATCGCCGGCAGAAACATTGCACCTGCTGCAGCAGGTGCAATGTGATGCAAGTGCGATTTCCATGGACGCCAATGTCTGCGAAGGGGGGTAGGGGGTCGAAGGTTCTTCATTTGGGATGGACGCAATCCCATTCGTAAGCAGAAAGTTAAATGTGTAAAACAATGTTATTAAAAAAAAACTTTTTTAGTCGATTTTTGCTCATTTCAACGTCCACCGTCCCCTTAACATAATTTTTATTTTCCCTAGCATTTGATAGGCTATATAGCCGGGGTTGTATTTTTCCATATGTAAAACCGGCAAATCCTGCTCGTCGCAGTTTGTTTTGGTCCATTCCTCTAACTTATCAACAATTCTTGTAAATTTTTTTAAAAATAAAATTTATTATTTCCTACCGTCACTTTTAAACTTAGCAAATATTTTCAACTGTGTAAAGCATATGCAACTTTAAATGAGTTTTGAACATTTTGGAAAGCATGCAATTTTTTTTAGAAATTAAACACATTGAAAATCCTGATAATTATGATTAATTATTAAAAAAAAACATTATTTAGAAAATATCGACGATATTATGTTGTAAGAAGCCGGGACAACAATGTATCAAAAGTTTATTTGGCTACCCTCATTTTTACTTTCCTTATATACCTAATGTATAAGAAAAGTATTGTGACGGGGTCTGTGTGTGTGTGCGTATCTGTCAGTGAGCCTGTGGAGACGATAACTGACGAACGAATGGACCGATTCGAACGAAATTTGGTACAAAAATCGCAATCCATAAACACTGGAAGCCTATTGTTTTTATACGCAATCGAATGTTCAGAACCCCCTAAATTTTCGAGTGAAATTTTGAAAAAATCGTCAAAAAATCAAAACCGCTAATAAAGTTACGCAAATAGACATTTCTTATGTAATTTTTCATTAGAACACGATTGACATAAATTTTAGAACGCTAACATGAACCGTTCTTGAGATATTGCACATTTTTGAGAAAAAATTATCAAAAAGTCATATAAAATAAAAATTTCCTATTGAGAAACATGTTCACTTTTCCTATGTAATACCATGCGATAAATTGGGTGACATCATTCTCGTGGATCTAGCTCATTCATGAAAAAAGATACTTTGAGTAATACTTTTGTATTTGGACGCTAATATTCATTTATCTGCTGTAAGAACAACTTATTTCTCCGTCCATAACGCTTGGCGAGATTTTGGCGACGAATTTGGCGGAATGTCGCCAACTTGGCGACATTTTTAATTGTTGCCAAATTAATTAAAATCTCGCCAAATTGATAAAAATGTCGCTAAATTAATGAAAATGACGACTAATTGAAGATAATTCAATATCATGGAAAGAATATAAGCATCTACTATAAGAATAAAGTTTTTTTTATCTGTAAAAGTAGTAAATTCATTGCATTATATATAGAAAGTCATGTGCTGCCCACATCAGATTTTTTTTATTCGGAGTTCCTTTTGGGCATTGAAATAGTTTTCATTTTCCATAAATTTGAAAGATTTGAGTCTGTGTAAAATTTTAATCAGGTTATTTCATTCCAAATCCCTATTCAGAAAGTTAAGAAGTGGCTAAGGATAATTTCAGAAATTAAGTTAATTTTTCGGTGTGCATTTCGTACTGGCAGAAATGCTGCCATATCAGGACTAATATTTCATTTTATTTTAATTATTTTCATACACACGACACGAGTGCAAATTAAACGCGAAACTAGGCCATAGATGCTTGTATCTGCAAGGAAAGTGTTTAGCAGAATTAAAATGATTCCTTCAAAATAGAGTATACACGCCATTTGCCATCATATGATGTTTTTATTACATCTTAGAATGCTTTTTTCACATCTTAGAATGCTTTTCTCATATCTTAAAATGCTTTTCCCACACCTTAGAAAGCTCTTTTCATATCTTAGAATGTTTTTCTGACATCTTGGAATTATTTTCTCTAGTGTAAAAATGTTTTTATCCAAATCCCCGAATACATATTATGAAATAGATAAAATGCATTAATTCCATACGAGATTTCAATATTATCCATCTAAATAAGATGCGCATTAATTATTTACCTGCTTATTCAATTCAAGAGGTAGTATCAAATGAACAAACATTTGCTGGGCTCAATGGCTCCCAGGTCTGAACAAGCAATTACAATTCGGCGAAAGTTTATTAAATTCCCACTCCAATTTACGGCATTTTAGAATTAGCGGCGAAATGCCAGGCAATCGAATCGCATTACGCCTCTCATTGTTCTTTGTAACTCGATGGAATAAAGATAATCAATTTTGAAAGTGCAATCAAGTGAATTTGTGATGAACAAAATATATCCCAAAACTGTGCAAAGCTTCACAGCACACAAGGTATAGGTGTAGGAACTATTTACCCAAATAGTTTAAGACCAAGTGACTTTGGTTTTAATTATATATTATTCGAAATAAATATATAAAATGTTTTCTGTGTAAGTGTATAAAAGGCGATGTAAAAAGGTGCGTAAATATATCAACAAGGTGTAAATATATCACAATGTATAAAGTTGTGTAAATATATCACAATGTATAAAGTTGTGTAAATATATCACAATGCATAAAGTTGTGTAAATATATCACAATGTATAAAGTTGTGCAAATATATCAAAACCATTTTGCTCCGCTTGACGCGTGTTTCCTTTTGACCAATCCGTTTTTATTGATAAGGAGAGACGTATCTTGAAATGTCTAACTTGTCAGGTGATATTGCATTGGAAATGGCACTGAGATACAATGCGTGAACACCGTCTAACAGTTAACTGTGGTATCTGGGGTAGACGTGTCTAAGCTGTGGAATTTTCTTAATCCTTTTGTTTCAGAAGATATAATTCTTATTATCTGAGGACTCTGGACTTTTTAAAACTTAATAACACTAATTTAGAGAATTGCTAAATTATAGGGATTTTAACACTTTTTTATACGTTCGGGAAATTTTATATGCGAGTCATAAATTTAACGTTGCACATGTGAAAAATTAAATCTTCGCGAGTGCTCTGTTTATTTTCTTACTTATTTTCCTTGATTTTTATAGACATGTTACAATGTAGTTTTCCGTGTATTGTGTTTTCCCGCATGAAACGTTTTTAAATATATTTTACTCGCAGAAACGCAAAACGGAGTTCCACTCTGATATATTTTCATTGCAAGTTAGTAATTACACTTTATTTTATTTGTAAACTTGTTAAAATGTACAAAAAAGAAACTTTTTATAGCTTAAATTTGGTCCCTGGCTTTGTCTTCCAAAATTATTTTATCACACCATGTATGTATCGCCCTCAATTGACAAAGCTTGTATTTGGCATAAAAACGAGCAATGTGTTTTTAATGTTATGTAATGATTTAGGAATGGGCACCAAACTTCAAAAATTAAAACAAAAATATTATATTTTTAATAAATTACTACAACCACCAAAAAAGTCCCAAAATAACATTTTTTTCAATACACTTAAAAGTCCATAATTTACTCTGGAATCCCCACTTTTTAAATGACATCTACATATCTTGAAATATTAACAAAGTTTTTAAAATTAGAAGAAAAAAAATATTTATGAAACAACAACAAAATAAACACATCGAATAAATGTTGACGCCCCCACCCCAAACAACACTTTTCCAATATTTTAAAAGTGTTCTATTTTAGAGCCTGGAATACAGCTTTTATTTTTAAGTGTTAGCGACATAACAGGAAATGCGCAGAAACCAGTCGAAAATTTAAAAATAATATAATTCAGTTTTCAATACAGATTTTTAAAGATCGCAAAACATAAAACATCCAAGCATTCTTAGTTAAATTTTATTTTGTCTAATTACATTAAAGCATCCTGTTTATAGATTTAATTAATTAGATTAAAACTCCCCTTTTCCTCTTAGAAATAAACATCCAATCGGCTGATACTATATATATTTTTCTTTCAAACAGCTGCGCTAAGTAATTAATTTATTTTCATAATTTGGCCTCGTGTAAAGTTAATAAATGAAACACATCTGTGGCATTTTCACTCTACACCAACTTAATACAGAATTCAATAAATTACACAATTTCTTCATTTTCTCACGATTTTTACTAATTTTAGAAAAGCCACTTTATTATTATATTTAGAAAAGTACTTTATTTATACGAAGAAAGAAGCTGCAATCCATAAATCGCAACTACACTATGTATTGCACTCTATATCACAACTATACTGTATATCGCACTATATATCACAACTATATATCGCACTATATATTGCGTACACTGTACAGGGTGATTAAAAAGAGATGGGCCAAATTTTATGAGGTGGTAGTACACCCCAAATCAATCGGATGCGGTTAGTATTTGGGTGGGTGACCACCTGAGGACACCGCGTGTTGTTGGCACATTTCGGACGCGGTAGCCCGGTGGTTTGCGAGCTGGATTTGCACGCTGCCACAACTGCCGCCGTGTTAGTGCGGAGTACGATCACGTTAAACATGTGGGTCCGCAAGTCCTTCCGAGAAGTTGGTGGTAGGGGAAGGAGGGTACGATCCCTGTGGATGCCTCCCCCACTGGGTTCCGGTCTAAATTGGGTGGCACTTCCCGGCCGTCCAAACGGTTACCTTACATCTTTCTGGTAGGTCGGACGGTCTGGGTCTCAACAACAACAACACCAAATCAATCATTTCTCGTCATAGTTTAACAGGTCGGAAATGAAACTTAAAGGTGTTACAGAGCGCTTACACAAACTTAAAAGCAACATTCTGGTTGTCAATTTCTGGTTGAAGAAAGGAACCAAGTATGCAAATTTCATTTGGGGAAGAAGAACACGTATGCAAATTTTAGTAACACCGAATGTAGGGCCTTATCAGTTTGCAGCAGTTATTCACAGCTTCAACTTTTGAGAGGTCGATCGCCCGAAGTCTCTGTCGTGTCTTCACTTATTTTTGTGGAGATATCTCAAGTTTCTCATCTATGGCACTCCCCTCGAATCTGAAGATAAACTTGTCGCCAGAATTTCGGGAGCTGCCGCCGAAGTGCGCGACATGCCTGGTCTGTTCGAAAGAGTTCCCCAATCCCTCCATCGCCACTGTCAGACGTGCAACCACGTTGGCGGTCGCTTTTTTGAGCCATTACTTTAATTTTTGTTTATCAGATATAATTTTATAACTTCCAAGTCATTCTTGTGTTTTCGCCTGATCTTATCGGTTCACCATTAAGCGCCCATGGGCGCCTTTACGTTTCTTTTCAGACCCGGTAAACTACTACGAAAAATGCTTGGATTGGTGTATACAACCACCTCGTAAAGTTTGGCCCATTTTCTTTTAATCACCCTGTATGTCGTAACAACAGTGTTGTAATCAAGTTCAAAGTTTGTGAACGTTAGACGAATGTGAAATTCCAGTGCTTCAGCATGCGACAAAAATCGAATTTTAATTTGTTTTTTGTCACTTCATTTAAGAAAACTTTTATTACTTTTTTTTAAATTACCTTTCTGTTACTCCTAAAAACTTTCTCATATACCCTTGCAACTTTGCCTAAGCGAACGTGTACAAATTTAGAATCACAAAAATATATAATGCATTTTTAAATATGTTTTTTTTTTCTGGAAAAATAACAATTAATGGGATTTAAGCAAATCAATTTATCTTTCAAACATTTACATTAATAAATATTTTCTTTACGTGACCGATAATGCAATTTCTCACTCTACAAATGATGTGTCTTAATGAAAATTGTGAATTATTTCATCTTCAGCTGATGCTCCTATGCTTATATAATAATTTTTAAACATCTAATGAAATTAAATGAACTTACGAAAGTAATAATCATACGCAAAACTCTAAAAAAATCATCTGAGGTTTTTCGCTTAATATTGCATTTTAAGCATTAAATAATTTTATAACACGTTACACAAACATATTTTATTTTCCATGTGTGGATAATAATGGAAATGTTATTTACCAGATACAAAAATATATATAAATATATATGAATAAATGTTGTATATATAAATATTATATTTCAAATTGTATTGTATTTCAAAGGCTGTTGCAATAAACAAAATAACGTATGATAATTTTGTAACATGTATTCCAATTTGAGCCGAGATAAATAACATATATAACAAGTAATTGAATATATAATATATTTTTGTGCAAAATATTTCCCTTTTAACTATTTAAAAGATAAAATATTCTTTTGATGAGAATAACATCTATGGTCATTGGCGTTTCTCTGGCGGGGGAAAACAGAGCGTTACGAAGAATGTAAACACTTTGGACGCTGTAAATAATGTAAATAATTTCCCGTGTTTTGTAGAAAATAGGGTCCAGATTAGGAATATATAAAAATAATATCATATTTTAATATTTCGAATATTTTGTTTCAACAAAAACTTTTAAAAGTATATGACCAAGCAAGTGTATTTTTTTTCATTTTTCTTACTTTTATAATATTTCGAAACTATATATAAAATATTTCACAATATTTTAAAATATTTTCGAAACTATGAAAAATAGATATAAATAGTAAACAACAAAATCATGTAGTAGGAAGTGGAAGATTGAAAATCTGAAGTATCTGTCCGAAGAAGTTTTTTTTTTCTTTCATTTTTCATATTTTCACAAAAATATCTTCGAAACTATAAAATATAGATATAAATAGTAAACGACAAAAATATAAATGTGAAAATTTAGGTTATAAATCTATATTTATTACCAAAAAAAGCTCTTGTAGTTTTCAAGTAATCGTTTTGTCAAGTTGAAGAAGCATGAAAATTTGGAGTTTTTCAAGTTTGTAATACTTATATCTGAAAAACTAAAAGTAATAACTATAAACAATAAGCAAGAATTTGTAGCTCTTTGAAAGCTCTATAAGTGTTTATAATCAGAGATTAGATCGAGTTCCTTTTTATTTCGATATTACAAAAGTTGAATTTTTTTTACAAAATGTTATTCTTACAAAATCAGCCAAATACGAAAGAAGGTATAGGTAGAATGATCTAAATGTAGATGAATTCAAACACGAAAGAAAATGTAAGTAGAAAGATGGGCGAAATTACGCTTTGTGTTATAGTTCTGTATTTTGCAACCGTCATCCTTATTTTCAACCGTCATTCTTATTTTGCAGTCGTCATCCCTATCTTACAACTGGACCCGTACCATTGTCGTAGGCACATTTCCGTTGATAGTTGCGGCTAGGACAAACGGATAATATCCAATTTAATTTTTTTTACTTGCATATTATCCTACATCAACGTTTCACATACAAAAGCGCAAGGTGGACTAGAATATTTTTTGAAATTTCCTATGTGGGTGGTTAGAAGGATATATATTTCGTTTCTCAATCGTTTTCACACTAGAACGACAGAAGCGGTCATTTTGACCGCATAACTACTTTGAAAAACGATTCCTCTAAAACGGCTGATCCCAGTCTATTGAAATTTTATGATTTTTCTTATTTTCTTAAAGTTATTGAAAACAGAGAAGAAAATTGTTTTAGGCTTTAAGAGAACAAATCAACTGTTTTGAATTAAAGGTATGTTGTATTTTTTTTTGTCGGTCAAATTAACCGCTGCTCGTCGTTCTAGGTAGTTCAAAATATCTGCCCTTCTAGTGCTAAACAAATTATTTGTAATTAAATTATGAAATCAAAGATAAAACTTATAGTTTCAAAAGGAAAGTGAATGAAAACAAATAAATAGAAAACAATAATTGTAATTATTATTTTTTTTTAGAATGTTTTGAATTTTGCTGCTATTGTATTAGTGATACATGCATTTGAATTTAATTAGCTTCAAGCCAATTTCTTTGTCATATGTCTTCAGACCGGTGTTTATTTCTCTGTCGGGCGAAGCCCCCCAGAAGATATGCCTGAAAGGTATGCCCAGAAGGTATGCCTAAAACTATTCAGTATAAACTATTTTTTCTTCAATTAAGCTTTAGAGAAATAATTACAAAACTCTTCAGAATCAAACATTTTTACACTTATTTTAATTCAGTAAGCATTCAAAGCAACGAAACGTTCTCAAGGAAATGCAAACCCCAAATTTTATGTATTTCAATACGCTGCTGAAGTCTTACCTTATCTTTTACACAAAGTTTTTTTTTACTTATTGATTTCCCAAGTAATTAATTAACATATCATGTCTATTGGGTGTTGTCAGAGATCTTAACCTCTATTCCTGTTTTGAATTGACTTGTTTCGTGAAAAAAACTAAAAAAAAAAAAAAAAAACTTAATTAAAACACTGAATTAAAACTGACAGATATTGCAATCACTATTAGATACCCCCCCTTTGACCACGCATGTCATTGCAATACAGTTTATCCACCTTTTTAGTTAAAAAAGATGTATAAGAGCATAACTTTCCACAGGGTTTCAGCCACTTTAATAAAAATAAAAATTTTATAGGTACTTAAACAATATAATTAAAACCTCTCGCACCCACCCCTTCTCTAAAAATAAACAACCAATCAAATCGCATTTTATTCCAAGTATATCAATCAGAATAGCAATCAATTCCTTACGATCAACGACTTATTAAAATTCGTTATCTCTGTCGTTTACAGATGCTTCCAGTAAACTTAAAGAATAATAATTTTTGAATATCTCATTTGATATATTTACGAAATTAAAGATTCTGCTCTAAACTAATTCGGAGGTTTAAGTTATGGATTTTAATATTGATAAAATCAATCTTTTGTGCCGTTGGATATGTATAGATGCAAGTTTTTTAATGGGTTTTACACATTTGCGTGATTAAAAGAATGATATCCAACCGGAAATCCATGTCATACTTTATTTATCTTTGTTTATTATTCATTTTTATGTAAATAACTTCTATGAGTGAGGTACCTCTGGCTGAAATCAGAGCGTTACGAAACATGTAAGTATTTTTGTACACTCATATCTCCGTATCTATTACAGTAAAAGTCTACAAGTAAAAATTGTACATATATATGTAATAATTAGATACATATGTACAAATTTTACTTGTATATTTTTACTTAATATTTTGAACTATTTTATTTTTGGAAAAACTAACTTTTTCTCCCAGCGAGTTTTAGCCTCACTTTACTTACTTTCACTCGAGATATCGTTAGAACCATGAAATATAGATATAAGCAGAATATGTATATGAAAATGGAAAGAATCATAAAAATATACTCACTATTATCAAATGAATTATAATATAAGTAATTACATATTACATGAGTTCCATATAAGTGATCTCATTGTTTAGGAGTCATCGTGAACCGTTCTTGAGATATTGTAAATTTTACGTTTCTACACATCAGAGTGCGATATCCTCGAATTAGTTGAGAAAATCAAATGAAAATTTGGCACAATGGAAATAATTGATAAACGTCAGAGACATATTGGTTTTAGAGATAAACAGAGTACACGTTTAATTTTTTCAACTATTTTCCTTGAAAATTAAAAAAAATATATAATAAGCTAATTATGCTGTAAAATGTTATGGAGATAACTATGGAGATAATTATATGTAATTACTTATTTAAAGGGGAAAATGCATTAATTATAGGTCGTTGTATGTGTTCGTTATCTCGAAATACTGCTCGTTTTATATCTGAAGTAGAAAAAAAAATCTAAAAAAAAAACATACTTATAATTAACTAGCAGTATACCCGTTCTTCGTATGGAATATATATACATTATAAAGAAACTTAAAATTCACGATCATGTGCCAATTCCTATAGTATTCAAAATGACATTGTAATTCAAAACATTCTAATAAAATATTAAAATTAATGCTTCTAAAAAGAAGTTTAATTATCCCTGTTCTCGCTATACATAGTTATCTTCACAGGTGAATATGAAAAATAAAACATCCTGGTAACATTTATAAACAAATTTACAAAAACAATATGAAATTTAATCAGTATATGTCAAAATGAAATCGCTTAAATTGTATTTAAAGATATACCCATACTACTTATATTCGCGTACATTAGAAGATGTACCCTGCATTAGTTGAAAATCACACGTACAACAATATATAAGATTAAAAATGTTTGCTAAAATAAAACAAATGTCTTAATAAATTGAAAATATCAGTAATCCTCGTAATCTTTAAACCCGAATGCAGTGATTGATAATAGTCTAGTCAAAACTGCAATTTCGATAAAATGTATTTTATATACATTTCTTTATAATTTAAAACGGTAAAGATTTAATAAATATCGTCTGTTGCATAAACACATTGGATTTAAATCAGTTGCTAATCGACACAATATAATTTTTTAAAAATAAATTTGATGAATAAATATCGTCTGCATAATGCTATGCCTATGAAAGGCTTAACTGTGATTTTTCTATTAATACTTCGATAACCCCTGGTCCTAGAAACGAAACATAGACTAAATTTTGCGTGGAGCTATTGTAGGGCTACGCACAAAATTCCATGAAATTCGGAGCAACTGTTCTCTCGTGATGATGTTACAAACACACACACACAATCAGACAAATAGACAGATTTCCAATTTTATTTATAGAGATTATTAAATGAGTGGGTGCATTATAAATAATTTTACCAGATATGACTGGAAATTTTTAGCAGTCATCTTAAGCCTCTCTTCAGCTATTAGAAATTTTACTCCCCCCCCCCCGTCCCGACACACAGGTTGCCTGATGTCTCACGAAAAAGAGTATAAATTTACATAAAATGGAGTATGTTTAATTGAATAAATAATATTGGCAAGCCCATTAGCTTTCAACAAGAGTCATTAGAAAGCTCTAAGTTTTGTTGATTCTAAATATTGAAATTCGTTCATTTGCAGGGAAGTTCTTGGAGATAGTTTATCATTTATTACTATTTATTATATTTATTATTTAATATTTATTTATTTGAAAGTTTATTATATTTCAGGAAAGTTTTTTTTTAATAGATTTCTTACTCGGGGAATGTAATTATAGAATGCCATTTCCATTCAGGGAATAAACATTATATTAGATGCAAAATCCACTTAGCTGTTGAATACTTGCAATCTTAATTAACTGCAGTAACGGGCTTAAAAATGCAGCAACACTTCTTCCCACAAATTGTGTTTTATTGGAATGTTATTCTCCTCTTTTGGAAATGCTTCTATGTTGATTAAACAATGTTTAGTTTCCCTATGGTATTCAAGTAATTAAAGGGGCTTTAAGTTTTTACGGGAGCAGCTGGCTCCCGGTCAGATTTGAACCCAGGGCCAAGAGTATGGTTACCTAGTGCTATAATGATTGCACCAAACGATATCTTCCTGTCCGAGCACATAACTGGGAAAGTGCGTTATAGCAGAGAATAACTTAAGAGAATAACTTCATACACTCCACTTCTTGGAAATTAATCTGCATATCAAGCCTGCGAAAACAGCGTTTGCCGTCTCCGAGAAGCTCGCTAATTTCAGCGCAAATCGACGAGTGCCGCAATTGGAAGGCAGAGAGAAGAAATAACGTCTGCGGCTTTTATTGAAGTGCTATTATCTCGTAAGAGGTGTTGCGATCGTCATCGATGAAGTTTGCGTGCTCGTTTTGCCACCTTCACCACAGAGTAGACCAACCTGATATCTTCCAAAATCAATCGACCGTGCTAGAAACCGATACCTGAATTATAAGTTCGAACCTGAATTTTGATCTAACCTTATAGCATAGGGATTCAGCACTCGTGGTCCCAGGTTCCAACCTAACAGGAACCAAAAATGCCTGTCCCCAGACGTTTATGATGTAACTTAGACATTGGCAAGTCTCTATATCAATAAGAGGAATGGTTTTGTTCCTTTTTTTATAATATATTTATTTTGTTTATTATTATATTATATTATACTATTTACACTATTATTTATTTATTATATACATTATTTATTAGGTATAATTTTAGTCATTAATTGTCATTTATTATTGCTTATTTGTTGTACACATTATAAAATTTATGAAAGCTATCTTTTAATAGGCTGTTTAAATAGAAAACGCAATTATAAAATACCATTCTCACTCAGGAAACAAGAAGAAAATTAGAAGCAAGGAGATAGATCACTTTAGCTCCAAAATATTTGCAATGTGATTATAATGTTGTTATCATCGTGCATAATTGGAGATAATTACCTAGTAATGTTTTAGGTACCTTTTTATTATTGAATAAATTTACCAAAGCCAGGATTATGATTAAAACTTTGAAAGCAACACATGTGAAGATTCGATATCAATAAATGAATGGTTTTTCTCTTTTAAAGCTGAATTATTTTTGTTTGTTAGTTTTTTATCTTATATATTTTGCATTATTATTTATTTATTGTATACATTATTTATTTATTTTAACTCTCTTTATTCATTATTATTTATTTTATATGCACATTATAAAAATATTGGAATGTCATATATTTACAGACTTTTTAAATAGAAAAAATAATTATAAAATACCATTCACATTCAGGAAATAGGCGTCAAATTAGATGCAAGGTAAATGATCGCTTCAGCTTTAAAATATTTACAATCCTAATTAGCTTCTTGTACGTGCTTGAGAATGCAACAACATCTTTCTCAGCAATATATGTCTTCTTGTAATGGTATTCGCATTGTGTATGATTGAGGATGATTATTTTATAATGTTTTAAGTACCGTTACATTTTATGTTTTTTAATATATTTATCAAAGTCAGGATTATGATTAACACTTCGAAAGAAGTAATTGTCAATCTTCAATATCAATAAGTGAATGTTTTTGTTCCTTTTAAGCAGATATATTCTTATTTGTTACTTTTTTATTTTATACATTTCACATTATTATTTATTTATTATATACACTATTTATTACATATGGCTCTCTTTATTCATTATTATTTATTTTATATACACATTATAAAAAGTTTAGAACGTCATATATTTATAGACTATTTAAAAGGAGAGAGTAATTCTCCATTTAAACAGATTTCTGAGTGGAGATGCCATTTTCACTCAGGAAGTAAGCGCCACATTAAATGCAAGGATATCATTTAGCTGTAAAATATTTGCAATCCTAATTAGCTTCTTTCTGTACGTGCTTTAGAATGCAGTAACATCTCTCTCCTTAATCCATGTCTTATTGAAATGTTACTCTCATAGTGGATGATTGGAGATGATTAATTAATAATGTTTTAAGTACCTTTAAGTTCTTAAATAAATTTACTAAAGTCGGGATTATGATTAAAACTTCGAATGAAACAACTTGCCAAGTTTCAATATCAATAAATGAATGATTTTGTTCTTTTTTAGTAGATTTATGTTTGTTTGTAACTCTTTTATCTTGTACATTTTACATTATTTATTTATTATTTATTACTTATGATCTTTATTCATTATTATTTACTTTATATACACATTATACAAATTTTGGAACGCCATTTATTTATAGACCCTTGAAATAGAAAAGTAATTATAAAATGCCATTCTCACTCAGGAAGTAAACGCCAAATCAGATGCAAGGAGCTCACTTTAGCTTTCAAATGTTAGCAATCTCAATTATCTTCTGTACGTGCTTAAAATGCAGAAACATTTCTCTCCGTAATCCATGTCTTATTGAAATGTTACTCTCATAGTGGATGATAGGAGATGATTACTTAATACAAGGTTATGATCAAAACTTTGAAAGCAACACTTGTCAACTTTCAATATCAATAAATGAATGTTTTTGCTAATTTTAACTGAGTTATTTTTGTTTGTTACTCTTTCATCCTCTTCTCGGTAGTAACTCCCCCCTTAATAAACTGCTGATTTACAAACAAGTCATTGCACAGGCATTTTTGTACGCCAGCACTATCTGGGGCGCCGCTGCAAAATGTCATACTCAGAAATTGCAATTTTTCCAAATAAAGTCCTTCGTTGCATTGTTAAAGCTCCTAGGTACGTTAAAAATGAAGTAATTCATCACGACCTTCAAGCCTCTGGCGTTGCAGAGCAGGTTCGGAAACTCAGTCAAAATTTCTACAGGAAAAACTCTAGCAGACCCTGTATGAGAAGCGTCGACCAAACTTACGCTTTGACCTCGTTTTCCTTCTATGGAAAACGCAGAGCAAGGCATCTTCTGCTTCATTCCCAGCGAACCAAGTGGAAGAAAGCGAGGTATATCGTTCCCCAGGACGGGGTCTCCTAGAATTTTCCATCCCAATTTTTTTTAATTTAGTTGAAGCACTAAACTTCAACGTTTCTCCCGTTTGGTCTTCCTTGGCTTCGGTAGATGGCGCCACAGATGCCTACTTCGGTGAGCAGAGGTAATTCCAGCTGCGGATTCTGAGCCGACCAATAGGATTTCAGATGGCTAGCAATTTCCCACACCCTTGACTCCCCGGCCGTCCAAATAGTTGCTCAAGTCCTCTGGATGAGTCGGACGGTCTGGGTCTTCAACACCCTTGACTCCAGCCCAGTACTTTCAAATATACTTCGCTCACTTGCTGACTGCGTACATCATTGCTGTTATGTACCTAACAAATCTCCGATTTAATTTCTTGATTAATTCATTTCATTCTAGTCTTCTTAAACTTAAATTTAACGCCTTAATTCTTATTCAGTAAATCCTTAAACTTAACCTTAATTTATATTTTAATCTAACTTGTAGATTTCAACCTTGTTTCATTACCTTGCAGAAATAAATGTCTGCCCTTCTTAAATTTTTAATGTGGCTCGCTCTTGCGCATTTCTTGCCCTTCCCACCCTTTCTTTTACAGCCGAGCAGGCATCAACCATAGCCAAGACATCTTTTCAGACCAACTCCAAACAATTCAAGCTGATCTATACTTCACACCCACTGGAGTGGAGCGCCATTGCTGACAACTCGCATATTGCTATAAATCGCACCTCATGGTCTGACAATTTTATTTTCGATGTGGGGATGAGTTTCTCCGAAGCAGGCACCCCGTAATCTAACGTCTTGGTCTTGATCTCTTTTATGTTATACATTTTGCATTATTATTTATTTATTATATACATTATTTATTGCTTATGGATTCTTTATTCATTATTATTTATTTTATATACATATTACAAACATTTTGGAGCGCCATATATTTACAGAATTTTTAAATAGAGGAAAATAATTATAAAATGCCATTCTCATTCAGGGAATAGGCGAAAAATTAGATCCAAGGAGAATGATCACTTTAGCTTTAAAATATTTGCAATCCTAATTAGCTTCTTGTACGTACTTCAGAATGCAGCAACATCTCCCTCCGAAATCCATGTCTTATTGAAGTGTTACTCGTTACTCTCACAGTGGATGATAGGAGATGACTAATTAATAATGCCTAAAGTACCTTTAAGTTATTCAATATATTTATCAAAGTCGGGACTATGATTAACACTTCGAAAGAAACACTTGTGAAATTTCAATATCAATAAATTAATGTTTTTGTTCCCTTTTAGCAGATTAATTTTTGTTTGTTACTCTTGTATTTTGTACATTTCACATTATCATTTATTTATTATATAGTCTGTTTATTACTTATGCCTCTCTTTATTCATTATTATTTATTTTATATACACATTATAAAAACGTATGGAACGCTATTATATTTATAGACTGCTTAAATAGAGAAAGAAATTGTAAAGTGCCATTTTCACTCAGGAAGTAAACGGCAAGTCAGATCACTCAGGCTTTTAAATATTAGCTCTCCTAATTAGCTGCTGTACGTGCTTTAGAAAGCAGCAACATCTCTCTCCGAAAACCGCGTCTTATTGAAATGTTATTCCTGTATCCAAATCGACACAACCAAGCTGACATAACAATGCTTTTAAGTGCTTTATGTTATTCAATAAATCTACGGATGTAATGATTTCACTTAAAACCTCGACAGAAACTCTTTCTTAAAAGTCAAGTTTCCATTTGGATAACTGGCATATAAACTTTTTTCTGCTTAATTATCAGAGGGAACTTTTAATTGCTAATTAGATTAATAGTAAATTGCTAGTAAGAGATATAGAGAAGTGTTGTGTATAATAACAGTTTTTGTAGACAATCCAATTTGTGTCTTTAATAATATAATAATAAATGCATAATATCCATAGAATATTTGTCTAACTACGTGTTTGTGCGTTTCCAGAACCTCGAATTATCCGCGGTGACCGACAACACTGTATATTTGCACATATATATCGACCATGGGTCAGGATCTAACAAAGTTGGATTTTTGATTTCCCGGGGCGAAGGAAAGAGGGATCAAAAAGACTCCAGAAGTCCGACGGGGATTTACAGGGCTGACTCTTTGCCCAGTTATATGAACATTCCTTGATCACTTTGAACACTTCTTAATTAATAAAATAAGATGTATGTGGGTGTGTCTATCTGTCTGCTTGCTTACGTGTGTAGTCTATAGCGTAAAACATAAACACCCCGGATAAAATATTACGAAATCAGCATTTATTGTGAGCCTACACTATAAGATCACGTCTCTGCAGCTCACCTCGCATATGCGAACAGAACAGAAGTCGTAGAGGAAGGTTGAACGTGTTGCGAAACCTTGAGATCAGTGTGCTTCGTTCGCTCGTAAAGTTGGAAATGGCACGCAAACGAGACATCACCGACTGGTAAAAGGGGGGGGGGGGCTAGTGTTTGGCAGGGAACACGGCCACAAAGTTGCAGAAATTGCAGCGTTCTCGGGTGTGTCAGCATCTACAGTAAGTACAGTGTATAAACAATGGCGTTTGTCCGGAACAAATAGTTCCCGGCCATGCAATGCCGCCTGCAAGACGATACTGACCCCGAGAGATCGTCGCCATGTGAGGCGCTTGGCTACTGCTAATCTCTTCCAAACCAGGGACCAACTGGTAGCACAGGTTAATACTGGACCGGGTCAGTTTATTTCGGAGCGCACTCTGCGCCGGGAGCTGCAGCGCATGGAATTATTCAGCCGTATACTCCGGCGATGTCCTCAGATCACAGCAGCCCCAAAACAGAAGAGACTCCAATGGGTTCAAGAAAATAGACACTGGACTGTGGATGACTGGCGGCGTGTAGTATGGTCAGATGAATCACGCTTCTGCTTGTATGCCAATGACGTATGTTTCCACGTCACCAGGAGATCCAGAGAGGCGTATCATCCGGACTGTCTCCAGAGATCAGTGCAGCTCGGGGGCGGGAGTGTGATGTTTTGGAATTGTATTTCAGCGAATGACATTGGACCGCTGCAACTCGTGGGTGGAAGTGTGATGTTTTGAAGTTGCATTTCGGCAAACATTGGACCACTGGCGAAAGTCAACAATCGGATGAAGGCTGTGGATTATATCTCCATCTTGGATGACCACGTCGTTCCTTATGTGGACTTTCTGTGTGGAGAGGACCCTGTCACCGAACATGTCTACCAAGACGACAATTGTACCGTGCATCGCGCCACATGTGTTAAAGACTGCTTCGTAGAGTATGGAGTTGATCTCCCACACCTCACTTGGCCCGCCAATTCGCCTGACCTTAACTTCATCGAGAAAATGTGGGACGCTTTGGAAATTGCTGTCAAGAGGAGTGTTACACGTCCGCAGTCACTAGCGGAATTGACGGCCAGATTGATGGACCATTGGGCAACATCACTGCAGGCGCTATCCGGCTCCATTTGGACAGCATGCCCCGTAAGATCCAAGCGGTGATCAGGGTACATGGTTATGCAACCAAGTATTAAATTCAATAAAACCGTATTTCGTAATATTTTGCAGGGGATGCTTAAGTATCGTAAATTCAGGAATTTTTGGTACACAGGTACATTTTGACGTACACATGTCCTCCTTGACGTTATTTTTTAAATTTCTAATTAGTTTCTAGTTATTTTATGTTTTAGCCTGATTAACAACGATTTTGGCCGATATACGCCCAAATCGATTCCTTAACGACTTGATATATTATCGCGTAGTTTCCGCCTTAATACCATCGGAAAGAACGAAACATTGTTTTAAAACAAACTGTGAATGGAATCCATACAATTATTAAACGATTTTTAGTGATTTTTTAAAAATATATAGTTTTTGTACGCTTTGAAACACTCCGATTTTTATATTACGATATGCATGAATTGACTTGCCATACATTGTTATTTTTTTTTTCACCTCCTGCATATTACAGATGATACAGTAAACTGTTTCGTTTTGGTAGAATATAAAGAAATAATATATAAAAGTCACTGATGAATATATAGAATATATAAAAGTCACTAATGAATATATAGAATATATAAAAGTCACTAATGAATATATAGAATATATAAAAGTCACTTACTTTGTACATATGTGTTTCTATTTTAGCCTATGATTTAGTCTATTTATAAGTTTGTACTAGAATTTATATATTAAAAACAGATCATTATTCGTAGTTTTCCATTTTAATATTTCATTTGATAAGGGTATCATTTGATCAAAAAATACCTTTTTTTTAATTTTTATATTATTTAGCACTCAAGCATAGGCCAATCAGCTATATTTTGCATTTATAAAAGCTCTTGTAACGACACTTGTTGGAGATGGTAATTGAGCCAGCAATATCCATCTAGACAAACAGCGTTCTATCCATTGCGATAATAAGACAATTATATTTTCATGTCTAGTTGAAATAAGCCCCTCATTCCTTTCCGTTAGATGTCAAATCCAAGTATAAATTCTGATTTGTACTCTAAATAAATTCCTTTTCATGAATCTTAAGGATACTTGGGAAATTTCAAATTTGTTAATTATCAGACATCAGTTAAATCCTAATATATCTAACTTATAATTTTAAGTTGTTGTGGAGACTCCTAATGCTATGGCTCATATTGCTATATCAATAATGCTAATTGCTATGACGGCTCATATGGTGTTTCATAAGGAATCAAACCGCTAATCTCCTGCTGATCATAAGATGCATTTTTCAAGGCATTTTGGCTTTGCATATTTCCTTCTATGATTGAAATCGATGTTACCAAAATATTACTTGTGATTTAATACAATTTTATAAAAGTATTTTTATATCTATTCAGATAAATTAATTATAATTCGATTAGATAAATAAATCAGTAAATTTGAGCATTATTTTTCGTATTGTTTATTTGGTTTTTCGTAAGAAAATAACTAATGTTTTGGGAGTGTTTAAGATAGTTTATTTACTATTTTCAATATTTCAGAGTATTATCAAGCATCGAGTATTTATTCATATATTTTCAACGTAATTCAGAAAAATGTATTTTGTTTAATTAAAAAACTAACCGCCTTCGACGACCAGTCTGTTCGCTACCCTTGAAAATTCTGACCGTGGCAAACTCCCTGGCGCCATAACCCCGTGGAGTTAACAAAGTTTGTTTTAATTCAATGACGTTAAAAATAATAATGAAATTTTAAGATGAAAAATAATGTATTCCAAAAACAAAAACATTCATTATTTAAGTTTGTATATATTAAAAGCTTTTTTTGTTTTTAATAAAAACACGAAACAAAATTCTAAACGCCCATAATACCAATAGTCCACTGTTAAAATAAACTCTAAACTGAATAGAATATCTACAAATTAAACAAAAATCTAAATACAATTCTAGAATCGAAGTCGAAAACCTGTTAAATCAGAACAATATATAGCCCCTGTTTAAATCAGAAAAAATTTAAAACAATATAAAAATAAAATACACGTGTAAATACACTTAATACGTAATGTTATAAAAAGAGAAATTGGAGTTTATGTTCTTAAAAGAACAACAATGAAGTAAAATAAGTTCTTATCTTGATACGGATAAACTGCTCCAAAGAAACTGCTAACACAACAAAGTGGAAGGTTTGGGTTGAGTTGTAAGAAAAAATTGACGTTTTTAAAAAATTAATAAATGCATTTCAAGCAAATTGAAATTTTAAGTGAAAAGTAATATATATCGAAAATAATAATTTATTCCAATAAAATGGATGAATAATTTATTCAAATAAAATGGATGGTTTGTTTTAGTTTAATGACGTACATTCATTATTTGGCTGACACAAATATCGAAAGTCGACAGAACCTCGTCAGAACCGTGACGTCATAAACTCGCCCACCTCTCCTCCACCATAGAAACACCGTGCGTCTGGGTGAAAAATCGATGCCTTCCTTCCCGGTTTGGCCGAGAAATTAAAAATCATTACTTCCTTAAAATCTGGATCGTGCGGCTATTTTTTCTTATTTCTTGACCATATTGAGTTTATAAGAAAGCCTGATCTTTGAACTTTCTAAAAATGTAAATTAATAGTCGAAATTGTCGGTACATTTCCCGACGCGAGGATTTAAAAACGAAAGTTCGTTTTTTCTGCCGAAAGTGACTTTTGTTTTAAAATCTTTAAAAAATATTAAAATTTGGCTCTGAAATTTGAAATTGATATATTTTTACTCGCAATTATCTGCTCTTTCCGGTCGCCTAATTTGTTTTTCTCTACGACGTCTGGATGGTGGAGAAAAAGGGGAAAAACTGGAAAAGACGGTCGGAATCGCATAAAACATTAAATAACAACAACAACAAAAAATAATTCAAATTTTACAAATCGGTTTTCACGTGTCACCTCCCCCCCCCCCGGGGTCTCCGATTGCCAAATCGTGTATTATATAGATATATATTTTTCATAATTTAATAAATGATATTTTAAACAAGAAGGATCAATCAAGCATAAAGTATTGATTATGAAACACTTTCCAACTGTAATGTAATTTTATTTAAACATCTCTAAAATGCGATACATTCCGCCGTAATATTTTTAAAATGAGCACAATACTACAATAATTTATTATATTTCAAAACTTAAAACTTCATCGAAAAAAATGAACTTTAAAATGACGTCATTGAAATATAAATCGTCTGGTAAATCTCTATAAAAAAGCAATAAATATTTCATTCACACACTTTTATTCCATTTCTTTCATTCATCACTATACTACAATAATTTATTTTACTTAAATAACTTTTAGTTCCATGGTTTTAAATTTTTAACTCTATGCTTAAAACTTCATCGAAGAAGTCTGCTACAAAATCGTCTGCTTCCCTATGTAAAATCAATGAATGCGTCATTCATATCAACTATAATGCAGACTCCAGAACTAAATAATTTTGTGTTAAAGAAATTCGTAATTCTTATACAATTCATTTTACAGCCTAATGTGTTTACATTTTCAAATACGTGAAAATTAGGCTTCGTTGTAGAACTAATCAAAGTCTGATGGTCTTTTGCACTCAAATATATTGTAATTGCGTTGTTTCAAAATATAGATGCATAGAAATTAAGCAAAAATATAGCGGTTTTATTACGGATACAACACTAAATATCAATTAAAAAGAACATTAAAAATTACGATTGTTACACAAGATGGATGCCATATTTAATTTTGAAGTGGGTCACATGATCTTTTCATATGATATGGGTGTAATTATTATTTTAATTTTTATTTAAAAAACTACTGAATATATTTTGCGGAATTTTTTTTTCATATTTTTTATGGGATATAATTTGAGTATTTCTTAATACTTTCGAATCAATTTGTGAATTTTAAATTCGCTTAAGAAATGTTTGAAAAATTAGGTCCCATAACGTTCAATTCGCGAACGGACAGACAGACAGACAGAATGAACAAAGTCATAAACACTTTTCAACTATGTTGTAAAGTGTTAAAAACGTTTAGAATTTAACGACATTTTATATTTAGAGCTTTAAAATATTTTCGATTAATAATATTTAATATTACATAGTATGTTATCGTTCAATGTTTTCGAGGCCATCTCTATCATTGTTAATAAATTAAAAAATGAGTTATTTTTTTAATATAGCTGTTCATGTGGGTTAAGAATCTATAGAATTTAAAGCAAAACTATTTGTACACTTTTACTGAGACATAGGTAAAAATATTTGCTAAAAAATAGTATGAGATAATCCATACTTTCGTTTCTATCTATTAAAACGGTTTCTATAGTAAAACTCCGAAATTTATCCATTAAATTTATTATACTTGTTTTTTATACCTTTTTTTATACTTGTATGAATTATAAAATTTGTGTATTTGAAAATACTTTTCTTGAGATCTCCAAACATTTTTTTCAGGAATCTTCAAAACGTTATAAATATTAAAAAATAACAAAACGTAATTATGTCTTTCAATATATATGATAATTTTAAGTTCATCCGATATAATTTTCAACAGAAATATATATATATATATATATATATATATATATATATATAAATATATATAACCATATGTATACCTACATTAACACAACCAAAAAACTGAAAACATACCTATAGGCGCTAAGCAGCTCAACCAAGTATATTTATATAAATAAAATATAATGAAAGAGAAGAACAGCAATGTATCAAAAGTAGCCGGGGGGGATTGTGACCTCCACTTTCCAGTTAAGTCAGCTTTATGTCATGACGACACTCCCGGAAGCTCATACACTGCCGAAAACTAAGTGCTCAATACTTAAAACACAAAATATATAGCAAAAAGGTACAGAAATTACAAAATTCCCATTACAACTAAAATTGCAACTCATATAGCAGTATATCAAACATCTAACAGATAATAACACAAACGAACCCCGTACATACATTATAACCCAAACGTAAGCATCAACTAAGTGTATTCTCTTAGTTAATGCTTACGTTTGGGTATTTCATTTATATATATATATATATATATATATATATATATATATATATATATATATGTGTGTGTGTGTGTGTGTGTGTTTTGTATTTTTTATCCATTTGATTGATGATTTGCTGTAATATATTTTATTCTGTGGGTGTTTTAAAAAGTTATGTTTATCGTGTTACATCTTCTTACTTTTCGTTCATTGGATTTTCAAACTTCTATTATTATATATATATATATATATATATATATTTATAAAATATTAAAATTGTAAATCCAATGGTAGAATGGAAGTAGTAACTCATAATACACTATCTTAAAATTTGCCTACAAAATACAATGACATAAAATGAAATTCAACCATAATAAGGAAAGTATAATACATATAGCATTTCAGAAAGCTAAAGATAATCAACAAATGTCAATGGTGAGGAATCGAAAAAAGGAATACAAAAATAATAACACGTGGCACGCTTGCACGTGGAAGAGCTCTATGCTTAAGAAAAGTTCATTTCGAAAAAAATATTTTTCATGTCCTAATATCTAAACGAAATGAACACAAAAATGCTTGTTTCTGAAACACAAGATAGATTTTATCTATAAACGTGTGTTATTAGGACGACAAGCATAAAGATTGAAAAAATAGAAAGGAAGCATAAATACCTTGAAATATACCTCAAATGCACAGCCATGACGAGCAAAAAATAACTAGACCAATGCTGCTATTCGCTAAAAAGTAAAAAAGTGATCTACTGTTGCCAAAGTGAGTAATAAAACCCGCGTACTGCGTAATGGCAGTAAAATGTGATATTCTACAGTAAAAGCTGCAAAATAAATAGATGAAAATATATTGTAATGTAAAAAGAAGAGAATTTAGAAGTATGGCTAAAATAAGATACTAAGGAGAGATTATTAAGAATTTTAGGCTAATCGAAACTTATTAACTATACTATTTACTAAATATGCTGAATATTCATATAATTTACTGGTAATTTTGAGGTTATTAATGTGCAAAGCATGAAATTTTTTATCAGGTAATCTATAAATTCTAAAAACTTGATTAAGTATAATATTTCTAAACAATTGAATCGAGTTGCAGGAATTAAAAGGTAATATTGTATTAATATTGAATTTAAAAATATATTTTTTATCATATAAATTTCTAACAATCCCTTTAGTAGGTTTTATAATTAGATTTAAATCCAAATAATTAATATTTTTACTCACAGTTTCATTAGGTATTAATTCCAAGTTATTCGGATAGAAATCTATATCTATGACATGATTATCAGTAAGTACTAAACAAATCAGATCATCTACATATCTGTAAATTTTATAATCTGTAGAAGTAAAGAATTTTTCATAATGATATAGGTATAAATTAGCTAACATACTGCTACTACAGCCACCTTGTGGTACCCCTGAGACGTGTAAGTATAATTTATTACCTTGAAAAATATAATTATTGAAAAGAACAAAATGAAGAAGTTTAGGAAAATTGGTAAATTTAGTTAGATGAGATTGATTAGTAATATAAGCATTATATAACGCTGAGACGACATCATAAAGATCAGTGATCTTAATATTATTAAATATATTTTTAAAATCAAAAGTTTGAAATCCTATTATTTTACCTAGTGATGTTAATTTATTTTTTAATTCTTTACTATTATTTAGAATAATGTAGTTATCACTAAAATCACGTAAATTACTATTTAGTACATAATTAATTTTACATTTAAATAATTTAGTAATAATTTACTAGCAGTAGTAGAGTATAAATTATGACCACTAGTTACAGTTCTAACTTTAATAGGATTTTTATGAAATTTTGGAATAAGCACAATATATGGGACTTTCAAAAATTTATTATTAATATTTAAATCACTATACATATTGATAATTTTCAATTTCATACTATTAACGGAGTGTAAATCAAGTTTAAATAGACTATTATTTTTTAAATAATCTAACAGATATTGTATATAGAATTTTTTACAGATAATAGCATAATTATTAAAGGCTTTATCAACATAAGTAATGACAAAATATTTATGTAAATCATTTATAGAGTGTTTTATATTATTCATATTATATGTAGATCTAGATAAATTGATGCTCCAAATGGCATTTTAATAGATTTTAAAATAGTAAATTTCAACATATTAAATGCCTCTAAAGGTTGGGCATATTTAGAAGCTTATCCATAAATATATTTATCAAGGTCAAGATTTATTGATTTTAAGACTGTTACAATTATTACAAGAAGGTATGTAACTTGAATTTTGTACCAAATGACATTATGGTTCTTAAAGGTTTATCTTTAACTATGGCTAAGTCTCCAGTAACTATACGCCCCAAGTGTGGATTTATTAAATTAGCATAATTATCAACTCTACAAATACATTCACCATCCAAGTTTGTTGAGGAATCTTTGTCGACTGATAGAGATTGTGAAATTCCATTGTAATTAAAAATTGTTCTTCTAATAGGCTTGTTGTATTTAAAAGTCTTAGTAACATTCAAATCCTTAACAGGCAATAAATGATGAAACCGATTAAATGAATTCCTAAAATTTATAGAATTATAAATGGGATGCTTAAAAGATATTACACAATAAGAATTAGAACGATTATTATTATGGAAATGATTAAGTTTTATTTTTAAATATTTTGATCTAGTAATGAGTAAATCATAGAAAATAGGATTAAAATGTTCATTAGTTAGATTTAATTTTAAGAAAGTAGAATAAACTGTATTTAATTGTTTTTTCTTAACTGAAAATATCCATGATTTTATAAATTTCCATTGAAATGTATTGTTAAAATGATGCATACTTTTAATCTCAGCTTTAAAATCATGATGAGGGGAGCTTATTTTACCGCGTTTAAATATTTTGAGTTTAGCCGAATTTCTATTATGTAAAAGAGAATTCAAAAATAGGTGATTAAAAACGGAATATTTATTGTCTACAAAATTATTTTTTACAATATTACCATTGAGATATAATTGATTTAATCCATATGGAAAAAGAGTACAATGTGATTTAATATAGAAGTTTTCAAAGAACATTCTATCATCTGTATTAGTTTTTATATCCAAAATATGGGTAGTTATATTTTCAAAACCATGTTTCGCAAGGTGTTTATATTCAATTTTATTAGAAGTAGGAAGAAAATTATTATTGAGGATAAATTTTTTGACATGATCTCTGTGAACATTCATACGTAGATGAATAGGATTACTGGTCTGTCCTATATAAGATAAATTACATATGTTACAGGATATTTTGCAGAAGCAATTAAAAATTTTACAGAAAGACTTTTGCTAATTTGATTGGTAATTTGAGAGTTAGAAGCAAATGGGCAGGTTTTGCAATTTTTATTCTTATATTCTTACATTTATTGAAGTTATAATTTTTAGCTGGGCAATTATTATATCCTAAACTATCCATGGCACAATGCTGGTATATATATATATATATATATATATATATATATATATATATATATATATATATATATATATATATATATATATATATACAGGGTGATTATAATTAAAGTTCCCTGTTTGGAAATGATCTCAAATAAAAAGCACTGGTCAGAATGATTTGAAATTTTGAGTGAACACTCGTGGAGTAATAGAATTTTGTTTGGTGAAGAAAAAAGCAGTAGTTCAAAAATTCACTGCTAGAAGAATAATTGGCGCTTTACTATACTAGAATGCAATACAAAAGTAATAAACGTAGACTTACTCATTGGCTAATGACGTAATAAATGTTCAATATGCTGTCCTTCGCATTCTGAAACAAGCTGAAGGAGCAAAATAGCGTGTTCAACAACAGATTTGAGTGTTTCTGTAGAGATGTTGTGGATGTGATGCGTGATGCTAGCTTTAAGTTCCGCTAAATTGGTATTGTGTCCATTAAACACCACATTCTTCAGATGTTCCCAAAGCCAAAAATCACATGGATTGAGGTCAGGGTAACGTACTGGGCATCTTACAGGAAAATAGCGGGTGATGCCATCTCCAAAATGACTGCGAAGTAGCCTCTTCACTGGTTTTGCGATACGTGGTGGAGCCCCATCTTGCATGAAAATAGTGTTATTGATAATCTGGCGGTCTTGCAGTGTGGGTATAACGTGACTTTTCAAAAGATGTTCATATCGATGGCCATTGACAGAACAGGTGACGGGGCCATGAGGACCAACTTCCTCAGAAAAGAAAGGCCCGAAAATAAACGCTGCAGTAAATCCGCACCACACAGTGACTTTGGGGGAATGAAGAGGCACCTGGCGTAGTTACTGTGGATTTTTGGTTGCGCAAATTCTGCAATTTTGCATATTAACAGTTCCGTGGAGATGGAAGTCAGTCCACAAAACGTTCCAGGGCCATTCATCGTCCAATTGTATCCGAGCCAGAAATTGAAGTGCGAACGAACATTTCACGTGCAACATTGTCCGCAGGTTGCAACTGTTGAACATGGATCAGTTTGTAAGGATAGCATTTCAAAATGTGTTTCAAAATTTTTTGCACCGTACTGGAGGGTACGTCTAATAATCGAGCAATTCCACGTGCAATCGTAGATGCATTAGCGTTACGGTCTTCTTCTAACGCTGTAGCTACGTCTTCCACTATCTCTTCATTGACTGCTTTCCGTCCCCTGTCAGGTTTGATGTCCAAAGGGCCAGTCTCTTTAAATTTTAAAATCATTTTGCGCAAGCTTTTGCTACACAGAGGACCAGATTTCAACTTTTTCAACGTTCTGAACTTTCTGAGAGCTATTAAGCAAGAGCTGTTATTCTCATAAAACAATTTGACAAGAAGAGCACGATCTTTTAATGATAGTCATTGCGACAGAACAATAGATATTTTTCATTAAGTTATGAGAAACAAGTTCCGCTCGTCCTTTTTTTATAGCAAACGTTTATTGCAACGTCGCTGTCTTATGGAAATTTGCAGCAGCATTTGAAGAGCAATTATGCAAAACAAGTTAAATCCACTTTTTGTGAAAAAAAATTCGGCTTACGTTTGCTTAGAATTTAACATTGTTTCAATGGATGAATTTTTTTTTTCCTTACTTGCATGCATATGATGATAAAATATCGACTTTTAATTCAGTATTCGCAGAACAACATATTGAACATTTATTACGTCATTAGCCAATGAGTAAGTCAACGTTTATTACTTTTGTATTGCATTTTAGTGTAGTAAAGCGCCAATTATTCTCCTAGCGGCGACTTTTTGAATTACTGTTTTTTCTTCACCAAAGAAAATTCCATTGCTCCACGAGTGTTCACGCAAAATTTCAAATCATTCTGACAAGTGCTTTTTATTTGAAACCATTTTCAAACCTGGAACTTAATTATAATCACTCTGTATATATATATATATATATATATATATATATATATATATATATATGTGTGTGTGTGTGGGTGTTGTTTTTGTTGAAACCCAGACCGTCCGACCTACCAGAAAGGTGTAAGGTAACTGTTTGGACGGTCGGGAAGTGCCACCCAATTTAGACCGGAACCCAGTGGGGGAGGCATCCACAGGGACCGTACCCTCCTTCCCCTACCACCAACCTCTCGGAAGGACTTTCGGACCCACATGTTTAACGTGATCGTACTCCGCATGAACACGGCGGCAGTTTTGGCAGTGGCTGGAATCGAACCCGGGCCTACCGAGTGCAACTCCAGCGCGCTAACCAATGGGCTACCGCGCCCCAGGGTGTGTGTGGGTGTGTGTTTGTTAGTTCTGCAGAAATTTGGACTCATTCTTGTATCCTGATTGTACACCTACGATTGCGTACACTCACGATTCCAGAGAATACGTCGTAACAAATTGAGGTCAGACGTGGGATTTCTAGAAACTTAATAAGCGTATATGGTAGTGATGTGGGTATACGCCCAGGATACAAGAATGAGACCAAATTTCTGGATAACTAACCTGTGTATTCTCAAATACAGTGTAAACAGGATAACTATATGGTATGAAAGCTCAATATCTATATTACAAAATCACTAAATAGTAGTCAGGTACAGTAAAACAGCAATTAAATGATCCACTAATTTCACAAAGTAGCGATAATATTCTCAAAAATCTGACGTATGTCACAGTTCAATGTAGCTCGTATCACGTCAGCTCCTCTCCAAGTGAATGATAACTCCTTTCATAGACTCTCTATAGAAACTTCTAGAAACCTCTAATATCTCGTACAATATTTGTTGTTTAGAGGTGTTTCTCAAACCTATGGAAAGTTACCAAATATCGCCAAATTGGCGATAAATTGTCAAATTTGGTAACCCCTTTCTTATAACAGCACATGGCAACACTATATTCACGTCATTGCAAAGGTTGCCTGCAAGGGTGTTTTTTCCGTCTAATTTTAAAAGAGACCCCATTGAGGAGGTCATTTACACGTTCGTAACAATATTCAGCCATATTTATCAAACTAAATTCATTCGGGAATTATACATAATCGCCGGTAAAAGTAAAAAATTCTGGCATATTTATCAAATTTACCAACTTTGTTTGGGAATTATTCAAAATCGCCCGTAAAACTGAGAAATTTAGTAAAATTTATCAAACTTACCAAGATGATGGGTGATTATGCATAATACCCGACGATTATACATAATCTCCGATTAATCACTTTCACCGTAACGTATAGTATATGTTTACTTTTTACACGGGAAGACTCGGTTATATTAAATTCTATGCATCCTTCATTATTTCATAAAATTCCACTAAAGCTTACACGTTTAAAAATTGTATAATTTCATAAAATGACTATAAAATCGCTGTCCACTCGGGAAATAAACACTCAAATTTATGCAACACCATGCTATGTAGATACTTATATTTTAACGAACTGAAATCGTAATTAGTTTCACTACGTGCTTGAAATAAATCAGCATCTCTCCCCTTAATTCGCGCCTTTTAGAAATTTGATGTCCTTGTCGTCTGCAGATGCATCCCTGCTTGCTTAGCAATTAGTTAAGTACCTCCTAGCTACGATAAGATTTATTCAGGGAAGCAATGTTTACCTTTAATATTTTGGGCAAAGGCGATTCATTTATTGCTGAGTTATAAAATAAGTGGATGGTGTGTTTTTGTCATTTCGAGTATTTGTAATCGCTTCGTAGATGTGTGTCATTCAATGATTTATGGATCGCGCTTCTACTGCAGATAAAAAGATCTGTGGACCGGTTTTATGCTATGTAGTATATACCAGTTGTGTCGCCAGAAAAACAATTGAGGACGGAGGAACCATATGTGTTGCTGTTGTTGCTGTTCTTTGATCTACGAAAGGCTAAGTCAAGTGCAAAAGATCAGGCCACCCATAAAGCAATGAGACTAATATCACCTGGTCCTCTACTAGAACACTCAAAGAGGCTGTCATGCAGTCGAGAAGATGAGCGAAAGTTGCCGAGGAGGAAGAACAGTTATATGAAGGGAAAACTCTATCTTCTCGTTCAAATGTCATATCCATAGTAAGGTCGTCCCTTAAACTGGCCAATGTTGTTTGAATGGATACAGGGATGGAGTGATGCAGGGCTTTTAGCCGAGTACCAGTAATGGTATGGAGGAGTGTTTTTACTATTCATAGATCTAATCAAGGTTATATACTATACCCAAATTATAACCAAATATGTTGATTCCCAATTCTCCAAATATCATTTCCCCGAACTTGAATAGGATCTGATGAGTTCCTGATGAGGTATGATGTCCCCATACCTTAGCCATACCACTGTTAATGTTCTCGTCAACATGGAATAATTAATACTTGCAATGGTAGCAAGAATTTGCTATGCGCAATAATTTTGCAATGTAATTCAACAGGTTATGGGTTAGAACTGTTTTTGATTTGAAAACAGTTTCACAAAATTGTGAAACGAAGCACGTTTCCTTGCTGGCCCTGCGAGTATCGCCTATTTCATGTTGTCAAGCACATAATAAATGCGAAACCGGTCCATGGATGTTGTTATCTACAATGGGAGCGCGCCCGTAAATTTGGTAAAAATTAGGAGCCTATTATTTGGTAAACTAGGCGGCTCTGCCCCCTGCTCGCTCCACTCTTGCAACCCCCTTCGAGAGGCTTCGCTCGGAAAGCTCGCTTCATATCTATCTTTCCTAAAAATACTACTGAGCAGTGATAATAAAGAAAAATCTCTTTATTATCACTGCCTATTTTCCTCAGGAGGGAAAAGCAGAGATTTTTCTTAGCACGGGGAATCCAAAAACTGAATTCCTTGATCATGAGCTCGCTTCGACAGCTATTTCTTGCCAAACAAAAGTTTAAATTGATAAACGGTTTATTTCATTGTGTTACTCTATTAGTTCTCTATAAATGTATCAAATTTCGTATTTTTGTATGCTATAGTTTTTACGGTACGAAACAGAGAAATCGCTAGACGTGCCGATACGAAAAAAAAGTTCACTACAGAAGTGCATAAAAAGCAAAATATCTCTAAAACTACATCGAAGTTAAACAAGAAAGATCAATCATGCTTAAAGCATTGATTATGAAACACTTTGCAACTTCAATGCAATTTTATTTAAACATCTCTAAAATGCAATACATTCCTAAGTAATATTTTAAAACTTAGCACAATACTACATTAATTTATTATATTTGAAATATCAAACCTTCATCGAAAAAAATGAACTTCATTCAAATGACGGCATTGAAATATAAATTGCCTGGTTTAAACATCTCTAAAATGCGATACATTCCTCGGTAATATTTTTAAAATCATCATAATACTACAATAATTTATTATATTTGAAAACTTCATCGAAAACAACTGACATTGATTTAAATGACGTCATAGAAAAAATAACACGTCTGGCTCTCTCTATAAAAGCAGCATTTCATTCATAACATTTTCCCAATCATTTAATTCTTCACAGTACTAAAATAATTTATTTTATTTAAAAACTTAAGACCATGGAGCTACAAGAATTAAACTCTATGCTTAAAACATCATCGAAAAAAATCGTCCTTCTCAGTAAAATCAATGAGTATTTCATTCATATCAGCTATGCAGACTCCATGAGCTAAATACTTTTGCGTTAAAAAAAATATAGCAATTCCTATTCAACTCATCCTACATATTTTGCTGTTTACATTTTACATAAGTGAAAAATAAGTTTCGTTGTAAAAATAATCAAATTTGGATGATCATTTAAACTCAAATATATTGTCATTGCGTTGTTTCAGTATGTAGATGCACAGAATTTAAGCAAAAATAAAGCGGTTTTAGGACAAATACAACACTCAATATGAATTAAAAAGAACTTTAAAAATCACGATTTTGAGACAAGATGGATGCCATATTTTATTTTGAAGTGGGTCACGTGATCGCTTCATATAAGAGGTGAAATTATTATTTTAATTTTTATTTTAAAAACTACTGAATATATTTTGCTGAATTTCTTTTTATATATTTTATGAAATAATTTGAATATTACCTGAAAAATTTTCGAAGCAATTTGTGAATTTTAAATCCGCTTAAAAAATGTTTGATAAATTAGGTCCCATAATGTTCAATGTACTTCATTTTTTCAACCCGGGTTCAATCCAAAACTATTTGGGTGATATTATTCATTTATATTCCCATCGGCCCTACAGACCGTCTGAACAATATACTAAAATTTTATTTTGATTAAGTCATTTTTACGGCAGTTATCGCGCTAACGGTCGGACAGCCAGACAGACAGACAGAATGAACAAAGTCATAAGCGCTTTTCAACTTTGTTGTAAAGTGGTAAAAAGGGGCTCCGTCCTACAAAAATTCACCCATGTAGGTAACTGCCTGCAAGAATTCGTGGTCTTGTTATTGTTAGTCTATCAGAACGCGAACTCGCAGCTCAAATATTTTGTCTTTGACTTTGACATTAAATAATTCTTAAACTACAATATAAAAAGAAACAGTTTATTTCAGCGTATTCCGCAAAGCTTTTTCTACAGGTATACCAAATTCATAGTTTTTGCGGTACGAAGCAAAGAATCTCGAGAAACGAGAAATTTGACAAACAACTGCGACGGCGGCGTCTACTTTAATTTAATATAGTTAGGAATATATCGTCTATATGCTGGTTCTGCGAATTTGAATAATTTATGCACCAACGTTTTAAATCTCAGTTGTATTTATATTTCATAATAATTTTATTGTACTACAAGTGTATAATTTTATCTTAATATAAGTTTATATAATAGTAATATAAGTGTAAAAATTCTATCAACATTTATATTCCATAGAACATAAAATCAAATTCTATCTTACAGTTATATCTTCTATTTATCCGATATAATTATTATCTCTTTATGATGGTTTCTCAGCGTCTGGTGTGAAGATATACATAAAAGCCGTAGTGTTTTAATGCAATTGCGTTTTGATGAGAAGTCAAAATTTGTTTTTATAGATATCTTCGGTAATTAAAATAATAATTTATCTAGTAAATGCACGTGTTGGCGCGATTCTTTTACTGTTCTATAGGTAAGAAACATAGCCCTCAAATTCCAGAACGCCGAATTCATTTGATAGCCCATTGGAATTTTTCAAAATTCGTTGATGTATTAACTACGCATTTTTAACACTTTACAACATAGTTGAAAAGTGTTTATGACTTTGTTCATTCTGTCTGTCTGTCTGTCAGCACGTTAACTGCCGTAAAAATGTCTTTATCAAAATGAAATTTTAGTATGTTTTTCAGACGGTTTGTGGGACGGACCTATGAGAATATAAATGAATAATATCACCCTATTAGTTTTGGATTGAATCCGGGTTGAAAAAATGGAATCAATTGAACCCTATGGGACCTAATTTTTCAAACGTTTTTAAGCAAATTTAAAATTCACAAATTGCTTCGAAAATTTTAGGAAATATTTAAATTATCTCATAAAATATATAAAAAAAAATTCAGTAATATATGTTAAGTAGTTTTTAAATAAAAATTATTTAATATAGAAAGAAAAACAATTAAATTCTGACTCTTGCTATATCTCTAGAAAAAAAGAGATATATTATATAATATCTTAGTTTAATTATTTTATATATAAGAGAGGTTTCACATTTTAAAATAAATATGGTAGATAACAATTTTTCAAATTTTTAAATAAATAAATTATTATAGTATTGTGATGAATGAAACGATTGGGAAAATGTTTATGAATGAAATGCTGCTTTCATATAGAGGCGATTTATATTTCGATAACTTCCTTTGAATAAAGTTCATTTGTTTTCAATGAAATTTTCAAATATAATAAATTATTGTAGTATTATGATAATTTAAAAAATATTACCGAGGAACGTATCGCATTTCAGAGATGTTTAAACCAGGCAATTTATATTTCAATGCCGTCATTTGAATGAAGTTCATTTTCTTCGATAAAGTTTTCAAATATAATAAATTAATGCAGTATTGTGATAATTTTAAAAATATTACCGAGGAATGTATCGCATTTTAGAGATGTTTATATAAAATTGCATTGAAGTTGGAAAGTGTCTCATAATCAATGTTTTATGCATGATTGATCTTTCTTGTTTACACTAACATAATTTTTACACAGTTGATTTATCTCTGAAAATTTTTAAATAATTTATTCTATCATTATTTCGGCATTTTCAGATTACATTTTTAAACCTAATTAAAACTTAAACTGAATGTTTTTATACCCTCTAATTTTCAGCAAAAGCAAAAATTAAAAATTTCGCATTATTATTATATTTGGTAATACTTGGTGCGTCCAATATATTGATACCCCACTCTAATATTTTATTGGTTTTCAATCTCCCCACTTCACTGTAATATACCATTTAGTTTAATCAACTTCTGTGTCCTTTTTCCTGAAATCGGATTAAATTGGTAAATATCTGAAAATTTCAGAGATATCGTTGTATGACTTTTTTCAAAACTAAATATAAACGAAAACTGGTCATCTCTTAACATTTCTTAATGTGATTATCAAAATTAATAATTCGCTATTTAGTTTTAGCGCGTTCTTTTGTTTGATATCCCATTCAAATTGTAAATGCATCTGATAATGTTTACTTTCCCTACATAGTATAATGTATAGGAAAAGCATTCTGACGGGATCGAAAATTCGAATTAGAGTTTTTCACGAAAGAGCAGGTATCAAGCATTGCTGGACTCTAATCTGACGTTTTTGAAGTGATGTGTGTGTGTGTCCGTGAGTTCATGGAATGCCATATCTCACATAGGCATGGGGCATTTCAAATGCAATTTGGTTTGTTTATTACAATCAGTAAATACAAGAAGCTTATTTTTTTTAAACGCACTCAAATGTTCGTAAGATCTCCTAATTTTTAGATGATTTTCTTTCATTTCAGAAGTAAATTTTCATTAGAAAACAAAGGACACAAATGTTAGTGCTCCAGCATGAACCATTCTCGAGACATTGCGCGATTTTTCAAACTAATTTTTGAAAAATCAATAAAAAGTCAGGACCATTCGATACTTTGAAGTAAATAATCCTATCATGCATAATTATTTTATGAAAAACAGTAAGAATCATCCAATAGATATACTTTCCATGCGAAATTTTAAGTAATCAAACTGTTAATATCATTTTCGTGGGTATAGTTTGTTCCATTCACTATAGAAAGTACTTTTTGCAATAGTTCTGATTTTAGCAGAGAATTCGTCATTAATTCCTTTTTTCACGGAGCATAATTAAGTGCCACTTGTATTCTGATGAATAGTTTCCACTCCAGTCGTATAAGTTGTTTGTTCACTCGAATCGTAAGGATACATATGTTGCCAAAGTGCGTAATTCCAATTTACATCGTATAAAATGAATACTAAACACATTGTGTCGTGAATTCTGTACATCATTATTTCGTTGTAAAAGGAGTATAATTATTGTATTATGTAGGGGGATTTTATGTACTGTCCACATTAGACTCATACTGTGTAATATAGTATTGGAAAAGTATTGTTTTCACAAAAATTTTCGTATACGAGATTTCGATGCCGACATATGTCTGAGATCTACTGAACACGTTTTGACTATTTTTGGAGAGATGTCCGTCTAAATGTCTGCAGCCGATTTCTTGTGTATACGATAGCGGCCACAAATATGAATGGGTTTTCACAGAACTTTATATCCGGCCTTGTTAACAAAAAAATCTATAACTATATAGAATTATTTTTAATTCAATCAAAAACTTCGAAATTGATTTCAAATTTTGCATATTATTTAACATGGCAGCATAAGACACAATTTGATATAATTATGCAGAAAAATGGCTTATTTATGTCTTAATGATTCCCAGACTTAATAATTTCAATTATTGTTGTGAAGAATAGCCGCGGTATATATTTGTTTTGTTCTTGACGTCGTTAGCCTCCCCCCCCCTTGAGGGGCAAGTTATCGTCTGTGGTACATTGTTAAATATGGTATCAATCCGAAGATTCTTTCAAGTTCTTTAAAGTGGAAAGTTTCACGTTATAATTGTAATTATTGAGACCCTCAATATCGATTTTTCAAAACTTTTCTTGTGCATTTTGAAAAAAAAAATTAAATAAGTGGATTTTGGTACGGGAGAGTCGTGTTGAGCCTGCCTCACTTCAGTTAATTTTAATTTATGTTTCCACAATAAATCCATATATATATATATATATATATATATATATATATATAATTTCAAATCACTACTTTATTATCCAATCTCTCATCAGATTTATCGATTTCTTAAAGCCATGTTTGCAGATTGTTATTACTCAGAGAAAATAATTATAAAATCTTCTTTCCACTCGATGAATAACAATCAAGTCGGACGGAGACAAAATGTTTTATCTTGAAAGCATCTGCAGTCATAATTAGTTTCAATTTGGGCAGGAGAATAACGGCAGCAGCAATTCTCCGCAATAACTCTATTATGGAAGTTTGTTAACCCTGTTGTCTGCGGATGCTTTTATGCTTAGCAAACAATTCTTTAAGTACTTTATGAATTTACGTACATATTTATAATGGTTGAATCTTATTTAAGGACTCGGTCGATGTTGTTTCTTCTGTAATGCTAATGTCGAGCATTCATATTAATGGTTAGCGTGATTTGAATTTCTAATTTCCTATACTCGTAATTTTGAAAGGATAACGTAGATTTGCATTGCTGACTATGTTCTGCCAAACTCGATACGAAACTAACCGTGTCTGTATCTTTACGCAAGGTGCGAGTTCACGACAGATTTATTTATTAAAGCCTTGAACATGTGCTGTCATTTGGGCCTTGGTCTAGCCATAATGGAAGTTTGTTATTACATAAGTTTGTTAACCCTGTTGTCTGCGGATGCTTTTATGCTTAGCAAACAATTCTTTAAATTCTTTATGAATTTACGGACATATTTATAATGCTTGAATCTTATTTAAGGACTCGGTCGATGTTGTTTCTTCTGTAATGTCGAGCATTCATATTAGTGGTTAGCGTGATTTGATTTTCTAATTTCTTATACTCGGAATTTTGAAGGATAACGTAGATTTCTATATATATATCCATTAACCATTTTCACAGGCGGCGCCAGGCTTTCACAATTGGGGTGATATGCATTGAGGGGCTCACAATTGGGGGGTGCTCCAGCGAAGCAAATGTTGTTTTAAAAGACAAATAAATTACTTGTAGAATTTTAATTCATTATATTTTGTCTACCGATTTCTGCATGATATAGCCATGGTCTCAATTCGTAAAAAATATTGAATAAAAATAAATTTTAAACTTATGGACACGCTAGCATAGACGCCAATATACGATATCTAGACGTATATGCCAGATATGCAGCGTGTATACTATATATACACGCTGTATATCTAGACGCGAGTTCACGACAGATTTCTTTACTGAAACTGGGTCTAGCCAAGAAACTCTAAAAGTACCTGATCTCAGATTTATAAATCCGTTAAAAAAAAGAGAGAGCGAGAGAGAGAGAGAGAGAAAGAGAGAAAGAAAGAGAGAGAGAGAGAGAGTGTCGGATTGAACTCAGATTGTAAAAATAAAAATATATTGCACCCTCGGGACTTCATTTTTCATACATTTTGTAAGCGAAGTTAAAATTCTGAAATTGCTTCAAAATATTCAAGTTATAACATAAAATGTTTAAGAATATGTCAGCAAAATATGTTGGGCAGTTTTTTATGTAATAATTGAAATAATACTTACTACCATGAATATATGAAGCGATCGCGTGACTCATTGCAAAATAAAATATTGCCTCCATTTTTTACCGCTGTTACCGCAGAAAGATCGTTGAAATGCAAATTTAATCTCGCATCCGTCATAAAGCATGAATTGAAGTTTCGTACAGGACAGAGCACCAGGCGCGGAGCTCCTTTAATCTCCGATCTCAATATATGTTTCATATCTTCATGCTGTGACATTATTTCATTGACCCATGATATAGAGACTCGAATTTTTTTTTTTTATTATTATTATTTTATTTTTGACTTGGCTCCTAGTGTGGCAGTTTATTGCACATTTGGGTTTAGTCAGTTTGGGGGTTGATGCAGATCTGAGGGTTACCTAGCAGTTTGGCAGTTTAAGGATTAAGAATATTTTTTTAAATTTGAAAAATATTGATCGCGATTTTTAATTAATTTCAGTTGCTAGTGAATGGGTTTACCTAAATCCGGTTATTCAAGGTTAAGTACTGCACGGGGTCTCTTACGAGATTTGGCCTTGCGATGATCATAGTCAGGTAGACTGAATAGAAGTTCATTTGGAACTGAAGGCAGGTTGTCGTAGAATTTTAGCGCTAGCTTTTTAATTTGGGCTCTCACGGTTTTTATTTTAATGTCTTTTCTAATCACCGAGTTCCTTAAATATCTAGGGGCTTTCCTGATACACCTTAGGATTTTATTTTGTCTTGTTTCTAAGAAGTCTATGGTAGTTTTACAGGCATATCCCCCATACAGGTGCTGCATACAGCATTCCCGGGCGGATGACCGATTTGTATATTAGAAGTTTGTTTTGATAATTATAATTTCCGTTTCCTATCATAGGGTATAAAGCTCCTGTGGCATTATACGCTTTTTTGATTATGTTTGTTACGTGCAATTTCCAAGTTAGGTGGGAGTCTATTGTTACACCTAGGTATTTAGTAAATTTTTCCGCGCGTAGTGCTTGGTTATTTATATACAGAGGCGGCGGGGGTTTATGCTTCCTAGAGAAGTAAATCCAATGATATTTATTAGGGTTTAATTTTATTCGCCATTTTTCCAGCCATGTTTGAAGTATGTCTAAGTGTTGTTGTAGCTGTCTGTGCATTACTGTGAGATAAGTGTGTTTTGCAAGTATCGCACTGTCGTCTGCATAGAGTGCCAGCTCGGTGTTTGGAGTCCTGGGGATGTCATTCAGGTATATGTTAAAAAGTGTCGGGCCCAGGATGGATCCTTGCGGTACACTACTTTTTAAGAGCTTGGGTGTAGATAATCTAACTTTAACTCTGACTTGAAAGTGTCTGTTATTTAAGTATGAAATTAAAAGTTTGACTAATACGTCAGGGACTTTTAGAGTGATCAATTTGTATGCTAAACTACGGTGCCACACTTTATCAAAGGCTTTTTGTATATCCAGGAAAATTGCAGCTGTGGGTATCTCGGTATTTAGTCCAGAAGATATGTACTCTACCACTCTCAGCAGTTGATGAGTAGTTGAGTGTTTTGGCCGAAACCCAAACTGCTCCGAAATGATAATGTCATTCTCACTAAGGTGCGTGTTCAGTCTCTTAAGAATTATTTTCTCAGTAATTTTACTAAGTGTTGGTAGTAGGCTAATTGGTCTGTAGTTGGCTGGAATTGTGGCATCCTCTCCTGCCTTAGAGATCGGTATAATTATCGCTTCCTTCCATTCTTTAGGGAAATAGTTTAATTTTAGTATTTTATTTATTAAAATGGTCATGAAAAAATTATATTTAAGGGTAGGTTTTTGACCGCTACGTTCCTGATTTTGTCATGTCCTGGGCTCTTACGGTTCTTTAAGTTTTTGATAATTTCGACTATCTCTTGCGGTGTGGCTGGGTTAATCTCAGCCGTGACTGGGGAGTTTCTAAAGTTATTTAGTGTTTGCCTGACCGTTTTTAGGGTGTCCTGACACACTAAATCGTGATTTGGTTCGAAGTGCTTTTCGTAATGCTTTGCGAGCGCCTCGGCTTTTTCTTCATCTGAGTACGCGGTATTATTACCATCTAATAATGGCGGGAGTTTATTTTCCGGTTTCCTAAGTCTTTTGGCGAATTCCCAGAGCGACACGTCTTCTGGGTTAAGCGATTCGATTAACTCTTTATACTGTTGCTACTTTTCCGCGACGATTTTTTCCCTGACTTTACACGTGAGTCTGTTAAGCTCCCTTTTAAGGGTAGGGTCTCTATTAGCCAGCCATGTCTTTCTAATTCTTTCCTCTGTCTTACTAACTGTCTGACATGGTGGGAAAGTGTGGGTGTTTTTGGTGACTCACGATGTGTTGTAGCAGAAGCAATTGCTCTCTTTTGATTTCTGTTGTGAGTGTATGCGTGGCAGAGTCAATATCCGCCGTGCTCATTATGTCAGGTACTGCTAAGTGAGGCTCGAATAGTGTTCTTTTGAATACGTTCCAGTTCACCCTCTCTTGTCCCAGAGAGGCTGGAAGAGGTGTGTTCAGATCAAATGTCACTAGTACCGGTAGATGATCCGAGTCGAATTCATCTAGGGTATTAATAGCGTAAGCGTAGTCTATGTTTCTTGTAAGGACAAAATCTATGAAAGAACCATTGCCGCGTGTAAAGCAGGTTGGACTCGATGGTGCAATAATGTTGGTCCGTCATAAAGCTGCTGTATATCATCGCTTTATACCTCTTGCGTATTGTCCCGGCTACGGATTCTGAGCGGACCAATAGGATTTCAGGTGGCTAGCATTTACCCACGCCCTTGACGCCAGCCCAGTACTACTTACAATTTCACTTCGATCAGTTGCTGACCGCATTTATCTCTGCTGTTATGTACTTTACATATCTCCGATAAATCTTAACTCTTTGATTAATTTGATTGATTCCAGTTTTCTTTCTTAAACTTAAATTTAAATCTAGTCTTACATTCTTAATTTTTATATGTATTCTAATTTAGTAGACTTTAACTTTGTTTTTTCCCTTGCAGAAGTAAATCTCTGAAATTCATAAATTTTTTAAGGTGACTCGCTCTTGAGTATTTCTTGTCCCTCCCGCCCTTTCTTTTACAGCCGAGCAGGCATCTACCATAGCCAAGACAATTTTCCAGACCATCGCAAATAAATTCCAAGCTGATCAAGAGATTTCACGCCCACTGGAGTGGAGCGACATTGCAGACCACCTGCAATTTAACATCAACCTACATTTGGTCTGACACCTATATTTTCGATGTGGGGGTGAGTCTCTCTGAGACAGACACCGCGTCTTGGTCTTGGTCTTGGCTTGCGTATTATCTGTGTACCTAAATTCTGTGCAAACGCAATTACAATACTTTTGATTGCAAGTGATCACCAAACTGTGACTATTCCTACGACAAAATAACAAATCAAGCTGTAGTAAGGTGAGTGGTATAAGAATTGCTGAATTTTTTTCAAGCAAAATTATTTACTTCTGGAGTCTGGAATATAATTGATATGAATGAAATAGTAATTAATTTTGCATGGAGAAACAGACGTTTTAAATTTTAATGGCGCCGTTAAAAAAATTGCTTTTGTGTAACTAGAACTGCCATTTTCGAATTGTAGTACTATGATAATTTAAAAAATGTCATCATTGAATGTATCCCATTTTCGAGATGTTTAAACAAAATGGCAATGCAGTTGGAAAATGTTCATTGCTTTATGCATGATTGATCTTTCTTGTTTAATATTCAATTCAATGTAAAATTTTCATTTAACATTCAATGTAAAATTGTTATTAGCAGAAAGCCGGACTTTGAAAGGACTCGCTCGTATAAAGTATGCGAGCTGTGAAAGATTTCAAATTAAAACTTAATTAAACAAGTAAGTATGAAATTAGAATTCGAATTTTAGACTCCGTCACAATAATTTCCTTATATATTATACCATATATATAAGGAAAGTAATGAAAAATCTTAAAGTAATAATTTTTAATTGTGACATTAATACATCTCTTGACTCGTAAAAAAAGTTATCAACAAAAAAAATTAATAGAAATTACACTGTATAAAAACGAAAACGAACTTACATGTAAAAGTTTAATTACATATAAGTTAATGTAAAAATTAAAATGCAAGGATAAAGAACACTAACAGGATTTTAACACAATTTTAACAGATTAATATATTTCGAGTGAAGAATTGAATTTTCACATATGTTTCAGAAATAAATGGGCAACTGTGGTGACAACAGCGGAGTGAACTGAAAATATAGTTAAAAATTAAGCAATGAAGAAATTGAATCATGAAGAAATGACTCGCTTCTCTCAGCAAAATGATATAAGGAGTAAATGATACTAACTCCTACTTCTTATAAATGCAGCTCCTCCTCTTACTCCTACGACTTTAAAATAACGAAAATAAGGAGCATTACAGAATACTTAAGTTTTCAATCAAACCATTTGATAAATATGAAATACAAGTTGCACCAAAATACCAGTATTTTTATATCAATGCCGGTATTATAAAAATTTGATGTGGGCAGTGCATGACTTTCTCTATATAATGCAATTAATTCACTTCTTTCACGGTGAAAGAATGAAGTATAATAACCAGGGTACAACGTTTTTAATGTTGAATTGAATGAACATTATGCGATTTTCTGGATGACAACATGTGCAATTTATTACGAAGTACCCGATTAACTTTTTTTTGTTTAACTATAAATGCACAATTAAAATTTTGATAGCATCCACAATAAGCAATGTTGTCGATATATAAAAGTATTTTAATGATTAATTAATTCATCAATTTGGCGTCATGTCCGTTAATGTAACATCCTTTTTAACACTTTACAAAATAGTGGAAACGCGTTTATGAATTTGTTCATTCTGTCTGTCTGTCTGTCTGTCTGTCTGCCTGTTTGTCCGTTCGCACGATGACTGTCGTAAAAATGAATTTATCAAAACGAAATTTTAGTATCTTGTTTAGACGGTATATGTAGGACATATGGGTATGTAAATGAATAATATCACCCAATTAGATTTGTATTGAACCCGGGTTGAAAAATGAAATACATTGAACCCTATGGGACCTAATTTTTCAAACATTTTTTAAGCGAAGTTAAAATTTACAAATTGCTTTGAAAGTTTTAGGAAATATTCTAGTTATCCCATAAAATATATAAAAAATATTCAACAAAATATATTCGGTAGTTTTTTAAATAAAAATTAAAATAATAATTACACCCATATTATAAAGAGATCACGTGATCCACTTCAAAATGAAATAAGGTATCCATTTGTGTCAAAATCGTGATTTTTAAAGTTCTTTTTAATTTATATTTAGTGTTGTATCCGTCCTAAAACCGCTTTATTTTTGTTTAATTTCTTTGCATCTATATTTGAGACAACGCAATTATAATATATTTAAGTTTAAATGATCAATGGTATCCATCTTGTGTCAAAATCTTGATTTTTATAGTTCTTTTTAATTTATATTTAGTGTTGTATTCGTCCTAATACCGTTTTAATTTAGCTTAATTTCTGTACATCTATATTCTGAAACAACGCAATTACAATATATTTGAGTTTAAATGCTCATCAAACTTTGATTATTTCTACAAAGAAGCCTAAGTTTAACGTATGAATAATGTAAACACATTAAGCTGTAAGATGAGTTGTATAATAATTTCTGAATTTGTTTATTGCAAAAATTATTTAGCTCTAAAGTCTGGAATAAAGCTGATATGAATGAAATATTCATTGATTTTACATAGAGTAGCAGACGATTTTAAGCATTGACTTTTTCGATGAAGTTTAAAGCATAGAGTTAAAGTATTTTTACCTCCATGGTTTTAAGTTTTTAAATAAAATAAATTATTGCAATGTTGTAATGAATGATGGGAATGGAATAAAAGTGTATGAATGAAATATTTACTACTTTTACATAGAGAGAAAGGAGATTTATATTTCAATGACGTCATTTGAATAAAGTTCATTTTTTTCGATGCAGTTTTAAGTTTTCAAATATAATAAAATATTGTAGTATTGTGATAATTTTAAAAATATTACGGCCGAATGCATCGCACTTTAGGATTGTTTAAAAAAATTGCATTGCAGTTGGAAAGTGCTTCACAATCAATGCTTTATGCAGGATTGATCTTTCTTATTTTTTCATATTTTCGTCATTTTTTACTATATTTTTGTTTATATAGGGAACATATCGTCAAGTTGGAGATATATCTCCAAATTAGTCACTAAGTTCGCCAAATTTATTCTCGACTTTATCGACAAGCTTTACATCGAGACGGAGAGAAGTGTTTTTCTTATATGTAAATGAGTATTGAAGAATTGTTGGTCGTAAAAATATATGTAGCACTAGTATATTTTCTAGTGGATAGAACGATCTAGATCCATGACAAATTTGTAGAATAATATCGTATAAAAGTGTTCATATTTCTCGACAAGTTAATACTTCCTTTTAATTTTATGTAATATAATTTTGATAAATGTATTAGAAAAACGGATAATATCTTGATAACTGTTCATGCGAGCCTTCAAAGTGTGTGTTATTCGTTTTCTAAGAAAAAACTACATAAGAAATGATCATTTACGTAACATTATTAAATATTCTGTTTTTTTCAAAATATCAGTCAAACATTTGGGGTCTTCTGAACATTCGATTCCGTTTAAAATCAACAAGCTCCCAGTATTATAATATTTGTTTCCAAAATTTCGTTCGAAACACTCCATTCATTGGTAAGATATCGCTTCCACAAATTCACGGACACACACACTAACAAGAACATACAAATATACACATATACACAGACATTACCTCAAAAGCGTTCGATTCCAGTTCAGGGATGCTTGAAACATGTTTTTACGTAAAAACTCGAAGCCAAATTTTCAACCCCGTCACAAAACTTTCCCTATATATTAAGTATATAGGGAAAGTAATAACGGAAAAATTTGTTTGGATTATTGGTTTTAAGGATCGCAGGATTTCAGTATTAGGTATCTTTAGTCGTATAAAGCATATACGGTCCAACTTGAAAGCACTATTATCAATTTCTTTATTTTCTCGCTCCATGATAAATGGAAATAATTTTATTTCCGGTCGCAATAAAACAATAAAACCATCACTTTTGCAAGACATGTTTACTACTTTATCTTCGCTCCACCGACCATATAATTGTACTTATCACGCAACGTTTGCTATAAAACTTTGAGTTCCAACTTTGATAAACATATCCTGAAAGCTAAATTCTTCTTTTCTTAGACACATTCGTCCTCAATCAAATGATATTTGACAATCTAATGATTCCACTTTAGGTTAGCAATTCCAAAGTTTGTGTGTTTCTATGGAAAGGTAAGCATCTAAATATGAGATGAGATTTTTACTTTTCCTTCAATACACATTTTGATCAGAACTGTGCAGAGTCCAATTCAACGATAAGACCTTGCAATTCCGTCACAGTAGCTCAACGGTAGAGAGTCAGCTGTACAGCACGAATATCTGTAGTTCGATTCCAGATTGAGGTAGCAAGGTAGTTTAAAATGGATCCGGAAAAAATCAACAGTGTAAGTTAGTGCAAAGATGTCAGAGAGGTCTAAAAGTGACTCCAGCAACCCTATCACGTATTCAGTGGATTCTGATATACTGATGTTGGGTTGCTTTAGAATTTATGTAATTTAGGGGTTTGAAATTTACTTTTATTTATTTTTTCCCCTGGCTCAGTATTCTCAATTTCGTAATATTTAAATAATATTTATTTGCTTTTTCATTGATTCGTTAATTAGAATATTTTTAATCTTCTAAATTAATTTTCTTCATAATATTCTTAATTTGAAATGTTCCATTCCCTAAATTAATAATGCTTTTGATTTGTAAATTTATAAAAATGATTATTTATTTTGGTTCCCCTTAAAATTCCCTTTAATTTGATGTCTCATTTTCTTATTTTGGTTAGAAATTCCGTTTGTTCTATAGTTTCCAGTTATTTCCATGTTTAGAGCGTTTCAAAAATTTCAGTTGCGGCCATTTTGGAATTTTCGTTTTGCGCGCTTTTTACCGCGATTGATGCGATGCCTAAGTGATTTTCGCGCGTCTTTGGAATTCGTGAATTATTTTAATTGGTTCGCGGTTTTCCGGATCGTCTGCTATCGGAGTTTTGAGTTTTAATTTTGGCAATTCTAATTTCGGTAAGCGGATTTTAATTGCTGCCGGTTTTCTAAACTCTCTCGATTTCCGCAAGTATAAATACGCTCGCGGAATTTTTCAGTTTCAGTTTCTTTTGTTGAAGTGCCGCGTTTTCAGTTCGCGCGTGAAGCGCGTCGTTCACTTTTCAAATGGAACTTATGTTCCACGCGATGTTTCCTATGGAACATTTAGTTCCTTGCGATATTTTTTTTAACACTAGTTGCTTTCTTTTAAATGAAGGTTTCGTCTGTTTTTATGACATAATTTACGGCGTGACTCATGGAAAATGTGTTATAAGATTTTTTTTTTTACGTGTGCAACGCAAAAGAAGCCTCCCTGGAGATTTCTTCCGGCTGTTTTAAGAAGATCCTAGAGTTCCTGTTGTAGATGTTAGGCCATTTTTCTGAATCCTCTCCGGAATAAAGTATGGTGATCCCAAGAAAACTAGTATGGTGATCCCAAGAAAACTAGTCTGGTTGATTCTGTGTCATCCCAGTGAATCTCCGATTTTGGAACTTTTCCTCATGCTATCCCCACCCCTGTAATTCTGTGATGACCCGGTAGGGTGAATATGATTAATGTTTTTAAACTCTTAATTTCTCAAAATAGAATATATGGTTTCTCAATATTTGAAATGTATGATTTAAATTTTATTCTTTGAATTTAAAATTCGGAAACTTTATTTCTGAGAGCAATTTTCTAAGCATTCCTAAACTTATTAGAGCCTGGGAAAATTCTTAATTATTTTGAATTTAATATTTTGTTAATTTTTTATGATGGAATTTAAATAGATTTTTCTAGAGTAAAGTATTTTTACACAGATTCTTTAATTTTAACTAAGCTGATAAATTCTAAAATTCTAATGTCTGTGATAAATTTTGAATAAACTTGTTAATTATTCCCGATTTCCCTGCCTGTGAGCACAGTTTTTGTAATTTGTTCTTTGAATTAATTTGAAGTTTCTATTTAATAAACTAATTTTCTTTAAGAAGAAACTAATTATTGTTATCTTTAAGAAACTAATTATTATATCTTCCTTTATAACCTCAAGCACAACACTAATCGTCAATTCCAAATCAGGAGGGCAACGACCACACAGGAAGTTAACATGTAGGACAAAATAGCAACAGAAGGCTACCTTGGGTAAAAATAGCAGCAGTAGGCTAACCTGAGGAAATATATCAGCAGTTGGCTAACCTGAGGAAAAATATCAGCAGTAGGCTAACCTGAGTAGAAATAGAAACAGGAGGTTAACCTGAGTAAAAATAGCAGCAGTAGGCCAACCTGAGTAAAAATAGCAGCAGTAGACTAACTTGAATAAAAATAGCAGGAAATCCGTAGAAGATCTGTTGTTAGAATCCATAGTTGGAGCAGCAAGAGCCTGTAAAATTGAAGTATAGATTAACCATTTTCTCAAGGAGTTGGTTTTATTTATCTGTCTGTATAAAATCATATCGTGCTGTTTATGTCCGTCCATGTGCGACTTCTAAAATTCGACTTGTTCATCTGATGGTCTTGAAACTTAGCATGCAGATGTAAATTAGTTGGCCTGATAATAATAAAATTTTTAAAAATCACAAATTTGAAATTGCGGATAAAGGAGGTAGAAATGCAATCAATGAAAAATTAAAAGAAAGTTTTAAAAAAATGCAGTTGTATATAAAACGAAAAAGAACGAATATTAGGTTTACGATAAAATTGCCATTATTGAAATTTTTGCATTCACTGGAGGGGAAATATGCTAACTTATCGATTTTTCTTTAGTTTGCGACAAGTAATAAAAGTCGATATCAGAAACAGTTTTCATAGGTACATCAAACTAACTCAAATACAAAAAAGCAATACAGATGCTTTTTAAATTGCAAAAAGAGGGGGTAATAAAATTGTGGAGTGTGAAAATTAATCACAATAAGTAATAGCGTGGGATATTAAAATATCAAATTCAACACCCTATTTATCATTTTTTCTTTCTTTCTACAAACTTTCAATGCTTCTCTTTTACTATATGTAAAGTGGAAATATTGTAATGTGAATCAAAAGAAGAACCTTAGATTTTGATGGATCGACAAATTTTGAGTATCCTTGAATAATAAAAATAAAAATAACCATTTTTTTTTCAATTATGTGTGTGTAGATATGTGTGTGTGTGTGTGTGTGTGTAGATGTGTGTGTGCGCGTGCATGTGTGTGTGAGAGAGAGAGATACCTCTCTTAGAAATTATGCTATCCCTATAAAATTTAACTTATTTATCATAAACAATAAGAGCTGTATATTCAAAGAGCTTGAATCAAGAGAAGTACTCCAATATTTCAAAAGTTATTTTATAAAATTTAGAAAAGTTTAATTAGAAAACAAGTGAGCAAAAAAAGACACCTGCAGTTTCTACATTAATTTAAATTTCGCTTTGCGCAAATGGAATATTTTAAGATTTTAGTTTCAGTTTTCAGAAGTCATTATTTTTTTCTTGAAACAGCAAATACGCAATGACAAATTAGATGTTTTTTCTGTAGCAACACTTTTCGAGGTGATTGTTGGTTTAAATCAAAATGTCGCCATTCATTGACAAAATGTTATAAAAATTCATAAGAAAAATTTTATAAAAAATGACTTGTTCTGATTTGGAAAATAAATATACCACCCAGATCTATCCACTGCGTCCTTAATTTGATACATAGTTTAAATTTTTACTTTAAGTATTAGATAAAATTATGAATGAACAATAAAAATCTCATAACATAATAAGGTAATATATTAAATAAGACGCTCTCTCTATCTATCAATGAATCTATTTATCTATCTACCTATCTCATATATCTGACTTGTATATTTGTGGATATTATGCAGTGCCATTTGGAGAAACTGGCACATGTATTACTTAACTAGATCAATATCTAAGGAATAAATGTGCCAATTTTCTGGTAAATGTAACATTGTTGACGACTCTCATGTACTTTACTTAAACAACTTCTACACTATGCAACTCTACCCATGTGGTTTTAGACCATATAAATCAAGAGATTTATGCTTTTGCAACCTCTAAAACATGTATTAAGTCGGTATACCTTACAGAAACGGATGGATATAGGGACAGGGAATGAAGAATTAAATTATCCACATTGAAGTGCACGCTGTCTGGCGAAAGATCTCATTGGTCATAACTCCCCTTGCACGAAATAGTACAAGCTCAAAATCGCATCATGCTCGAAATCTCACATAAAGCAATTTTGTTCCCATCCTAGAGGCCGTTAATGACTGTTTTATCAAGAAACCGCTAACTACCTCTGTTCTATAACCGCAAAACATAGCTAAGGCTTTAGTTTTTACATATGCCATGTATCTTGCATAATAAAAGAAGCTGACTGCCCGTGTTCCGTTTGTAGCAGGAAATCTAAACGTCGTGAGCGATGATATTTGCTATATATGTACTTCAGAACCCGGGACAATGCATTACGGTGGTATTTTTTTTAATTCAAATTATTTTTTTAGTTAGTTTATGTTTTATCACGATTTCTAGCGGATTACACAAAAATTGGTTCCTTAGCGACCGAGAATATTATCACATAGTTTCCACCCCGGCTTCATACGAAAGATCGATGAAGGCTTCTTCCAACGATGTTTAAACCAAATCCGTAAGCCCATTCCTTTATATTTATATTTTTAAATACATCGAAATTTACATTTTGTATGTTATCTGGTACTTATTTCATCGCATCTGAAAAAACGAAAATTAGCAAAATTCCATAGATTGATAAAAACTGTGTGTATAGCTTCGCATTCGAAGATTTATTTTAGTTACTGCGTTATTTTATGTTTCGCGATTTTTTAAATAAACATGTTAACACATTTTCCGCGGAGGACTGCTGTTTCTCCTCGGTGAACTGCTCATGTCCGAGCTCCCTCCTGGAAAATAGGCCGCTTCTTTTATTTATTTATTTATTTATTTAATTTATTTATTATTATTGTTGTTGTTTAAATTTCCATGTTTCCAGAGCACATGCTTGGAGAGAGGGAGTCCTTTAGTCGCGGTCTTCCTTAGAGTTTGCGAAAATCGTCTGCGCTGTAAGAAGCGATTCTGTAAATGTATTATTTAAGCAGAGGGCGCTTATTTAAGCACAGGACAGCGGCGGGTAATTCGTTAAAGATCCGTTTACAATTTTATTGACGCTAAAGTCCACTTAATTTCACTTATCACGCGAATCTGGTAATAAAATGTTCCTCTTTGTCCACCACACACGGTAATAAAAGCTTCATTTATATCTCAAATATTTTATGAAAGCTCTCACCCTGGGTAATAAAACGGTACTTTCGGAAACGATGTATTACTTTCCCTACAATCCATGGTAATGTAGAGAGAAAGTATTGGAATAGGGTCGAATATAGAAGCTCGAGTTTTCGACGGATTTACACTTTTCGGGTAGAACAAGAATCGACCACTTTTAGCGTGGTGTCTCGCTTTCTCCCTCTTTGTGTGTGTGTGTGTGTGTGTGTGTGTGTGTATATGTGTGCAATATATGTATCCACTCTAGCTTAAGAATTATTTGATAAAACTTCGCAAATTTTGGTGTATAAGTTATTTATGTGTTACTCTGGTTTTTGTAAGATTAGAAAAATTGGAATTTGCAGTTTCGGTTCGTTTTTCTTAATTGGCATGCAGAATTTTATAAAATATACAGAGGGCAAGTAGTAGAATCGAGTCGAAAATCGGAATTCGGGTTTTCGAAGGATTTATATTTTTCGAGACATCTAGAAGACGAAAAAATCGCTTTTAGCGTGGCGTCTGTCTTTTTGCGTGTCTGTGGAATTTGTTATCAAAAATATTTACAATAAGTCATAACGAGGAGAAATTAATCTTTTTAGGTTAAATTTATTTTCCCCATCCCCAAGTTGCCTACCCAGATTCTATTTAATTTTGATTCTAAACTGGTAACAATATATAACCCCCAAAATGATGATTAATTTATTTTTCATTACCATTATTTCGAGTTTTGTCATATTCCAAATCATTTTACAACCAGTTATCTGGGTATTACATTTAAAACTAATTAAAAAGTAGCTCATTTTGGTCGGTTGTTCCCTAGCTTTTCCTCGGTGCAGACGCCATTGTGCCAGTCAAAGATTAATAAGTACTATATACTTATTGTATAAGTATATATATATATAAGTATATATACTTATTGTACTGCAAACGCCCATAAATGGCGTTTGCAGTACAACACTGAACTAATTGGTGTGAAAAAGCTATGTCGGGGACAACTAAACATGTAACTATGGTACTAATAATTTTTAATGCCAGGACTACAGATGGTTAAACGTGACGTAAAATTATTTTATTTTATTAATTAAATTTCTAAAAGTTTTAAGCATATATCGTCAATAACGAGTTAAAGAATTCTTAGCAAGACCTGTTTACCATTTTGTCCTAGTCACAAGTTTGGTCATACAATTGTACTTACCACGCAAATCGGGTAATAAAAGTTCTCTTTTCGTCCGACGAACACTAACAAAAGCTCCATCTGTTTGGAACATTTTATGACAGCTCTCGGCCCGCTTGGGCAATAAAACGGTCGTATCGAAACGATTCGTCCATATTCGAACATTTCTACTTGCAAATAAATATTCTGGCTGTTTTCTTCAAACTGAAATTTCCAAATTATTTAAAGCAGTGGTGCTCAAGTTTTAAGGTTTCGAGATTCACTTTTGATATGTAATTAAACTAAATATCGACTTTTATCTCCAGTTAACATATCATCAGAGATGTATTTAAAGAGAGATGGGGGTGGGGTCTCAAACGCCTCGTATGAACTAAAAAATTTCATTTTATTTTTTTTTAATTTTAGTTTAGACAAAAAAAAATTGAAATCTTTACCAGATATCTATTCAAAGTGCAACACTAATCTCTCGTAATTTTGTCTTTTCTTTTAATTTGCAATGCTTCACTGAGGGTTTTTGAACTTCACACAAAAAAAAAATCCGCTTTAAACATCTACCACTTTTTTAATGCAATAATTTTATTTAATATGATACATTTCTCCGTTCAGGCCTGTGAAATTGATCACTCTAAAAGTCCCTGACGCACTTGTCAAACTTTTAATTTTATACTTAAATAACAGACACTTTCAAGTCAGAGTAAAAAATAACTTATCTACACCCAAGCTCATTAAAAGTAGTGTACCGCAAGGATCCATCCTGGGCCCGACACTCTTTAACATATATCTAAATGACATTCCCAGGACCCCAGACACGGAGCTGGCACTCTATGCAGACGACAGCGCGATGCTTGCAAAACACCCTTACGTCTCAGTAATGCACAGATAGCTACAACAACACTTAGACATACTCCAAACATGGCTGGAAAAATGGCGAATAAAATTAATCCCCAATAAATGTCATTGGATTTATTTCTCTAGAAAACGTAAACCTCCGCCTCCTCTGTACATAAACAACCATGCCCTAAAAGCGGTAAAATCTACTAAATACCTAGATGTAACGATAGACTCCCACCTAACTTGGAAACTGCACGTAACGAACATAATCAAAAAAGCGTATATAACCATAGGAGCCTTATACCCAATGATAGGAAACGGAAATTTAAGTTATCAAAATAAACTCCTAATTTATAAATCGGTCATCCGCCCGGGAATGCTGTATGCAGCACCCGTATGGGGATATGCCTGTAAAACTGCCATAGACTTATTAGAGACAAGACAAAACAAAACCCTAAGGATTATAAGAAAAGCCCCTAGATACTTAAGAAACTCGGTAATTAGGAAAGACTTCAAAATAAAAACTGTTAGAACCCAAATTAAAAAGCTAGCGCTTAAATTCTACAAAAATCTGCCATCTGTCCCAAATGAACTATTATTTAATCTGCATGACTATGATCATCGCAAGGCTAAATCTCGTAAGAGACCCCGCTCGGTACTTAACTTTGATATTCGGTACTAGGAACGTCCCACCTTAATCAGTTGATATTAAATAAAACTCGCGATCTTTGCTTTTCTACAAAATGTCTTAAATCCTAAACTGCTAGGTAACCCTCAGATCTGCATCAAAACCCAAACTGCTTAAACTCTAAATATGCAACAAACTGCCACACTAGGAGCTAGGTTAAATAATAAAAACATTAAATCAAAAACATCGAACCTCCAACTATGGACCAATGAAATAATGTCACAGTATGAAGATAAGAACCACACCTAGAGATTGGAGATTAAAGGCGCTTCGCGCCTGGTGCTCTGTTCTGGACGAAACTCTATTCAGGCTTGTGATTTCATTGTCTAGCTTCTATCATGTGGTCATACATACCAGTATATTGACACATACCGGAGATTAAAACTTTTGAATCTAGGAACTCCACCCATCAAATCTATATTTTGTTCTGATTGAATAATGTTAAAATAATGCAAATATCCGACAAATATCGGAAAAAACGTACCTTATAATTAAGAATTCCTCTAAAGTCAAATCAGATTACATCGTTTAATTATTTGTGTGAACCATAGTACTTAAATGAAAAGTTAAAATATGAATGAATTTTATCTCACTCGTTTATTTAATGACAGTTTAAGTGTAAAATTTAAATTTCGTTCTTGTAAAGCACAATGTAAAACTTCATTATCTCTCCAAGTTATCGTCAGGATGAGCAAAATAGAACAACGACGTATCCGTAGTTGTACAGTGATGTTCTAAGATAGCTGTAGTATTATTAGCTGTATATTATTCCTGTTTATGCTTATTGGTGCTTCTGAATAAAAGCGTTAGTTATGCAGAAATTCGGACACATTTTTTATATCCTGAGAGAACACCTACAATTTAAAAGGATACGTCGTAACAATTATTAATTTTTAATAATGATAAGATGTGTATAGTATTGTTTTGAATTTTATCTGACTACACCATGAAACTGGATCACTTGCGTGGGCAATTAAAATTTATTTTCCACTTTCTGTGCGCCACTATTTTCCAAGGAGAAGATAATAAAAATAATAATATCATAATTTATTTTTTGCATTATAGTTTTAATTGTTTTGTTTACATTTTCGTTCAAAACTATGTAGTATTTATTATACGCCTATTATATGAATCGGCGCGTTAAATACACGAAAACATTTTATCTGAAGAAACTGAACTGCAATTCACAAAGAAAATGCATGAAATGGGTGAAAACATAGTTATGATAACGTACGTAAATGACGTAAAAATGCAACGCAGTGACATGAAAGTTTGATAGATGAGAATGTTTCAAAATAGGATAGAATGTAAAACAGAACCAGTCATACCGTTAATTGATTAGTCAGTATGTTTTTAAGATTTTAAATAGTAATATATCGTCAAGTTACCGTTATTTTAACATATTTCTGCAGTTAATGTTCAAATCCACGTTTGCACCAGCAACGTAGATTTTATATGACACCAGCGACGTTCAATTCTGCAGCTGATATCGATAACGTTTCAAGATGTATTGTACACCATTGATGTTTAGGTCTGCATTTAACATCAACAATGTGGTAGGAATAAAAATGTGTTATACAAGTCTGCATTTGGTACCAGCAACGTGGTTTGTATTTGACACCAGCGACGTTCAAATCTACAGATGCGTTTCAATATGCATAGTAGCACACCATGACGTTTAAGTGTGCATTTGACGCCAACATCGTTGGAGGACTGTATTTGTGATTCAAATCTAAATTTGACACCAACAACGTTCAAATATGCTTTGACACCAGTAACGTTCAAATATGCATTGACACCAGTAACGTTCAAATATGCATTGACACCAGCAACTTTCAAATATGCAATGACACTTGTAATGTGGCAGGGTTGAATTTGTGGTTCCATTGAGCATCTGATATCAGCAACATTCAAATATATATTTGACACCCCTAAAGTAGCGATGTCGCTTCAAATCTAAGATCTGACACTAGCAATATTAAATAACTAATTTTGCCGGTTCTGATGAACATTTAGGGGAAAAAAGTGGTGGAATTATATTTATGGATCACTATTTGTGAGTAAAAATAGATTGATTGCAGCAAAGCGTGTCTTGAATGTTATACTTTGCTACTTCGAGTACATTTAGGACATTATTGTTACTGAAGAGAACTAACCAGAACAAACCAGTCCTATTATACCATGGAAATAACCCATTTAATTTTTGAAATTAGTTGTTTCTTTTACTTGTTTATTATATATTATAATTATAATTATTATGTATTATAGTTTATTTTCTGATAAAGGTAGCTATTTTATTTTCCGAATCCGGTGAATTTTCTTTCAATTTTGTAAGGTGTCATTATATTTCGGGTAGTTAAATTATATTCACAATTAGTTTTAGTGTTTTGAGTCGAATATATCGCAATATTCTGCTGTTATTTTCACTTTGCTTCATACATTCTTGATCATATACTTTTTATCGTTTACATTTTCTTCCGCATTAGCAACGTTTACAACGTTGACATGGTGAACATTATTTTGCTGACAAAATCCCTCCGTTCCCACCCAAAATTCGCAAAGGTACAGTAACTCTATCTTCACGCGAAAGGTATGTTTACCTGTAAAAGTGTTTTCTCCTTGTGGGGAATCAAACAGCAGTGAAGCATTTAACATATTCGTAACAATATTATGCCAAACAAAATTGAATTAAACTAAATTGGGGGTATAGGTATGTGCAAATTAAAACAATACTATATAAATTTTATCATCATCCAAAATTGATATTCTGTAAAATTATCGAAGGGAAATCAGGGTGTAGGCAGATTCAATTCAAAACAATACTGTATATGTATTTTATCATTATCTAAAACTGATATACAAAATTGTCGAAGCTTTATCATCTGTCTATACCCTCATTGCCCTTCTGCGGTTTCGCATAATATCAATTTTGGATAATGATAGAATCTATATCTGTTTTGAATTAAATCTGCCTACACCATCAGTTTCATATGTAATTATAATCTATCTTCTTTTCTGTTCGTCACTGTTATGTAGGGGTGTGTATTAAATAATACTTTTCATAATTTATTAATATTCCTTAATACATTTCTATCACTTTATGTTACATATTTTTATGTTTTTCTCAAAGTTATTTTATGCATAATTTCTTTTATAATATTCATAAAATTGAATGTCTGGAGGTGTAACATAGAGGTGGCCACCGAGTTGATAATTTGGTTGTAAGCTTTTTCTCTTTTTTTTCAAATTTATTTCTTAAAACCGCATGTGCCTGAAATAATTAAATATAATCCAGAAATTTATATATAAAATATTATTTACAAATAAATGTCATTAGAAATGATCATTGATTGCAAAAAAATTGTAGTTAACTATAACACATTAGCATTAATCTACTTTCATTATTATTACTACATCTTTATTTTATAAGGTACCAATATTGCTCGTTATCTTGGACTACCTCTGTAATTTGCAAGTGATTTTAATACGCTTAACATTTCTCTTTTACTATTGCCAAGTTTTATAGTATCATGCTTATGTTGTCGAATTTTACCTCCAAGTAACAAATTGGACGTCGTAAAACATTTTTTTGACCTGTCAGTACCATAGTCATACAAACTTATCACTCGAATCTGAAAATGAAATCTGTTAGTTTCACAGATACTCTCATAAAAATCGCAGTCTGCTCCGACATTTTACGACAAACCCCTCCCTGTGCTTCCCTCGTAATAAAATTATGTCTTCCAATCGTACCATGTCGTATACAGAAGGTTTGATTTGGGGCAAGGGAACATTTCCAAATGGTGGTACTGAGGTGATTTGAAACATCAGTTTTTCGAAATTAATGTAAAGAACTCTATTCTTAGCGGGAAAATCGGATCATCGATTACATCTGGAAAGATGCCGTTCTATTCCGCAAATCACTAAAGGATTTTCTTTTATTCTATACAAGAATGATTTACTTGGAGTTGTCCGGGTCTTAATAAGTGCCAGCAAGTTAAATAATACAGATATAAATTACACCACTCAATTTCAAAATCTCCTATTTTGAACAAAAATCATTTCCCGACTGTTTGATACAAAAGCCTAAATAAGTTCCTATGGCTGTGCTAGAAAAGTCCCTAAACAAGTTCCTATCTGAACTAATTATGCTGAACTGGAAATATTTTCTTTCCATCGCATCCCCCCACTCCTTTATTTACATCTCAAGGTTTTATTTTTAGGATCGAATATATATTGTCACGAATATTTCAAATGCATGATTCATTGACGCCCCACAAGGATGAAACACTTTAAAAGACAACCATTGCTATTACATAAAGTAGGGAATGAACTTGGCGTACTTTTTCGTGGCCGGGTAACCAGCTCTGGTGAAATACCGCCAATTTTACGACTTTTGGCGAGTTTCCGAATTCGCTGGAACTTTCTAGAAATATATCCACTATTTTCGAAGATACCACCCTCTTTCTAGGGATGTCTATGGTGAGTATATGAGGAAGCAAGTCATCGTTCTTTTAGACAGAGTTGACGTTATACGAGCCAAATTGTATGCGAGATACGTCAGTGTTTTGAGAATAAATTTTGCTGTTTCGTGAGTTAGTTGAACATTTAATTGCTGTTTTATTGTACCGGAGAGTTGTTTTGTGATCTTGCAAGATAGCTGTAGTGTTATTAGCTGTAAATTGTTCCTGTTTGGGACCCATTAATGCGTTTAAATAAAAACGTTAGTTATGCAGAATTTCTGACTCATATTTGTATCCTGAGTGTACACCCACGACTTGAGAGGATATACATCGTAACGATATAGAAAGGGAATTTACAACCGAGCAATAGATAAATAGGACACAGGGTAAAATGCTGCACATATGAAATGTAAAACACACGATCACTTCAAAAACAAATTATAAAATTTTAAACCGTAGTAAGCTTTTAACATTTTATTTTCGTAACGTTTCATGCTGTGTTTTATTTGTTTATTAGTATCAAAGAAGTTTCAGGTCTTTATAAAAATCGAAATTTTGTACTTATTCGATGATCAGCTGTATCTACACTGCAGGCTTAAGTAACTTGGTCGCATTTTAAAGAAATATTCCAACGGTGATTCAAACTATATGCATTTCTTTATAATATCTACTGCTCGGTTAATGTATAATATTGGGTTTATAACGTTCATAGTAGTTTTTAAGGGCGAATACTGTTCTTTCGACCTGAAAAAAGAAGTTCATAATGCCCTCGAAACAGTTGTCGTCGCTAAATTGACTTATATGCCTGTTTTCTTCAAGGAAGTTTTGTAAGTTATTTCATGTTGCATTTTGTTTAAGATGATATGTATATCACAGTATCTTTTGAATTAGAATATTTCTGTAAAATATATAATTAAAAATGTTAATTTTTTTACATAACGTGTCAAATTCGCAGATTTGATCTGCAGAAGTTCGAACTATTGATATAAAGTATAAAATATTATTCATTCTTCTATAACTTGAAGAAAATGAATACTATTAATTACTATTTAACATATTAATCATCCTAACTATAAAAAAAAATCTGTTGACATAAAACTCTTAATAATCATATAAATTAGATATTCTGCAACCTTTGTTGTCTGAACAGTATTCAGACAATTAACCGTTTGCTTACGGATGGGACAGCGTCCATCCCAAACGAAGAACCTCTCAAAAAGACAGGTATTTGACATACCCTATCCCAAACAGTTCGATACCCCTTTTAGGGATTGACGATGTCCCACCCGTAAGCAAAAGGTTAAGGTTGTTTCAAAACTTTTTAATTCCCATGCTGGTGTTTTAAACATAATAGTTCTATATTTGAAGACTAGAAAGTATTTAAAAAGTAAAAACGTTTCTTGAAATTCAGGTTCCTACACTCACCATAACAACTCACCATAGCATTTCAAAGTTCCTCCAATACATGCATTCACAAGGTTTTAATATTATACGGAGCATGTAGGTTTCAGTGTTCATCTTAAAAATCCTAGTTACCTAGTTACCAGAGGGCACTGTTTAAGTAAGGAAAATATTACACGATGGCCGGTCGAGTTGACATGGATTGACGAACAGCTAAATCGAGCTCATATGATCACTGACACCTGTAAAAACAGTTTATATTTTTCATAACGCTCGGTTTCTATACCAGAGTTAACCATAGATGTTATTCACATTAAAATTTGAATCACCATATTAAGAAAACACGAAAATATTTAGTATATAAAAAATGAAGGTAACGATTGTTTTAGGGAGTTAAAAGGATATCTTCGCCAAAAAGCAATGCAGTAAAATAGCGGTTAATAAAAAATAAAATATACAACAATAATTAAGGAATGTTCATAAAACAGAAAGTATGATATTTATATTGTCGCTAAAAATATTTAATGTCATTTTATATCTGTTAACATGTAAACTTTATAGTCTCCGGACAGTTTTAGAAAATGAGGATATAAAACTAACTGTACAACGGTAAAGCATAAGAAACACTGATAGACATATATACATTTTAAATAAAAATTGTTTAATGTAACAACCGTTAAATTTTATTCATTTTTATAATTAAAATATTTTAACAAATGTCTTAAACGAGTTCTCAAAGAAGCAATTTTCACATACGGGCCAAAGCAAATATCCTTTAAAATTAATTCAATCGCAATGAAACTGTTCTCATTACTATACAGATCGACTTTGTAAAAATTAATTATTAAGATAACAATTGAAAGTAGCTATCATGAAGAAGTTGATTACCTTAACGTGATTTAAATGGTACAATTAATGAATTTATCCTAATAATACTTGTATTTCTTATTTCGCTGCAGATTGAGAAACTGAATTATTCATAGATACATGATTTCATTCTTGTAATGGCAGAATCGTAATGGCAAATGTATCTTAACATTTGAAATAATGTTAATATCTTAGTATTTGAAGTAATGTTAATATCTTAGTATTTGAAGTGATGTTAATATCTCAGTATTTGAAGTAATGTTAATATCTTAGTGTTTGAAATAATGGAAATTAATTCAGCTGTTAAAGAATATGTAGAAAATAATGGACTGTATCACAAAAGCAATGAGTGGTGTTAACACAACGGGGAGTTGCCATGTGTGTTATGCTCGAAATCCGCCCATCCTTTCAATAAATATTTTCGCAAGAAGCATAAAAATACTGCTTTAGTTGCCCACATGCTATCCATATGTTCCGGAAGAAAATGCGCAGAAGTGTTTAAACTGTTTTGTATCTGCAGATTTTTGGTGGATGTTTTTATTTTTACTTTCTTATTCTATTGTTTGAAGAACTGTTTTTCAAAACATTTTCAATTCGAGATGTTGACAGATAAGTACTTTATAATACCTACTGAACCCATTATGAACACTGCTGAAAATATATCCGTTTATGCGTGTATGTGCGTTTGAGGTTTGGACTAGATATGTTCTGAATGAATGCACTTAATGCCATGGCATTTATATTTGGATACATTGGATAAAAACTTGAACTAGATGGAACATTTAATAAATCTCATGCTCAAAACTCAAATTAATCGATATTTAAAATATTCATTTCATATATGGAAAAGCACAATTCCAAGAACAATGGTGATAGTATAGCCAGTGCAGAAAATAGCAGTTGCTAGGACAGAGCTACCGATACAATTTGTAGATTTTGTGGAACCCTACAGACATTTATCACTGACTGCTTCTCCATATTTTATTTCCTCTTCAATGAATTTTTTCCATGTTTCCCTTCTCTCAAATACAAAAGAAGTGGGATCTTGGTCACCCCCCTCCCCCTGCCACTCATCCCTACTCGAATGATATCTGTGCCCCGTTTGCAGAGGTGATTTATAACTAATTAGAAAGCATGAATTTGAAAAGTATCAAATCTTCCAAAATCTCATGTATCAATCATTCCCATATATTAAGACAGTAATGTTATCATGTTCCAGCTCAAATTGCACTGTCTCATGGTAAATTCAATAAATCCATATTCTACATTCTTTGTAGCACATCTTTATATAAAAATAACTGTAAGGATATGCTACAAATTGCTTCTAATTAGTATATAAGTATCTTTAAATATGAACTTAAGAAAATGTGAAAAATTTCTTATGAGTCTCAAAAACTACAGATCTTAACTCAAAAGTGTCTACTAGTCCTGTGTATTCTAGTTCTATATCTCATAATTGTTCTATTCAAAATTACACTTTAAGCATATTTCTAGACTATATCGTTATATTTGTTGGGAGATTTTTTAACCGTATTAACCCTCCCTATGCATCATAATCTCTCATACTTCCAATAGCTCCACTACTATAGAAAAAAGAGATACATTCATTCAACATAGTTCAGCAATGTGCGTTCATAGCAGAAGACAAGAGAGCACTTACCAATTCTAGACTTTCAAGATCACAAAGGAAGACATCAAGCTAAATATGCTTAAAATTAAAAAAAAATGCCTTAAATTTTTTTTTCGATTTTGTGTGTCTTATTGAGTTTGCCCTCCCCCAGGAATTAATTTACCATTAATCTACCAAATGGACGATTAACCATATATGGATCCCCAAATTGATCCCGTGAACACAGCCCGAGAAAAGTTTTCAAAATGAATTCTCCATACACTCATCAGTGCTCGTAAAATCATATTACCAGAGTAACTCAAGTTAACTAATCTTCTCATCAAACAGTTTCTAAACTAGTTTTTCTAAATTTGTTGTATATTTTCATATTTAATCACTGGTGGTCACTGTTTAATTCTGCAATTAATTCAAACCCATATGCTAACAAATTTTTTGCCCTTAATATTTCGTTTAGAGTTTAATACTTAAAATTAAAACATACATATATATATGAGAAATAAAAAAATTGTCCTCAGATAAATAAATATTTTCTTGCTTGCTTATATGGGCAAGACACAATTTAAAATAGGATTGACAATTTGAATCGGGGGCACAATATGGGACCCATTTTTAGCACTTTACAACATAGTTGAAAAGTGTTAATGACTTTGTTCATTCTGTTTATCTGTCTGTTAGCACGATAACTGCCGTAAAAATGACTATCAAGATGAAATTTTTGTATGTTATTGAGACAGTCTGTGGAAGATATGGGAATCTAAATGAATAATATCACCAAATTAGTTTTGGATTGAACCCGGGTTGAAGAAATGAAATATGTTGAACCCTACGGGACCTAATTTTTTAAACATTTTTTAAGCGACGTTAAAATTCACAAATTGCTTCGGAAATTTTACAAAATATTCAAATTATGCCATAAAATATATAAAACATATTTTAGCAAAATATGTTCGATAATTTTTTTTAAATAAAAACTAAAATAATAATTTCACCCAAATAATATGAAGAGATCACATGACCCACTTCAAAATAAAATATGGCATCTCTGCTTTCTTTCCCAAAGTAAAAATCGTGATTATTAAGGTTCTTTTAAATTTATATGTAGTGTTGCATCCGTCCTAAAACAGCTTTAATTTTGGGTATTTTCCGTGCATCTGTATTCTGCGTCAACGCAATTACAATATTTTAAATGATCATCATATTTTGATTATTTCTACAACGATGCCTAATTTTAATGGATGCAGAATGTAAATAAGTGATTGTAAGATGAGTTGTATAAGAATTCCTGATTTTTTTCACGCAAAATTATTAATCTCTAGAGTCTGGAATAAAAGTGTATGAATGAAATATTCACTTTTACATATAGTGAAACATAGCATTACATATAGAGCGAGACGATTTTTATTTCCATGATGTCATTTGAAGTTCATTTTTTTGCGATGAAGTTGTTGTTGTTGAGACCCAGACCGTCCGACCTACCAGAAAGGTGTAAAGCAACCGTTTGGGCGGCCGGGAAGTGCCACCCAATTTAGACCGGAACCCAGTGTGGGAGGCTTCCACAGGGACCATACCCTCCTTCCCCTACCTCCAACCTCTCGGAAGGACTTACGGACCCACATGTTTAACGAGATCGTACTCCGCATGAACACTGTGGCAGTTGTGGCAGCGTGCAAATCCAGCCCGCAAACCACCGGGCTACCGCGCCCGAAATATGCCAACAGCACGCGGTGTTCCCAGGTGGTCACCCACCCAAGTACTCACCGCTCCCGATGCTGCTTGACTTCGGTGATCTAACGAGAACCGATGCTTTCAGCACGGTAGGGCCGTTGGCTTGCGATGAAGTTTCAAGTTTTCAAGTAAAATAAATTATTGTAATTCTGTGATAACTAAGAGATATCACCGCTGAATGTATCACATTTTAGAGATATTTAAATAAAATTTAAATCCAGTTGAAAAATGTTTCATAATCAATGCTTTATGCATGATGGATCTTTCTTGTTTAAAATGCAATTATTTTTCAGAAGCAATAGATTTAAATGTAGATGTCAATTGTTTTAAAAAAACAAACCCGAAGATCATTTTCTAAATTTTTTATAAAGGTAACTTTTGGTCTCTTTAAAGTATTTACGATGCGGAGAAAATTAAGAAGTAAAACAAATGAACAATTTTTATTGTTAATTAAGGTTTAAATACTACTTTTACGCTATGAATTACAGCTTTTCCGTATATATTTACTTAGTGTTTGGCATGTTTTTTGACTTTGTTAGCAAAAAAAAAGGGGGATTTGCAGCTTATTGAATTATTTATATCGTAGATGAACACATTTTGAGATTTAAATACATGTGTTTACTGAATAACTGAATATCTTCCAAGTAGCTTTAGGATAAAAATATAAATACTGAATACAAAGTTACTCTAGTTAAGTAAAATTTGGTATTTTTTCAGATGAGTTCGTAATTTCATGACTTTGATATTTAGTAAACTAATTCCCCTTTGATACATAGAAATGTGTATTATTCATAATCTTAACCATAAGAATGAAGAATAATACATACCGTTATACGCATACACATATAGTTAGAGAAAAATATATTCAGTTTGGATATCTCGCATTTTAGGAACGTTGCATCGTTCTGCCCCACCAGGACGTCATGTTCGAATCCTCAGCTGGTAAACGTATACTTGAAGTGACACATCCCAATTTTCAGGATTTTGTAATTCAGGCCCCAAGGTAACTGAAAACTTGATTGCCCTTTTTCTATTTTTCTTTGATTGACTTTTTTTTATTATGCTCCCAAAAATTAAAAAAAAATGTTGCGATTGACATGACAGCATCCGAGAAAAAATACTTCTAAAATGGAATTTTTATGATTTTCGCTTCAGCCTTTTTCCCCCCTATATTGACGAACCTAGCGCTATAACCACTTAACCAATTTTACTCAATGATGTCTTTTATCGTGTGTTCTTTTGGGAGATAATACTTTTAATTTGAAACTTCAAGACAAATTTAATTTGGAATTTTAAAAATCGAAAATGAATGTTTTTTTGGTCATTTTCTTCACTGTTCACAGATTTGCAGCCTAAACTACTGAACCGATTTTAATTACTTGTATATTCTGGTGAGTTCACTATTTGGTTCACTTCTTTTTTAAAGTTGAAGGTAATTTAATTTAGAATTTCAAAAATTGAATAAATATGAATGAATTATTCTCGGCAGTAAAGTAAAAATTGTAATCCCTGCTATATCATTTTTACGTAATTATGTTGATACATATTTCCACGAAAAGCATTGAAATCTCTCATAAACACCATTTTGCGCTAAAAAAAAAACCTGTCAATTTCAAAGCATTTTGAAATTTCAAAAGTGCATGTTCCAAGTTCCCACCGGACTGAAGTTGTACTTCTAGATCTATGGTGCCCTGCTTTGAAGGATCCAAACTCTCCTTCAAATCACACATAGCCCTTTTTATAACAGTCAGATGACTACGACTAAAAAACAATGACTACGACTAAAAAACAATGACTACGACTAAAAAAAGCTACGTGTGATTTAAAAGAGTATTAAGATTCTTCAGTATTGAACCATAGATTTGAAAGTATAGTTCCGATCCTGCAGGAACTTGGTATATACCATTTTGAGATTTCATAACCTCTTTGGAAAGAGGTTTTATTTTTTATATTTGATAGGGAGTTTGTACCATAAAATAGTTTTTTGTGTGAAATTCTAATTATTTGATAAACTCAGTTGTCTACCTTATATTCTTTATGCCTCTGTAAGATGTACCTATTTTATTCAGATCATATTTACATGATATTGTAATACTGGCATACTAAAAATCTATCTTATTCTGATGAAATATGTAAGATTTTATGCTTTAGTATCTCGTGCATAACGAAAAACATTTTTTACATTTGTACATAACGAATAATATTTCGTTGAGATTTGACACATTACTTTCCAATGCGTGGTAACGCATAGGGAATGTATTGAAATCACGTCGAAAATAGCAACTCTAGTTTGCGAATTATCTACACGTTTCGAGAATTCTAGAACCCGAAAATCTATTTTTAGAGTGACGTTTGTGTACGTGTCTGTCTGTGCAACATGTGTATCCACTCTAACTGGAAAAGTAATTGACCACAATTTCACAAAATTTGGTGGATAAGTCACTTATGGATTTCTCTGGAGCTGATTAGATTTTGGTACGATTTGGGAAAAAAAGAACCTGTCTTTTTTTTCTAAATAGTCCGCATAAAAATATGTATCCACTCTAGCTAAAAAGCTAATTGACAACATTTCAAAAAAATTCACAAGGTAGGTCACCTGTGGTATACTCTGGTGATGAGCTTTGGTATTATTCGAAAAGAAAGAACTTGTTATATTTTTTTTTAGGCAAAATGGGTCCCCAAAAATTATCAAAATCTAAAATAAAATACTACGTATTCTCAACTGTATCAACTAAATGCTTGTTTTATGCTTAATTTTTGACCACGAAAGGAATAAAAACAACTCAATAACTCTAATCAATAACTCTAAGACTAATCGTTCTCGAAATATTTTATTTTCTCTTATTTTTGCCACATCTCTGATGAAAATAAACCCCAAATGAAAACAAACGTAAATTGAAATAAAACTGCAATGGCGGTGCAATTTGAAATAATTGTCCATGTTATTTTGTGCAATGAAACTCCATTTAATGAATTATAAAAGTAAAAAAAAAAAGAAAACGAATTTGAGCCTGTAAGGAAAGTCATGTCCTGCTCTCATATCAGAAAGCATCAGAAAAAATATTAGTACATGGAAACATACTAATATTAATAAAAGGGTTGTTTAGAAAAATTTATTACTTGATCTCAAAAAGTATTTTACACTAAATACCACACTAAGAGGACAGAAGTCAGGGGATAGGTGCTTAAGAACGGGTTGGTCTTCCTCGAAGCTTCAGCAGTGAAGCCAAAGATAGAGCCATGGAGTTAACGAGATGCCGGTACCTTTCTACAGGAAGGACCGGCCAGACATGCTGCAGTGTGGAGACTAATTCTATTGCATTGTATGGTTCCGGATTTATGGATCGTAAGCTTGTTTCCATTGAATCCCAAAGTTGCTTACAGGAGGTTCATATCGGGGGGCAGTATGGCCAAATAATGGTGGCAAAGTCGATGGAGTGGTTATGATATTCCTCATAGCAGCCAAAGACTGGTGATACATTGCATTATCTTGTTGGAATACCCTTTAATCATCCGGGTGCTCGAGAATCATGAAGAGGCGCAGGTGATCTGCAATAATGTCTACCTATCTATTATCTGTCAGGGATTGTTTCAAAGGAATAAGGAGACCCAGTGTAAACCATCCGAACAGGCCCTACATTTCTACAGTTATTGGCAAATAAGTGCATACAGGGCGTTTTAATAAAAGTAAGCAGTTGAAAATTTTTTTAACCGTTGGTTGTAGACACTTAGTCTCAATTGCAAGAACTCTTAAACAAAGTAGTGAATTATGCAATAGTAATTTAAATAATGTGCAATATTTTTGTAAAATATTAAAATTAAAATTTTAAAAATATTGCATAACTTCTCTAGCGAAAAAGTTAAATTACAAAGAAAGTTGTCAATAATTCACTTAGACAAACTAGAAAGAAGTTGGATTTCAAAAGTTCAAAATTTAAGAAGAAAGAAATTGTCACACTTCCTGATTTAAGCCACTTTTTCATGGCTTTTTGATACGTTTGTAATCATTGCAATTCATGAATTCAGGGGCTATACACAATTTGAATTAATTCACAGAAAGGACAGATCAGGTTAAAAGTTATTTAAACCCTTGATAAAGGCAAAAAAAATGGTAATTACGATTGAGATTGTTTATCAGATGTTTTCGTAACAAAATCTATGGAAAATAAACATGTCTATTAATTTTTTTAAATCAGTTGGAGATCGGTTGCGTACGTCTAAATCACAATCCTCTCTTGCTCATCATTACTGAATAGCTCCCTAATTTAAATCTTTATCTATCAGAGTTACTTGGATGCTTAAATACAAACTACGGAACTGCCTAATGGTGACGTAATGGCTTAACTGAAATAGTTGAAAAAAAAAGTTAATTTTTACAAAAGATGGCACATCACTTAATCTACTAATTCATAACTTTTTACCTCAGTTAGAAAAATTTGTTACTGGAACTATGCATATATCACCACCAGCTATAAAAAGAAATTCCGCCTTTTACCTTTTTTAACACATTATATACAAATTGTCAGGTTTGAAAACTGGCATCAATATTTCTAATTGTTTATTTTTGCACGCGGGATCACAAAACGTGAAGAAGAGAATGAAGTGAAATGAATTAAGTATAATAGAATGTTGATATAACTTTGATTTGTAACTGATTTCAGTCAGATGTGTGTCGGATAGAAAATAAAATTCTGTGATTTAGTTATTCTAGAGTTGTGGTTTAGAAATGAATTCACATTTCATTGAGTATCCTCATTGAAACGACCCCAAATATAAAATCCTTACACTGTTTTTGGTGGACTATAATCGTTACTCTGGCGCCAGAAAGCGGATTCAAAAAGGAATGCTAGCATTGCAAGTAAAATCTTACGTTTGTTTGATTTTTTTTTGTTGAATTGCGTAAAATGACTACCAAACTAGATAAGCTAAAAAAGAAAAAAACTGTCAGAAAATCAATTAATGGTATACTAAAGAAAACAGAAGCATTAGTATTAGCTGATCAGTCCAATTTAATAGATCTGGAAGAAGTACTCGATTAGTGAAAGCAGAAGGAAACAAATGTAAAACACACAAAAGCCCAAATTAAAATTTTGACTGAAAAATTTTGAAGCTGAAATTGAATATTCACAAGAATATACTGACAGAACAATACTTTGGATGCTTAAAAGGAAACGAAAATTCATTACAAACTCGACATCAAAGATATAAAAGAAACATCATGTACAGAACTATAGCCTCATTTCGGAAACGGCTAATTTGACAATTTAGGGATTAAACAACCAACGTTATTTATATCTAAATTTTATGGTGAAATTAAACTATTTTAAGACTTCTGGAACTCATTTAATGTTGCAATTCATGAAAACCCCACTCTCAGCAAAGTAGATAAATTTAACTATTTGAGGTCATATTTAGGTGGTACGACAGCTAATACAATTGTTGGATTTTCATTATAAGTTGAAAACTACGAGGTCATGATTGAACTTTTGAAGGAAAAATTTTGACGTACAGTTTGATTGTTCACGCACACATGAACGAACTCCTAAATTTAAACCCAGTTTACAGAACAAGTGATATTATACTCGTATATTTAAGAAAATTATATGATTCTATTGAAATTCCAATCAGAAGTTTAATGTTATTGGGAGTTCAAACCCAATCATTTTTGGAAGCTTATTAATCCCTGTACTACCAAAAGTTATCCTTAGCGTCTTGACTCTGGAATTTCGTCGCCAAAGTTAGAAAAATAACATTAATTTTGACTTAGATAATCTTTTAGAATTTACTCGCATTAAATTAGAATTGCTTGAACGAGCAAAACTATTACAAAGTTTAGCGTCCACTGAAACTGGTAAACAAACTTCGTTTCGTGACGATCCGGATTCGGAGCGAAACCGGAGCACGACAATTTTTCAAGAATAACTCTCATATCGGCTGTAAGAACCAAACCAAGTGATATATTTATATTGCAATACGGCTGAGCATCGAAGTGAAAATTGAGATCAAATGACCGCCGATCAGAAAAGAACCAAAATTAAAAGTATTGGAAACTGTTTTCTCTATCTTGGAAGTAGACATATGGTGAAAGATTGTAAGTCAAAAATGACTTTCTCAGTTTGTAAATGACGTTGTTATGCATCTATATGGAAATTATTATATAATGACAATGTAAATAAAGGTGGATGTAAGCCAGTTCATAAGTGTTTGAATTCTGAGGAATCTGACAGTGAAAATAATGCTCTTACTGCAAAAATCTCAGACGGTTGTTTATTAAATATGAATAAATTGAAAAGTGTAAAACAGAAAAGTAATTTAATGGATACTTTACCTATAATTCAAGTTGAATGTGTGGATGAGATATCTGCTATAGTGGATATTGGCAGTCATATTTCTATAATTAGGAGTAGTTGTGTACCATAATATTTTAGGAATCTTAGCGATTAATTTCAATCGAAATTTGGATAAAAACTGCGAGCAACTTTAGTAAATGTATCTTTTAATAAATCAATTTGTAGAATCTTCCTACGGATAATCACCACTTGTGCAATGGCTGATGAGCTTATAAATGACTTATTTCTATAGCTAAGTGCTTATGATGTGTTAAATAGCGTAAAAATTAACAAAGTTGATATACTGGTGAATAATGGAATTTTTAGTAATGTGAATTGCAGTAGTGAAGATGAAAATTGTACAAACTCTGATTTAGACAATTAAGTAGAAAAATATTATGACACTGAATTTCAAATAGAATTTACAGAAGTATCTGATCAAGTAGATACTCAAACACAATCGCATTGTCTGGTAGTACATGCTATTTCGAATGAAAAAGAAAATGGTGATACAGAATCTCAATTCCCTGAGTTGAATATAAACTTTGAAATACATTCAGATAAGTTCAAGCACGAACTAAAAGTAGATTTTCCTTATAGGCAATATTGGAAGGATGCTAAAAAAAGATGGACATTGGAAAATTTTGTGACAAGTACAAATCATGTCAACTACCAGCTAATAGGCGTCCTTACGAAGTTCTGATTACACCTGCCTTTTTTCAAATGAAGAATTTCAGATATTCGATGTGGATTATAATAGATTCACTGCCGTTGGCTAACAAAGAGCATATGCATTTTTCCACAACAGGAAAATTTGCCATAAATAATGTACGGAAATTCATCAAGTAGTTATGATTCCAGATAGCAACTACGGTCGGCCCGGATTCTCCCGCCATTGCCAAAACTTCCGCCGTGTTCACGCGGAGTACGATCACGTTAAACATATGGTTCCGTAAGTCCTTCTGAGAGGTTGGTGGCAGGGGAAGAAGATTACGGTCTCTGTTGATGTCTTCCCCACTGGGTTCCGGTCTAAATTGGGTGGTACTTCCTGGGCGTCCAAACAGATACCTTATACCTTTCTGGTAGGTCGGACGGTCTGGGTCGAAGAATAAGATAGCAACTATAAAACTTATGCACACTGGGCTGGTCCGATCACTGCTATCAAGAAGTAATCGGGCAATAGTTACATTACAAAATGTCGTGGAGTCTACAAACCTTCTAACAGTAGTAGTTTTTTTAACACTTTACAACAAAGTTGAAAAGTGTTTATGACTTTGTTCATTCTGTCTGTCTGTCTGTCCGTTAGCACGATAACTGCCGTAAAAATGACTTAATCAAAATGAAATTTTAGTATGTTGTTCAGACGGTCTGTAGGACCTATGGGAATATAAATGAATAATATCACACAATTAGTTTTGGATTGAACCCGGGTTGAAAAAATGAAATACATTGAGCCCTATGGGACCTAATTTTTCTAACATTTTTTAAGCGGATTTAAAATTCACAAATTGCTTCGAAAATTTTAGGTAATAGTCAAATTGTTCCATAAAATATATAAAAGAAATTCAGCTAAATATATTCAGTAGTTTTTTAAATTAAAATTAAAATAATAATTACACATCTTATATGAAACGATCACGTGACCATGATATGAAACGATCACATGACCCACTTCAAAATGAGATATGGCATCCATCTTGTTTCAAATTCGTGATTTTTAAAGTTCTTTTTAATTCATATTGAGTGTTGTATCCATCCTAAAACTACTTTATTTCTGCTTAAATTCTGTGCATCTACATACTAAAACAACACAATGACAATATATTTGAGTTTAAATTCTCATTCAAATTTGATTATTTCTACAATTAAGCCTATTTTTCACCTATGTAAAATGTAAACAGCAAAATATGTAGAATGAGTTGTATTAGAATTACTGTATTTCTTTAACACAAAATAATTCAGTCCATGGAGTCTGCACGGCTGATATGAATGAAATATTAATTGATTTTATAAACAGAAGGACGATATTTTTCGATGAAGTTTTAAGCATAGAGTTTATGAATTGTAGCTCCATGGTCTTAATTTTTAAATAAAATAAATTATTATAGTATTGTGATGAATGAGATGAATCGGAAATTATTTATGAATGAAATGTTGCTTTTAGAGAGAGAGCCAGGCGTGTTATTTTTTCTATGACGTCATTTGAATTAATTTCAGTTGTTTTCGATGAAGTTTTCAAATATAATAAATTATCGTAGTATTATGATAGATTTAAAAATATTACCGTGGAATGTATTGCATTTTAGAGATATTTAAACCACGCAATTTATATTTCAATGCCGTCTTTTGAATGAAGTTCATTTTTTTCAATGAAAGTTTAAGTTTTCAAATATAATAAATCAATGTAGTATCGTGATAAGTTTTAAAATATTACCGAGGAATGTATTGCATTTTCGACTTTTTTAAATAAAATTGCATTGAAGTTGGAAAGTGTTTCATAATCAATGCTTTAAGCATGATTGATCTTTCTTGTTTTTATTTGCAACTCTGAACTATGTAAGATAATGTTGTTTATAAATTTTCTTTTATTTAACCTTGTTATTTTTTACGAGTAACCTTGTAAGATATTTTTTATGATATCTTAAATTTTATGTTCATTTATATTAAGGATCTGCAGCGTAATTTGACAGGTCTTTGCTAGGCACAGTCAAGTTTTTGAAAGAGGGAAGAGTCAGGTTTGAAAACTGGCATGAATATTTTTAATTGTTTATTTTTGCACACGGAATCACAGCAAGTGAAGAAAAGAATGAAGTGAAATGAATTAAGCTTAATAGAAAGTCGATATAACTTTGATTTATAACCAATTTAAGTCGGATGTGTTTCGGACAGAAAATAAAGCGTTCTGATTTCATTATATTGCTGCTGCCATTTCGAAATGCAGTCACATTTCATCGAGCATTCTTGTTGGAGCGAATACAAATATTGAATCCTTGCACTGCTTTTCGAAGTATGGGACATAGTCGTTACACAGAGTCATCTGATAAATAGTAGCCAATTTTCTTGTTTCCTTCTCATGTTCATATTCCCTTGTTTTTTCTATTTTTCTTGTTTTATTTCCCTTTTGCTACACTAGGTGGCGCTACAATATTGGACTCTGTCATTTAGCCATTTTCAGTTTGGCTGACATAATTTTGGGCTTATTTGGGTCCAGATAAGTTTATATCGACAGTAAAATGTGTGGATGGACTCATTTGACTATTTTGTCCTCTACACATGAGCATATGTTTAAGTAAAAGTGAAATATGATGATACCTTCTATTCTAATCATTTGACCAGTGCCTTTTCGCTTGTAAGCTTTATTTATTTAGTTACTATTTCTTAAAAATAATGTACTGAGCAAACCGGCTATAGTTCATTATTATATGATTAAAATATTCAAACATATTTTTCGGCTTCATTGTATTTTAAATATGTTTTTTATAAGATTTTGAAATTTTAATGGTATAATACAAAGAAACGTTCATATAAAGTATTATATGTAATACATTATGTCAAGGTTTGACATCTATTATATAAAATCATACGTGATTTTTGAAATAATAAATTGTTTTTCTTTATTTTAGGTAAGTTTTTTTTCTTACTCTGACTTAACAAATTCATGAAAGTTTCCTCAGGAGTTTAAGTAAGTTGTTCGATCATTAATTATTTGTTTTGCATGCTAATTTTTATTGCGTTTTGCAAGTTAATTTTTATTGCGTTTTGCAAGTTAATTTTTATTGCGTTTTGCATTCCGCTAAATATCTATATTATTAATATATATTTGGTAACTCCACTTTGTTTCTACATATCACGCTCCAATTATGTTTATTCCATCTTAAAATATTTACGAAATCTTCGAATGTCTACAGCAGAAATATGTGAGTTCATAAGAAACAATTTATGTTTTGAGCATTTTTTTATTTACGCATTCGATTTGAATTTTTTTTATATAATCGATTTAAGATGATGTGTATAATAAGTTAATGTGAATCCCAGAGCATTGGTTTCACTTTAAAAACCACAAATAAGATTTTTTTTAAATAGTTAAAACATCTATTACTTTTCGAATTTCTAAACCTTTCGCGATAATTTTCTGATAATTACTTCACTTCATAAAAAATCCCGAGTTTCTGCGCCGAAAGTTAGCGTTTACAAACCATATTCATATATATATATATATATATATAATATATATATATATATATATATATATATATATATATATATATATATATATATATATATATATAATATATATATATATATATATATAATATATATATATATATATATATAATATATATATATATATATATAGTATATATATATATATATATATATATATATATATATATATATAGTATATATATATATATATATATAATATATATATATATATATATAGTATATATATATATATATATATATATATATATATAGTATATATATATATATATATATATTATATATATATATATATATATATGAATATGGTTTGTAAACGCTAACGAGAGAGAAAAAAATAAATAAATAAATAAATATATATATATATATATGTTTGTATGTTATATATAGTTATTTATTAATTATATAAATAGATAAAAATGAAAAATAATAAACTAAGTCAAAAACATTAGAAAAATCAAAAAATCGGAAAATAAGATGCATTAACATTAATGTTTTGAATTTTATTTTCGCAAAAAAATGTAACTTTTGTCAGTATTGAAACTACGTTTTGTGCGCCCTTATCATGGTGTATAGTGGCATTCTCGATTATCCAGTTTTCCTATGAATTCTTGTTTAGTAGGAATTTTCATCTATGATTCATATTCATATTCTGTTCTGCATGTTTGGGAAGTTGTATTCTGAATTGCTTGTCCAGTCTTCAGCTTAGACTCACTGGACGGGTTTGGGATTATTTCCGTGAACGTTCGTACTGCCTCCCTGGTAGAATTTCGACTTGTTCATTCCGGTGCTTCTAGATTAAGTTGTTGAGGTTGATCGTGTATACACGTGGTAGAAGAGGAATGATTCATGCCGCATGGTAATACAATTTTCGTAATGTATCCTTTTTTCATTTTTTCATTTTTTGATGCCTGTAGTCTGAGTTTAAGCATTTATAGTAATGTACTATTGCTTAATCTGAAACAGGCATTTGTCTGGGTTAATTAGAATTAAATACTCAGACCTGAAGAGGAATTTAATTCTGATTAATCATCGAATTTGGGAAGGTTCTGTTCTTTTCTCTTATCGGCATTATGGCCGTGAATTTGCTTCTATGGTGATGTTAATATTACTTGAATTGTATTTTTATTATTTTTTATTTTTACATAATTCTTATTATTACATTTCAAATATAATATATATATATATATATATATATATATATATACAGGGTGTCCCAGAAAGATTAACCTCGGCTTTTATTCCTTACATATTGTTCTTAGACATATATAATAAATTACAAAATTGCGTAAAAAAGGATACAGAATTTTATGAAGTCGATTAAAATTTTCAAGGGAATTAAATTTTAAGACATACAAAATTTAAAATTTTATACGGCCCCCGTACAAAAACGTTTCCAATGAGTAAAATGTTTCCCATACACTAATAAGGTGATGTACAATATTTTAACATTGTATCATAAAAAGTCCCAGAGATATGAAAAGACAAAATTGCTGACTTAAACCACCCTTCGATGCATCAACATGGTTTTTCAGAGGGGAAGAATCATACGCATTTCAAAAAGTTCTTCGTTGCTGTATTGCGATATACTGTCGGTACAGGCTAACTACACTCTCAAAATGTAGCAGAAATTTGAAATACTTGAGGGTTGCTCAGACTGCCGGGCTGCGCGAGCTATGCTTGCGTAAGCGAGGCGATTGATCAATGGCAGAGCAAAAACAACTTTCTCATGTGATGATGCGTTTGTAGCACTGTGATGATGCGTCTGTAGCACTGTGATGATGCGTCTGTAGCACTGTGATGATGCGTCTGTAGCACTGTGATAATGCACCGATCAGAGGCAGATATTTGCATATGCATACATTTCTAAGCTGTTTTAATGTTCAATTTGATTGTGCCATTTCCAAGTTTTATTCTGTGATTAATCATGTAAAATTTTAAGGTATTTTTCAGGAAGCATATTTTTGAAAACTTATAAAAAAATTTAAAGATAAGAGGCAGATATTATTTGCCTATGATGTATTTCTGCGTTGCGTCATTTGCACTCTTGCTGCAAACATGTACATTTTAATTTGTGATTAATCCCACACCAAATTTGTTTAAACATATCTCTGGAACTTTTTATGATAAAATGCTAAAATTTTGTACGCCACCTTATTAGTGTATGGGGCATATTTTACTCATTGGAAATATTTTTGTACGGGGAATGTATAAAAATTTCAATATATATTTCTTCAAATTTAATCCCCTGAAAATTTTTATCGATTTCATAAAATGTTATACTTTTTTTACGCAACTTTTTAATTTATTATATATGTCTAAAATGAATATTTAAGGAATAAAAGCCGAGATCAATGTTCTAAGGATACCTTATATATATATATATATACGTATATATATATATATATATATAATATTAAAACACCGTGAAATACTACATTACAAAATCATCTGAAATCACACTTAAAAGGCGCAAAGCTGCACTAAAAAGAGGATTAAAATATTGTCAAAAAGAAAAGAGGTATGGATGGAAGCAATATACCAAAAGATGGCCGGGGGGAGTTGTGACCCCCTCACCCCGGTTAGGCATGCTTTACGTCGCGACAACACTCCCGGAGAGCCGGTACATTGCAAAAAGGAATACGAATGTATCAAAATGCAAGATGCAAATACACATCACACAGAAACAAATATAAGATATAATTGTCGAGATCCAGCCCTATCGAAATTCATCTACAGTAAATGTTTGAAATATGTTAAAAAGTGTGTGAATAATGTTTGAAACATGTTCACAAGTATAAATTAACAAAACTACAAAAATACAAAGCTTCCACTTAAAGAAGAATTTAAATATTGACACATAATAGAACAATAATAACAAAGTCTATTTCTAAAACCATATACCTGAATGACAAACAATAGCATATTACATGCAGATGTACATCCCATATTGTGTCATACAAGACCATGCAAATTTGCTATAACGTATTATACATTATACGCTATTCAAGAGGTCCCATATCAGTTATCACACGCTTTACCTGTGACAATCCAGTATGTATATTGCCAACAGTTTTATTTAAATATAAACGGTAACTTTCGGTTACAGTTATTTTATAAAATTTGTAGATAATGTCACTTAAAAAATTCTTGGGAAAACCCTGTGAGATGGTGTTTTGTAGGAAACGATAATCGCATAAATACGTATATATATATATATATATACGTATATATATGTATATATATATATATATACGTATATATATATACGTATATATATATATATATACGTATATATATATATGTGTGTGTGTGTGTGTGTGTAAATTTACTTAAAACCTGCATGGCCACAATTGTATGAAACCCATGGCCTGCGGATGGTGGTGTCGGACTTTACGTCCATTCTACTTATAGAACCATTCTGAAAGTGTACACAGAGATTCATTATACAATTCATTTCCTGATATTACACTGTAAGTACAGGGTGTGTCTAACATCTTCATCTGCAAAGCAAACATCTTTAAAACATACTTAATAAGATGGTTTCGCATGTTTGCTCTCTTGATGGGGTGATAAGCCTTTGTCGCAAGTAAAAGCCTTTACAGACGAGTAATACTATATTCCCATCACGACGATGAAGGAAAAGCAAACAGAGATGATCATCCTCCTTCTGCTTAAGATTATAAAAGGGGTTTAGAATTTTAACTTTCTCATACGTACAAGTAGTTCTGAGAAAGTATTGTTCTCATGAAAATTTTTTGATTTCGAGATTTTGATGCCAATATATGTTTTAAGACCTACTGAACACGTTGTGACTATTTATATATACGGTCACATTTATATATACTGCTATTTATATGTACGGCCACTATAACGGCCACAAATATATATGGATTTTCACGAAACTTTATATCGGGATTTTGTTATCGAAAAATCTGGAACAAGATAGATTTTATTTTATTCGACCGAAGACTTATCTGATCGAGCAAAATTTATTTGAATGTTTATATTTTTTTAACATGTTATAGTTTCAATCATGGTTGTGAAAAATAGCCGCGATATAATTTTTTTGTTCATGACGTCATTATCCCCCCTTGAGGGTAAGTTACCCACCACACGGGGACACATTGTCAAATATGGTGAAAGTGAAGGGTAACAATGTCTAATTGTAACCATTTGAATCCATGATGCCGATTTGGATCCATGATACTGAAATTTTTCTTGTAACATTCGTAAAAAAAATATCTACTACCAAGAAAGATTAATCGTGCATAAAGCATGAATTATGTAGTATTTTCGCAAATGAAATGAAATTTATTTAAACATCTCTAAATTACAATATATTCAGCGCTGATATATTTTAAATTATCACAGTACAACAATAAATTAATATTACAACAATATTGCAACAATAATTGAAAACTTAAAATTTCATCGAAAAAATGAACTTTATTCAAATAACGTCATGGAAATATAAATTGTCTGGCTCTCTGTGTAAAAGCAGTGAATTTGTCATTCATACACCTTTATCCCAGATTCCAAAGTTAAATAATTTTGCGTGAAAATTTCAGTCAGTTATGTACAACTCATCTTCCAATCACTTGTTTACATTCTGCATCCATTAAAATTAGGCTTTGTTGTAGAAATAATCAAAGTTTGATGATCATTTAAACTAAAAAATATTGTAATTGCGTTGGCGCAAAATATGGATGCACAGAAAATACACAGCAATAAAGCGATTGTCGGGCGGATGCAACACTAAATATAAATTTAAAAGAACTGTAAAAATCATGATTTTTACTCTGGGAAAAAATATGTATTTGATATTTTATTTTGAAGTGAGTCACGTGATTTTATATATTTTTATATATATATTTTATATATATTCATATTTTATGGGTGTAATTATTAATTTAATTTTTATTTAAAAATCTACCAAATATATTTTGCTGAATTTTTATTTATATATTGTACAGGATAGTTTGAATATTTCCTAAAATTTTTTAAGCAGTTTGTAAATTTTAACTTTGCTTGAAAGATGTTTAAAAAATAAGGTCTCATAGCGTTCAATGTATTTCACTTTTTCAACCCGGGTTCGATCCAAAACTAATTGAGTGATATTATTAATTTACATTCCCATATGTTCCATAGGCCATCTCAACAACGTACTAAAATTTCCTTTTGATAAAGTCATTTTTATGGCAGTTATTGTGCAGACAGACAGACAGACAGACTGAATGAACAAAGTTATAAATACTTTTCAACTATGTTGTAAAGTGTTAAAAATGGATTTTGGTATGAGAATGTTGAGTTGCGAAATACTCTAGTTAATTTTTATCTATTTCCCTTAACCTTTTAAATAGATTGTTAAAAATACTACAGTATTTGCAAACCTTACCATGATTTATACTTTTCAAAACATTTTAGGTTATTTTGTTCTATGTGAAATCACTGACCTGAGTTGCACATGGTTTTCATTGAATAACGTGATTCGTTAATTTGATAAAATGAAAATATATCCGTAACTAGAACGAATTACACGGCATTTCTGAGGACCTAGATAAGATCTCACTACGTAAGTAAGACGAATTACAAATTTCACCACTCAATTTCCAAATCGCTTGTTTTTCTTTTTCTTCTTTCTTTCGAGCCAGCCCGTCCGATCTTCTCGAAGGTGTAAGATATCTGTTTGAACGACCAGGAAAGAAATGGTCTGCTTAGAACCAAAACCACTCCCACGACTGTTTTACCCATTTGCAACCATGCCAATTATGCAACGCGATCGTCATATATGTTTTTAATACGCTTTGAATAAGTTCATTTAAGCTTTTGTCTTTTCGTCTTATTCGTTCACTTCTGCAATAATGTCAAATTGCGACCGGAAATTTGTCCATATGCTTTATTCGTTATATGTGAGAGATTTTACTTTGCATGATGTCGTAATGTTAAAATCCGTATTCATGGGTGATTATCGCTCAAACAGTCAGTAATCTCGTCTTTCATCTCGTCTTCTCCGAATTTCATATCGTCTCTAGCTTATTGCATAGCTTCATGCCTGGCTTGCATAGCTTCTTATCTGGCTTGCATAGCTTTTTTTCAAGCTTGCATAGCTTTTTGTCTGGCTTGCATAGCTTTTTGTCTGGTTTACATAGCTTCTTGTCTGGCTTGCATAGCTTCCTATCGGGCTTACATAAATTCCATCATTTCGTCTAAATCTTCCTCCGTTTTTCTAGTTGGGAGAGCCATAACCGTTTGCCAAGTTTCTAGAAACCCCACTTATGACACCGATTTCTTATGACGTATATATTCTCTGGAATCGCGTGTGTACGCTCAAGACACCAGAATGAGTCCAAATTTCTGGATAAGTAACACGTTTATTCACAAGCACATTGTAAACAGGATACAGTAAAGCAACACTCAAATGCTCCACTAATTTCACAAAACAACCAATACTATTCTCGAAACATTGACGAATTTCATCTCACAAGAGAGCGGTTACTGTTCTCAAAACATTGAGGAATATCGCAATTCAATGTATCTCGAATCACGTCAATAACTTTCCACTGAGTGAGTGATGACTATTTTTATAAACTCTCTATAGAAACTTCCAGAAATCTCTCATATCTCGTAGAATACTTGTTATTTTGAGGTGTTTCTCGAACTTTTGAAAAGTAGCTATATGTCGCCAAATTGGCGATAAATCGTCAAATATACAACCCCTTTCCGAACTTCAGCACATGACAACCCTATATTCACATCATAGGAAAAGTTGCCTGTACGGATGTCTTTTTCGTCTGTTTTTCAAAAGACAAGACACTCTAGTCAGAACATTTTACACATTCGCAACACTATGCTCTAATCTAGGATTTGACTTAAATAATATTTTTTACTGCACATTTCTACTTGACTATTTTAGGAAATACTTCGAAGTTAATATAAAAATTGGCTAGTATACATTATCTATTACGTTAATGCTAATAAGTTTCCTAAAGTCACAACTTCCAGAAAGTAAATGTCTTTCTTCGCAAATAAACCCTTAGGGCTGATTGAGTTTACGTAAGCGTAAGAGAAATAGAATAGAATTCATTATACTAAGAAGTATCGGTATTCTTCTGAGTGGGTCTCTGAGGATTGTTGTCAGCCGGAGACCTTAATGAAATTCAATTCGTCAGCTTCGGTGCTTATTGCTTCTTTTTATTGCAGCTGCCTGAGGTAATTCAAGAGATTCTATATGCGACCGGACTGGTGCATTTAGAATCACGAGAGCTCAATTTGGAAGTACACGCTTCCAACTTCGTTTATGACCGCTTCTATTTTCAGTTTACGTTATGTTCGATACTCTGCAATTGACATACGGGCAAAAAAATATATTGTCTAGTAGTCATTATCGGCTTTGTTTCTGTAAGAATAAAGTAATATGCAGGAGTAGTGTAGCTAGTATATCATATCTGGGCGTAATCGAGGGAGATCGTGTTCGATGCCCGAACACGGACTAATGAAACTTATGGCCAGTTTGTGGAGGAGCAGAAAAACGTCAGCCATGATGTAGTAAACTTATTCATTAACTTTATCAAATAAATCAATATAGTTGCTGTGAGACCAGACAGTGTTCTCACATTTGATGAGACAATTTTATGTCATTGAGCCATAATTAATTCCTTTTATGCATGATTATGCCAAATTGTGTCCTATCCTGCCATGTTCAAAGAATATAAAATTTCGAATAAACTTTATAATCAATTTAAAAACTTCAAATAAGCTTTCGCTCGAATTAAAAAAAAATTCTATCTAGTTCTAGATTTTTTCGATAACAAAGCCAGATATAAAGTGTTATAGTGAATATGGCATTCTGTGTAATTTCAAACTAATGCAGATTGATTTTAAAATCTTATAACCTTTTTTGATTAAATTTTAATTGTGAATTTAATTTTTTACTCACAAGTTGATTTTCCCATTTCACCATTTTTAATACACCTTAAGGCAGTTGCAATGTTCAAAAATCCGTATTTGACCGGCACAGTAATTGTTATGAAGAAGAAAAAAAATGTTTTCATATAAAAAGTTCGGACTTATAATGCAACACCATGAACGCAATGTTTTGTTTTATGATGGTTGCCCAACGATTTGGATGTGAACGGAACGAGTCTATTACGGACATATGTCCTGGACAGCTTACAAGATTTCAACTTTATACAAATACTGCCCAACCCCAACACGCCTATATTCTGATGCTGTGGTCCAAAAACATGCTGAGTTCATAGTAAGTGCTACCTTGACAAACTGAAAGGCGATGTTATCTCAAATCATCTGATATGGTGATGGTGAAGGAGGCAAGTAACAGCTCCTCATATTATTCATTGTAAGTCATTTATTCTGCATTGCAATAACGACACTAAATCGTTGAAGATAAATTAAACAAGTACTAATATCGAAATTAAATATGTTTTGTTTACACATTCAACATAAATTGCAAAATTTGATCAAATTATTTTACTAAAGTTTATTTTTGAATAACATAGCATTTGTCACAATGTTCAAACCTATATATTGATTTAGGCAGTTTTTTAAAATCTCCCCAACCAGGAAAGAATATATTTCTATTTTCTTATATTTTTACATGATGTATAGCTCTGGATATTGAAATTATAGAATTTTTTATGATTCCGATTATATGTGATATAGCTGTTATAAGATGATGAATTGCATTTTATACTATTTCGTGTATAGCCATATATATATATATATATATATAGCTATATATATATATCTTAGAGCCTCGTTCACGTGTATAGCGTTAGTGCTTGATTTCGTTTAATATTCTTTTTTCGATTCCACACCTTTGTATTTTGATACTTTTCATTGACTTGTTGATTCGATTTTCATTTTATTTATTTGTTTTTATTTTTTTCCATTTGCTTGAAGATTTGTTGATTTATACTTTTATTTCGTAAACCTGTTAGATAGTTGAATTTTCGAGTTACAGCTTCTCACTTTTCTTTCATTGGACCTTCAAACCTTTTTTTCCTATATATATATATATATATTATATATATACCGGGTGGTCAAAATTAAAACACCTCTACTCTGAGCTCTCTATAGATCGAACTACTCAGTGTAAAGGCTCCAAAATTGTTGAACATACTATTCAAGACATGGGGAAAGGGATTACGCGAAAAAAAAATGGCTCTAGAACAACCGATAGGTGGCGCTGTACAACATAAAATATGCTGAAAAGACACAAAATACACATTTGTAACACATTTTATTCGAACGTACCAAACATTCATATCACAAGGACCTTATCGATGCAGGGAATGCTGCGTATAACGTTATCCATTGATTGTTCAACAATAGCGGTGGCAACATCGTCAACGACATCTGAACGAGTCGATTTGAGTCCTCGACTCGGCTGAACTCCAAGATGTCCAGTTTTCTCGAATCGAGCGATCATTCTCCTGAGAGCTTGTGGAAGTAATAGTCCTTTGTGCAAATTCTTAAGTCAACGAAACTCTCGAAGTGCAGCAGCAGCATGTCCTTTGTTTTCTTAAAACAGCTTAAAAAGTAAAGCGCGTTCTGGCAGTGTGACAGCCATCGCTGATAAGAATGAAAATTTCCCAGTTTTATCCCCTTTTATGCCCAGAACTTAGTAGCTGTAAACTAAGAGTTTATGCAAATATTTGCGCTTACAGTGCGAAATTGCAGTTACAATGACAGTTTAAGTTTCTTTACTTTTTTTTATCTCCTTTTTTTTCATATCAGCAAAAGAAATGAAAAAGGAAAAATTCCATATCGCATGTATCTGTTTTTTTTTTTTTATTATTATTATTTTGTGCCTTTTCAGCATATTTTCTGTTGTACAGCGCCACCTATCGGTGTTTCTGTAACTAATTTTTTTTTTCGCGTAATCTCTTTCCCCATGTCTTGAATAGCAGGTTCAACAATTTTGGAGCCTTTACACTGAGTAGTTCGATGTATAGGGAGCTCAGAGTAGGGGTGTTTTAATTTTGACCACCCGGTATATATATATATAATATAAACAAATGCTAATTTTGGATTCACACTGCCTCTTGATTGCCTCTAATATTTTGGAATGAATTAATTATAATATACTTATTTTCATCTACTTTGGAGTATAAGTCTCCTATTACAAAATCCTTACCACTTCATTATATACAGGGTGTCCAGTGCTATTGGTGCCCCAATGGCTATTTCCGCAACCGTTAGTCACAGAGATATACTTCCAACTACAAAAATGCTTTAAATTTTAAAATCTATTATCTTAGAAACAGTTTAAATCAATAAATACATTTTTAAAAGAAATACGAAATATAAATTTTTATACGGTCCTTCGGTCCTACCAATTATATTTAGGAAAATCATCCTCATATAATTTCATGCAAAATAATAAAAAAAATCTTCCTTCTAAGACTAAAATTCACAGAGTTATGAAGCATTAAATTTTATGACTTAAGTCGCTTTTCCACGCATAAAAATATCCCGTTTCAGGCACCCAACCGATCAGGAACCGTATTGACCATTTCTCCAGACAACCAACCAATCAGGGACAGTATTGACCATTTCTCCAGGCAACCAACCAATCAGGGACCGTATTGACCATTTCTCAGCACAAAAGTGCTCCAACTTCAAACAGCTATAAGTCGGTCAATTTTGGTCGTAAAAGGATGACTTTTCTATTTTGCATAAAATTGTATGAGGATGATTTTCCTAAATATAATTGGTAGGACCGAGGGACTGTATAAAAATTTATATTTCGCACTTCTTTCAGAAGTGCATTTATTGATTTAAACTGTTTCTAAGATAATAGATTTTAAAATTTAAAACATTTTTGCAATTGAAAATGTATCTCTGTGACTAACGGTTGAGGAAATAGCAATTGGGCACTTATAGCACTGGACACCATGTATATTAAGAATAATAGACCAAGATTAATTATTCGTTGATTAAGGTATTCATGTTAATTACTGGTGGGCCTTATTTGGTCTAGTTTCTTACATGTATTTTGTATCAGGAGTGCTAACGACCATGACATACTGATATAAAGTTTCGTGAAAATACATTAATATTTGCGACAGCAAACTGTACATAACAAATCTGTACATAACAAATTGCCCACACACGGACATAAAGACAAACATACAGGCAGAAGGGCAGACAAACATCACTTCAGAAGTAGTCAAAACCTCTTCAGGAGATCCTGAATCATATATTGGCATCGAAATTTCGAATTCGGAAATTTTCCTGAAAACAATATTTTCTCTATGCTATGTCACATTAGTACAAGAAAGCAAACACAGTGAAAGCGTGGAAAGTTGGTCTTAAAATATATACTGGCATCAACATTTTGAATCCGAAAATTTTCGTTAAAACAATACATTTATCTACTATATTGCATAGCGTGAGAAAGTAAAAGTTATACGAAATGCGGGATGGGTACGAGAAATAAACAGATCCTTTATTAATTGCGCGTCTCCAGCAGACTACTTTTCTTATAGTCAAAAACTGCCCTATTGAGAATACGGTCTTCCATTTTGTTAAATTAGTTGAGCATTTATAGTTCCGTATTTTTCCCGCCAACGTTGCGGGCTTATTTATCGTTAGCCGTGACGGCTATAAAAATGCTAAGAGTCACCCTTAAAAATTAATAGCTAAGAAATTATTCGTTAATTTTGGACACAGCATCTGGTAAATATTAAATCATGTTTTAAATTTAGATTAGAGGAAAATTAGATAAAAATTTAAATTTTAGATACATTTTGCGAATATTTTAGGAATATGAATTACAATTAAATATGCTAATATGAGTCTATGAATTACAATTAAATATGCTAATATGAGTCTATGAATTACAATTAAATATGCTAATATGAGTGTATGATTTACAATTATTAAAAGTCAAGTTTAAATGTTTTTAATTTATGGTTGAGCGTCATTCAGAAATTGTAGAAAATTCAAAAAATTAAATGTGTTTAAATTGTGTTAATATAAAACATACTGAGTTTACGGTTTACAAACTCATTTTATTGTCCGGTTGCGGCCGCGGGTCGAGACATAACTGGACAGCCCTGCGAAAGTACATACATATAACATTTAAGGGCCTTTACAAAATAACAAGAACAAAAATAGATTGCTCGAAAATAGCATTGGATTACCAATTTTAATTGGTAATTCAATTGAAGCTACCGATTTTAACTTGTTGCGGCCGCATTTCGAGTAGCTTTCTAGATTAAGCAATAATATCTTGCGGACCTATGGTAATTAAGATATTATTTATTATAAAGAATATGCTATCAAATTATTACTGAAACATATGACTAGTACTTAGAAATGTTTAATTTTTTTTTGTATCCCATACGTTGTGTGGTAGTAGAATAAAGTAGAGATCTGCCTTGGACTGGCACGGTCAGCGCCCTGGGCTTGGATTTTAATTCGAAACTGGGAAAGGATGATCTGGGCCAAACTCTTAAATAATAGTACGACCCGGCCTGACCTGACCTAGATTTGATGTGAAGACGCCGGGCCGGACCCAACTACCAGCCCCAGTTCTTTCTTTACCTTTCTGATTTTGCAGCAGTTTATCATTGACACACAGCGTTTTAGGGATGCAGACGATTACCCAAATAATTTTTGACGATGAAAAGAATTGGACCAACCCCATGACTCTGGGACTAGCTATTCTCGAGATAATTTAGCTTTTTCGCCTTTGAAACACACGTAGTTACCAAATGAAAGCACAAATTGAATCAAAAGTGCAAATTCAGTGTCAATTTAAATAATTATGCATGTTATTTGTGCAATTAAAATCAATTTAATGAGTTTATAAAGAAATAAAGAGAAAATGAGTATGATTCTGTAGGGAAGTTATGTGTCACCTACATCAGATTTTTACTTTCCCTGCAATACATGGTAATGTATAGAGAAAGTGTATATAATAATGTATCGGAATCGTATCGAAAATCGCAACTCGAATTTTCGACGGATCTACACAATCGAATACTCTAGAACGCGTAAAATTATTTTTAGAGTGACGTCTGTATGTGTATGTAGTATGTTTGTATGTCTGTGTATGTGTCCTTGTGTATGTCTGTGTGTTCAATGTATGTATCCACTCTAATTCAAAAACTAATTAACAAAATTTCATAAGTCACTTGTGGGTTACTCTGGTACTGATTAAATTTTGGTACGATTCGGGATAATAGAACCCGCCTTTTTTTCGAAATGACCCGAACACATTGTATAAATTCACACAAACTAAAAAATGATAGACAATTTTACAAAATTTGGTACATAAATCCCTTGTGGGTTTCCCTGCTGTTGATTAAATATTGGTACCATTTGGGAGAAAATAACCTGACCCTTTTTGTGAAAAATCCAGCAAAAATTGTATGTATCCTGACAAACTAATAATAACCTAGCTGACAAACTAATTGACCAAATCATACTAAATTTTGTAGGTAAGTCCCTTATGGATTACAGTGGTGCTGGTTAGATTTTGATATGATTAAATAAAAATATGGTTTTTTGCGAAATGGCCCGCAAATCTAAATTATTCTATATATAAAAGAAAATATGTGTTGACATGTATCAATTAAATAATTGTTTTATATGTAATTTTTGACGACAAAAATAATACGAACTACTTCATTATTTTAAAATGGACCGTTCTCGATATATGTAAATTTTTAATTTTGAGGACTGTAGACTTTTCTCACTGTAGTTAAAAATGATTTAATGATTTTTTTTAATTTAGTATAGTAGTTAAGTCCCTTGATTGTAATCCTGATGCTAATTAGATTTTTGCATGATTCGGAAATATATAACCGACCCTTTTTTCCAAAATAACCCGTATATATCGTCCAAAATCAGAAATTATTTACTAAAATTGTTGAAATATATTACTGTAATTAAGCACTTGTTCTTCACTTAAATATTGACAGCAAAGCGAATAAGACTAACCCCATGACTGTCGGACAAACCGTTCTCGAGACATTTTAATTTTTGTAATTTTGATGAACTGAAGAATATAAAGTACATTAAGTTGCAAAATGAAACAGCTATGCATTAAAAAGGCAGGATATAAAATCAGAAAAACGTCTATGTCACTTTTCGCCATTTAACTCATTTTATTGCAGCATCGAATAAACAAGAAATATTAATCCTGCATAAAGCATTGATTATGAAACACTTTCCAACTCCAATGCAATTTTATTTAGACATCTCTAAAATTCGATACATTCAACGGTGATATTCCTAAAATTATCACAGTACAATAATTTATTTTACTTGGAAACTTAAAACTTCATAAAAAAAGCCATGCTATAAAATCACCTGCCACTTTATTAAAAATCAATGAAAATTTCATGCATATCACTTATATTCCAGACTCAAGAGCTAAATAAATTTGCATTAAAAAAATCCAGCAATTCCTATACAACTAATTTTACAATTGATTTATTTACATTCGGCATACGTTAAAATTAGGCTTCGTTGTAGAAATATCCAAAGTTTAACTACCATTTAAAATAAACAAGATCAATCATGCATAAAGCGTTGATTATGAAACACTTTTCAGCTGAAATGCAATTTTATTTAAACATCTCTAAAATTCGATATATTCAGCATTGATATATTTTAAATTATCACAGTACTACAGTGATTTATTTATATTTGAAACTTTAACCTTCATAGGAAAAAATGAACTTTATTCAAATGACGTCATCGAAATATAAATCGTTTGGCTTTCTATGTTAAAAGAAATAAAACTTGCAAACTAATTATGACAGGTGATCACCAGTCTTGACCAGAGCGTTTGAAAACTTTTTCATAACCACAGTCATTTGAAAACTTGTTTCGGTCACAGTGCAGTTAAAACCAGAATGACCAAGGATTTTCTCCATCGATGATGGTACATGCTCACATGATACATAGATTACGTGTTTTGCTTAAAATGCGGTCTAGAACTGTGCAGAATAGCCATGCTGTTTTTTTCTCTGGTGAGTGACCTGATAACTGATAAACAATTGTTAACGAGGATGACCATTCAGTTAATTTTTCAATTTTTCAAACACACCCTTGACGTGTGCAAAAATTTTACAATAAAATCAATGCGCAACTCATTGATTGTTTCAAAGCTGACCCAAGTCTTGTTTAACAGAAAATGAATATCGCAACAAAATTACTTACCTCTACAAAAGAAAGTTTGTCTAAAAGTACATACAAAATTAGTTAAAATATATCAACATGTGTGTATTCGTGCATTCTGTAACTATTTATTACCAGGCATGAGGTGGTTTTCACAAAAAGGTGCTGTGGTTAAAATGCTGAGAATAACCCACCACACCTTTACCACATTGGTTAATCCGGAGCATAACCCACTACAGTTTTACTACATATAGATACTCGCAATCCGAGCACTTGGGGATAAAGTGTGGTGGGTTATTCTACCAATTATCGAATGTGGTTACAGTGTGATGGGTTATTCTCCGCATTAACCGATAAAGTGTGGTGGGCTATTCTCCGGATTAACCGATGTGGTAAAAGTGTGGTGGGTTATTCTTCGGATTATCCGGTGCTGGTATGAATTGTTATAAAGACTGGCAAATAATTGATCAGTTATACATGCAATATAATTGTTACATATAGATGCAAGGACAGAAACCAACATATTACCAACGTCGTCTAGATTTTTGTCATTGGGCTCTAAATCAGGAAGATGCAAATCACTATTTCCTGAAAAACGTAATTTGGGCTGACGAATGCTCTTTTAAACAAGATGGATGCATAAATCTTCAAAATGAGAGCACATGAGCACTTCTGGTATGACACAGATCCATTCGTGGTACGTGATATTCATCATCAGAAGCAATTTTCTGTGAATGTATGCTGTAGTATTTTCAGAAACCGTTTGCTTGGACCCATACTGTATGATTGTACATTGGCGGGTGACATATATGTTAATAAGATTCTGAATGCCGTTATTCCTGATTTTATGGATGAACTGCCCCTAACAGTACTTCCACATGTATGATTTCAACAGAACGGATCTCCAGGTCACAACACTACAGTTGTGAAACACTGGTTAAATAACGAGTTTCCAGACAAGTAGATTCACTTGCATGGGCCAGTCAAATTTCCCCCTAGATCATCTGATTTAACGTCCATGGATTTTTATTTGTGGGGTCGTTTACGCGCAAATGTTTATCTGTCACCTCCCTTAAATAAAGCAGAGTTGCAACAACACATTCAAGATGGTTTTCGTGACATCACCGAACAAATAAGGAATAAGACTACGTTCATGAAATAGTCCTCTCATTAATTTTCAAATAGTTACACTTTTTAAAGTTTTATTTGACAACCTTAGACAAATTGGGTCAATCAGAAATTTATTTTTAATGCATCAAGATCATTACAAAAAACCACTTATATGCATCTTTAAAATTAACTGAATTATGATAAAGGAGAAAATCTGACTTATGCCACTTTTCCGTACCATGTGAAAGGCTGTCTCATCAGTGAAAATAGGAATCATAAACAAATTGACGATAGAAATTGTTTAGACCAAAATTACATTAATATGTGTCAAATTTTTTTTATCACAAATGCATCTAAATAAAGAATTACACAGACAGACATCATATAAAGCAGTGGTACTCACTACGTCTCCTATGTCTGCTATGTATTATCATCCAGTTTTATCTTTTTTGTGATATGTCACACATTTACATTTCTAATTTGATATAGGGTCCTAATTTACAATATTTAATTTTCAATTAAATATAACTCGCTCAATTTTAAAGATACAGATATGCGGTTTTTTTAATGATCTTGTTGCATTAAAAATAAAAATTTTCCGATTGATCAAATTTGTTTAAAGGAGTGGTATAAAAATTTAAAAAGTGTAACTTTTTGAAAATAAATGGCAGGACTATTTCATTAACATAGTCTTATTTTCTACCTTACTTTCAATATTTTTGCAATTTACATTGCCCACTTATTTCCAACAGGTAAAAATTAAAGCGCGTTTCAATATTTTTGGAACACCCTGTATATATATATATATATATGAACGCAGTCTGAGAAACGTTCCTTTATAAAATAAAAATAAAAAATATGTACATAGCTCTGTCTATATAGTTGAATAATTTATTTAATTCCCGTTTACACATCACAAACTGAACCATTTTGGAATTTATTATTCATATTTTGTGTAAATGAAAAATGGTTTTTCCATATCTTTCGAAATGTCGTTTGTTTAAACACGCAGAAGCAAAATGAATCCACCATTAAGATAATTGAATGTGAGAATGTAAATCAAATTTTCTTTCACCTTTTTTATTCTCAAAGGAATTTGACTGTCAATTTCAACTCTTTGCATGTAATTTCATTTTCGTTTGGGATTTCCCTAAACTTTAAACTGGACAAGACTGTCTTTTAACTGAATGCATTTTTACTTGAAGCACGTGATTTATTTAAATAAATAATTTTAATAAATACTATTCTGGTAATTATTGGAAATGTTTATAGATAGTAAGATATATCTAGACCTCAAATTCGATTATTAGAATAATCTTGTTGCAATTAAGAATATTCTATTAAGCTGGATATGCAGCTAAAAGAAGACTCTTAGATTTTAAAGTATTTATCCATTTTAAACAATATTGAACTGTTCAATAAAAGGAAAAGTAGAGATCACCTAGCATCCATGAGCATAGTTTACACTTTTTATGCGCTCTCCAGCATGGAATAGCCCATACTAAGGTTTTTTTAAGGTTGAGCGATAAGTTCAGCAACCATTAAAAAAGGTGTCAGCCTGCTGTCGATAAGCTTAGAATTTCGTCATTCGTGACCTCACGGACCAGGGAAATTTTTGCGAGTCGTTGTCAAAACACAGCAAGTTTTCGCGTTATTATAACTAAAAATTGTTTAATTTTGAAATGGCAGTGTTCACACGTAAACAACTAGCACAGATATTTTTAATTGTGCTGTTCACACCTTCCTCAGTGACGTCCAAATGATGCAGTTAACAAATTCGGTCTCTTGAGAACTCGAGAGCAAAATGCGAGCGTTTACTATTCCCGTGACATCAGATGTCAGAGCCACGTAAAAAGAATTCAGTCATGTCCGGGATAAGCACCCCCTCAACCAATACCTGAAACAAAAAACAATTGTAAGTATAGATTTTACCATCCATTATCGGTACTTCTTTAGAGCATATTACATGTGATTATTTAGTGATTATTTAGTGTGTGTTATGCCCGATGCGTCCTGCGTTCGCGCAGCGGGTACATATGAAGAAGAAGATTGAACTCAGTTTGCACTCTTCAATACAAAATAAAAGTAGCAGAATGGGCCTATAGTGAGCGTCATATTGGCGAATTATATAGGCGTATTCCATTGACTGGTATAATTTCCAAAAACTACATAGTGTGCAAGCTTGACTGGTATAACTTCACAAGTTGAAGAGTGCAAACTGGTGTAACTTTATCATGTTGAATAGAGCGTAAACTTGACTGCTATAACTTGGAAAAAAAAGTGCAAGGTTGGCTAGTATAACTTGATAAAACTGAATTGGGTGCGCATTTAACAGGTATAACTTTGAATACTACATATAGTAAAAACTGGTGTAATTTGATCGTGCTGATCACAGGGCAAGCTTGGTTAGTATATAGCACACGCTTAGCTGATATAACTTTGAAAGCTAGATATATTGTAAGCTGATATAATTTGCTGACGCTGAATAGGTTGCAAATTTGACTGCAAAAGACAGGTATTTGACATACCCTATCCTAAAGAGTTCGATCCCCCTTTGCAAGCATTGACATCCGGACGTCAATGTCTGCAAATGGGGTTCGTATAGTGTATGTTAAATACCTGTCTTTATGGAAGATTCTTCGTTTGGGATTGACGCTGTGATACACCCGTAAGCAAAAGGTTAAAATACATGTATAAAGGCTCTTATAAACTGTTTCTTTATGCCACAGATGCATACATCTAATTCAAATTTTCTAAACTAAGTCTTGTAAATTTTTTTTGAATGCAAAATATTTTATTTTAATTATTCCTCCAATTTTAATTGTCTGGCGTTGGCATATTAGCCATACCTCAGCATTTGCCGCTGCTTTTGCACAAAGTGGCTTTTAACACTTTATAGTATAGTTGAAAAGTGTTTATGACTTTGTCAATTCTGCCTGTCTGTCCGTTCGCACGATAACTGCAGTAAAAAAATACTTTATCAAAATGTAATTTTAGTATGTTGTTGAGACGGTCTGTGGGACATACGGGAATGTAAATGAATAATATCAACCAAATAGTTTTGGACTGAACCCGGATTGAAAAAATGAAATACATTGAACCCTATGGGACCTAATTTTTTAAACATTTTTTAAGCGAAGTTCAAGTAAACAACTGGCTTCGAAAGTTTTACAAAATATTCAAATTATCCTATAAAATATATAAAAAAACTTCAGCAAAATAGGTTCAGTATTTTTTAAATAAAAATTAAAATAATAATGACACCCATAAAATATGAAGAGATCACACGATCCACTTTAAAATAAAATATGGCATCCATCATTTTTCCCAAAGAAAAATATCGTGATTTTTAAGTTTTTTTTTAAATTTATATTTAGTGTTGCATCCGTCCTAAAACCAGCTTTATTTTTGCGTATTTTCTGTGTATCTATATTCTGCGCCAACGCAATTACAATATTTTTGAGTTTAAATGATCATTAAAATTTGATTATTTCTACAGCGAAGCCGAATTTTAATTTTTTGCGCGCAACGTTATTTAACTCTGGACTCTGGAATAAAAGTGTATGAATGAAATATTCACTGCTTTTACATAGAGAATCAGGCGATTTATATTTCGATGACGCTATTTGAATAAAGTTCATTTTTTTCGATGAAGTTCAAGTTTTCAAGTAAAATAATTTATTGTGATGATTGTGATAATTAAAAAAATATCACCGCTGAATGTATCGCATTTTAGAGATCTTTATATAAAATTGCATTTCAGTTGGATAGTGTTTCATAATCAATGCTTTATGCATGATTGATCTTTCTTTTTACTTATTGGTGGCATTTAACAATTTCAAATTGTTGTTCCATTTATAATCCAGTGTATATTACACTTTACTGTTACAAATTCACTAATTACGATTGTAAATCTCCGAAGTTCGAACTTAAGACTCCTAATTATATCTTGTGTGCACAAGAATGAATATGAAGGTAAGTATTTAAACAAGCTTATGTAGAATTACAGTTTCCAAACATTTGCTCGTAAGAGAATATTTGTCTTAAATTCAAAATATATTTAGAGCGTGAAAATGTAGCAATCCCCCGATTAGCGCGAAACTCGATTAAACGAGATTTATAATTACCGACCAAATTTCGATAAGCACGAATCAAAATGTCAATTAGTGCGATATTTAGCTAAGGTATAAATGTAATGAATTGAAATTTCAGATGTGGGTTGCATTTATACAGCGACGATATTCAGTTATATAAATATTTTTTTATATACCGGGTGGTCAGAATTAAAACACCCCTACTCTGAGCTCTCTATAGATGGAACTACTCAGTGTAAAGGCTCCAAAATTGTTTAACATACTATTCAAGACATGGGGAAAGGGATTAAGCAAAAAAAAAGTTCCAGGAACACCGATAGGTGGCGCTGTACAACAGAAAAGGTACAAAAACATGCTCGAAAATTTTGTTGTACCCCAACTGCAACAACACCAATGTCTTGATTCAATTACCTTTATGCTAGATGGAGCGCCTCCACACATTGGACTCTGTGTACAGCAGTTTCTTCGGCAACATTTTACAAATTGTAGAGTAATTAGTCGTGCGTTTCCGACAACCTGCCCATCTCGTTCTCCAGATCATAATCCCTGTGAATTTTGGATGTGGGAATACTTAAAAAAGTCTTGTTTATCGAGGACGTATTGTAACCTTGGCAGATTTGAAAGACAGTTTCACTCTGCATGTGAGAAGCATCTCAATCGACCAATTACGATCCGCAGTTGAACAAGCTGTCCACAGACTGCAGATTTTACATCTTGAAGAAGGGAACCATATTGAGCCGCATTCCCTGCATCGATAAGGTCCTTGTGATATGAATGTTTGGTACGTTCGAATAAAATGTGTTACAAATGTGTATTTTGTGTCTTTTCAGCATATTTTCTGTTGTACAGCGTCACCTATCGGTGTTTCTGGAACTAATATTTTTTCACATAATCTCTTTCCCCATGTCTTGAATAATATGGTCAACAATTTTGGAGCCTTTACACTGAGTAGTTCGATCTATAGAGAGCTCAGAGGAGGGGTGTTTGAATTCTGACCACCCGGTATATTGATGCGCCACTCATAATATTCAGAGAGGGCGATTCAAATTAATTGTGAGGTGTTAGATTTCTGTGGAAAAACTTCTTGGCTAATTGCAACCAAATTTTGTACGCATACTTTCCTGAGTATGCGCTTTCGATTTATTAAGATACAAAGTAGTTCAAATTTCGACCAACAGGGATGAAATTTAACACTACAGTCCCCGTAATTTGCATATTATCTAACTTATCTAACAAATATCGACAAGAAATAGTTCCGAAGATTATAGGAAAATAATGGAATATAACCGCGACGTAATATTAATAGCAAAAGCATCGTAAACACTTCACAAATTATTCTTTCGATGACGTCATTTGAATAAAGTCCATTTTGTGTAACTAGCATTGTCTTTTCCGATGAAGTTTTAAGATTAATTTTGTCGTTGCCGATTTTATAGAAGCTGGAAATGTAAATAAAATTGCATTTAAGTTGGAAAGTGTTTCATAATCAATGCTTTATGCATGATTGATTTTTCTTGTCTATTTATTTTATAGGCTCGAATTTTCTTTGTAAAACTTAATAAAAAAAACTAAATAAAAACTTAATAAAACGTTTTCTAAAAACTTAATAAAACGTGTGGAGAAAAATATGGCTCGCATTTCGCTCGCGCCACGGTGGCAGGAACATATACAAGCGCCTCGGTCGCGAAACCGGGAACTCCAGATGGATGGTACTTCATATTTATTAGAGATGTGGATCGCCTGTTTCTTAATCGGTTGACTATACGGTCAGTTGTGATTTTCATATTTTTTTTTTAAAGTGCTTGAGATGTTATTCGCTCAATTTTCGGATCGCAACCATTTTAAATTGTGTTCAAATGTATTATCTAAGAAGTGGGTTCTTATTTAATTATTTATACGTAATTGACACTTATTTAGAACCCTGGAAATAGAGGGTAATTCGCTCTAGTACCACACTATAAAAGCCAACCTTTCCGTTCCAACCCTATTGCCATAATTTGGATGTCCATATAGTACTTACTTTTGTTAAGGGATCATATAGTAATTAATCTTTAGAGAGGTTATACAATAATTAATTACCATCAAATCTCGCTTTTGTTACACTGGACTTTCTCTAAACGCGCATTGTTTGAATCATCACATATTCAGCCTTCCTTCGTGCCCCAAATCTTTCTTTTACGCGATGCTTCTACCTCTTAAAATAAAAGATGTTTTACGGGTTTTTTTCCAACAACAGTTCCGGACATTCTCTATTCCCATTATAAGCGGTCGTTTTGAATTTCGTGAAATTCTGCGAGCAGCCTAATGGTTTCGTGCATCCATAAAAATGGCCGGCATGTTTTTTTTAGATCGGAAATGTAGTAGTTTCCCAGCGCAGCAGTGATGACCAAACTTCAAGGTGGTGTTTATCGTTCATCATTGAACCGATACTATATCGTATCGATGCCATCAATATTTTGACCTGGATGATTAAAGTTTATGAATCTTGCGCTTTATAATTGAATCGCTATTTACACTCATATTTTTACTTTCCTTATATAGAATAATGTATAAGGAAAGTATTGCGACGGAGTCGAAAATTCGAATTCGAATTTTCGACGGGAGAGCACGCTTCAAGCATCCCTGATCACGAATCGAACATTTTTGAGACGGTATCTGTGCGTGTGTGTGTGTGTCAGTGAGACTGAGGAGACGATAACTGACGAATGAATGGACTGATTCAAATGAAATTTGGTACAAAAATCACAATCCGTGAATACTGGAAGCCAATGTTTTTATATGTAATCGAATGTTCAAAATCACCCTAAATTTTCGAGTGAAAATTAAAAAAAAATCATTAAAAAATCAAAAACCTTTAGTTACGCAAATAAACATTTCTTATGTAATTTTTCATTAGAAAACGATTGACACAAATTTTAGAACGCTAGCATAAACCGTTCTTGAGATATTGCACATTTAAAAAAAACTATAAAAAAATCATGTTAAATAAAAAAAAGTATTACCTATTGAGAAACATGTTCACTTTTCATATGTAATATCATGCGATAAATTGAGTAACATCATTCTTGTGGATCTAGCTCGTTCCATTCATGAAAAAAGATACTTTGAGTAATACTTTTGTATTTGAACGCCAATAATCATTTATCTGCTGTAAGAATAACTTATTTCTCCATCCAAAGCGCTTGGCGAGATTTTGGCGATGAATTTAGTGGAATGGCGCCAACTTGGCGACTTGTTTAAATATTTAAAATTGGGTGACATCATTCTTTTGGATCTAGCTCGTTCAATTATGTAAAAAGATACTTTGATTAATACTTTTGTATTTGAACGCCAATAATCATTTATCTGCTGTAAGAATAACTTATTTCTCCATCCATAGCGCTTGTCGAGATTTTGGCGATGAATTTAGTGGAATGGTGCCAACTTGGCGACTTGTTTAAATGTTACTAAATTATCGAAAAATTCCCCAAATGAATTAAAATGAGGCTAAATCAATGAAAATGACGACTCATTGACGAAAATTCAATATCTTGGGAAGAATATATCTATCATAAGGATAAATTACTGTTTTTACTGCTAAAGTAGTAAATTCATTGCATTATATAAGGAAAGTCATGTGTTGCCCACATCAGATTTTTTATCGTTGGGTTTGAAAACGGAGTGAGTTGTTAACTCCTTTTCAATTTCTATGTTGGTTTCTTCACTTATTTCTATTATTTATCTTAAGAGTATAAATACCTTTACCGAGGAAGGGTTAACTTATCTCCACCTCCTGAAAATATATATCTCTCTATACTAAAAAGAATTATTGGTCGCCACAGCCGCCGCTATTTGACATTTTTCTAGTTCCTCGAGATTTACTCGTACAACAAAAACTATAGCATATAAAAACATAAAATTTTTTACACTTGTATAGAAAGGTTTTGGGAATGCGCTGAAATAGACCGTTTTTCGATTTAAACTTTAATTAAAGAAATATACTATTAGATGAAATAAGCCATTTTTGAATTTAAACATTAGTTTGGTTTGAAATAGTTCGTGAAGTGAGCTTTACAAGCATGGGAAAACATGAGGCGAAGCCTTTTGACACGCGAAGCGATGTTATGGGGGGTTGGCGAAGCATTGCGAGCCGATAGCGGAGCCACTTCACAGAAAGGACAGATCAGGTTAAAAGTTATTAAAACCTTTAATAAAGGCAAAACAAATCTGATGTGGGCAACACATGACTTTCCTTATATAATGTAATGAATTTACTACTTTTACAGCAAAAAAAATAGGTTTTTCTTATCGTAGATACTAATATTCTTTCCAAGATATTGAATTTTCGACAATTAGTCCCCATTTTCATTGATTTAGCGTCATTTTTATCCATTTGGCGAGATTTTCGTTAATTTAGCAACATTTCAAAAAAGTCGCCAAGTTGGCAACATTCCGCCAAATTCGTCGCCAAAATCTCGCCAAGCGTTATGCACTAAGAAATAAGTTATTATTACAGCAGATAAATGACTATTGGCGTTCATATACAAAAGTATTATTCAAAGTATCTTTTTTCATAAATGGAACGAACTAGATCCAAGAGAATGATGTCACTCAATTTATCGCATGGTATTACATATGAAAAGTAACCATGTTTCTCAATAGGAAATATTTTTTTTTTATTTTATATGACTCTTTGATAATTTTTTTGAAAAATGTACAATATCTCGAGAATGGTTCATGTTAGTATTCTAAAATTTAGGTCAATCGTTTTCTAGTGAAAAATTACATAAGAAATGTCCATTTGCGTAACTTTATTAGTGGTTTTGATTTTTTGACGATTTTTTCAAAATTTCATTCGAAAATTTAGGGATGTTCTGAACATTTGATTGCGTATAAAAACAATAGGCTTCCAGTGTTTACGGATTGTGATTTTTGTACCAAATTTGGTTCGAATCGGTCCATTCGTTCCTCAGTTATCGTCTCCACAGACTCACTGACACACACACACACACACACAGACATCACTTCAAAAATGTTTGATTCGTGAGCAGGGATGCTTGAAACGTGCTCTCCCGTCGAAAACTCGAATTCGAATTTTCGACCCCGTCACAATACTTTCCTTATACATTATGTATATGAGGAAAGTAAAAATTGTTACATATAGATGTGACATACAATTCTGAGAAGTACATAAATAAAAATAATTATCAAAGAAAGATAAAAATACAAAGATAGAAAAAGAAAAAATAAGGGTAACCTTTTTATTCAGCATATCATCCTTATATTGGCATATTTTTATGATCTATACATATCTCACTTTTTCGAATTAGGAGCTGGGAAACAGAGACCTATAGATGTCAAATATTACTGTACGCCCTTAGACTTTATCAAAATTTGGCCCCATGATAACTTACCATGACTACTTACTTGGGGCCAGTTGCATAACACTAGCATTAATCTCTGTTAAGGGACGTTTAAGGGCCCAGGGCGAGATATTTGCAGCATCCAGAACAAACCAATTTTTTTCTCAAAAATTGCATTGAAAATTGAAAGTATTTTACTGTTATTATAACAATTATATGTATTAAGTTATTTCAGACTCTTTAAAATGAATTTTATGATAAATAGAAATACAATTTCACAGAATATTCATTACTTGATAAATATAAATAAAAATGTTTTACAAAGTTTGAAAAACGCAGGCTCCATCAAGTACGAGGCTTGAGCTAGGATAAGATGAAATGCATGCGCGTCTGTCTAACTCTAGCTCCACTTTTCAATTGCCTTCATTTCACAGCGGGAAATAACAGGCGAATTGTAATAGTCTAAAGTTGTGACGGGTTTTTTAATATGTAGTAATGAATAGTCTGAAACTTTGAGAATAGTTTTCATTTAATTACCTATAGTTGACACATATTTAAATAAAACTACTGAAGCTTCGTAAAGAAGAAGAGCAAAAGAGAAAAAAATAAATTAAAGAAAATACCCCAAATTTCGCATTTTTCTTTTATGAAAATGACTCCTCCAAAATAAAATAATTTCCCTGAATGCTTTTATTCATTTATTTATTTTTATTATTAGGGGATGCGGGAGGCTAAAATATTTAGTTTTCTCAAAATTTTAGTTTTGACAAAAAATATTTTTTGCCGGTGTGTGTGTGTGGTGGTGGTGTGTATGTATGTGTGTGTGTGTGTGGGGGGTATTCGCGGAATAAAAACATTTTCTTAAATCCTTCGAACCCTTAACATATTTTGCTTTATTCCGCTACCGGTGGTCTATCATTTTACAGAGGACACTATAATGTGAACTTTATCCAGAGTACGTTTTTTACTTTCCCTGCAATACATGGTAATATATAGGGAAAGTATTGGAATCATGTCGAAAATCGCAACTCGAGTTTTCGACGGATCTACACGTTTCAAGACCTCTAGAATACGAAAAAACCATTTTTGGCGTGACGCCTGTGTGTGTGTTAGTGTGTCTGTGTGTCTGTCTGTGTGTTCGTGTGTCTGTGTGTCTATCTGTCTGTGCAGATTTTGTATCCACTCTAACTAAAAAACTAATGGACCGAATTTCACAAAATTTGGTAGGTAAGTCATTTGTGACTTCAATACTCGAACTGATTGCACAAGATGAAAGCAAAATACTGTTTGGCCATTTTACTCTCAAGTAAATTCGGGGTCATTCAAAGTTAATTTCAGGGTCCCTTTGATTTGAACAGTATCCAGGGCATCTCCTTTTATTATGTGATTCCAATCTTACTAGAACCATTGACATTGTTTCAATCATCCTAAACTTCAGTACTCGAACTGATTGCACAAGTCTGAAACATGTCGTTCTGCCCCAAAGTTCCTTACTAGAAGCTGCAATTAAGACCGATGAGCGAAAGTGATTTCGGCCCTTTTGGAAAAAAGCTCTTTAAAATTATGAAACTAATTTTCATCGAATCTCCAGAGATTTGTCTGACAAATAACTGACATTAATTACTGTTCTTCCGGATGCATTAACATTATCGATGTTTCAAATAATTTCAAAATTTCTCGTCTATGTAAATGCATATTTAACATTTCTAAGTAGTTTTCAAAATGTTATTAAATTTTCCCCAAAGGGATTTTACCAAAGGAACAATGATATGTTCCCTATAATTACGAGTTTACATATTGTAGTTTTTCTCAAATTTTAAAATGAGTTAAACTAATTTCTTTCACTGATAATTTAATTGTTATTTGACTTATATGTCAAATAACACTTATCCTCTAGAAAGATCCAAACTATATTCATCTAGAATACCAATAATTAAACTTAAATAATATTTTAGTCATTTTTGTTATTAAAACTAATCTAAAAATAATACAGTATTAGGTTGCACTAGAATTTTCACACCTTCACATTTATTATTGCTAACGTACAGCCATACCTTAATTAATATCAAAATAAAAAAAAATATTTAGTAATTTTCGTTTTGCAAGTAACTTTTATTTTAATTTCTTGCAAACTGTCTTAAGTATTCTGCTTGAGCAGCACATATGTCTATCAGATAACTAGCATTTTGCTTTGTGTATACACATGCATAACATTCTCAAAAGTATTTAGCCCTGTTCGCAGTTAGTCAAAAGGACAGTTTATTTACCAAGTTCGCACATAACATATTCAGCAGTGCAGCATAAGGCTCAAATCGGTGAATTTTGAAACCACAAAATTGAATTCAACGTATTACCAATTAATTTGAGCAGCTTGCATTTTGTCTCTGTTGTGAAACGCATCGCTGCATTTTCCAGATCCGCAGAGCTCTTAACCAAACTTCACGATAGTAATAAAGAACAGTTTTCGGTGACCAACTGGAAATATTATGTTGTACTTTTTAACGTCCACAATCCCCACATTATACCGATAAAACTCTCTGGGACAAGCTGCAGCATGGACAATTTTCTTCCAAAGAATCGCTAACAGTTGCTTTTGGAAGATTGCCAAGGGTGAAATCAAAATAAGATCTGGATTTCGTTCCAGAGGGCTTCATTGGTAATCAAATTTGGACGCAAAGCATGCTAATCCAACTTCCTCATCCAAATTTTACCTAACAACTCTTGTGAACAACATAAAAGTTAAGAAGTAGCTCTGCTGATCTCGACAGGAAAACATACAAATGGCACATACACATATTTCAAATGTTTAATACAAATGGGACAATGTAAAATGCTCAGAAATGTTCAGAATATTCGAAAAATCGTCAAATTCTAGGTTGCAAGAATAAAACTCCATGGACCTAATCCCATGCAATTAGAACAAGACGTTCTTGAATCCTCAATATGGGAATTTGGTTTGGTGTCGTAATACTTTTGAGAATGTAGTTCATATAAAATTTTAATACCATGTATAGTGTAGTTCAAGCTATCCTTTTCTCGCATAATCTATACTACCACTGTTGTTCCGTTAATTAAAATTTTTCCCATTGAAAATAATGCTATAATATTTTTAATTTTCAAGTAATTCGCAGTTTCAGATAAACATATGAATCACAAAACATTCTACATCCTGATTTTTACATAATATGCATGCACATAAAATTTCATAGCATCACATGTAATCTTTTTTACACCTGTCACAGACACACACACGCAGATGGAATGTTTCTGAATGTCTTGCAAATGTATTAACGAGATCTTGCAACGTTATTTTACATAGGAGGTCATAAAATGTCAATTGCCATCAAAATCTTGAATTTGAAAATGCTCGTTTAAATAATAATCCGATAAAAATGAGCTTGTAAGAAAAAAGGTCCAGCTCTTCAGTTTTACAAAAGTGTCAGCTACAAAAATGATTAAGATGAAGAGCTATTACCAAGTTTATCAAACTTCATGAGTAAAAAGTATAGAGAAGTCGATATATTGTAATAAACTTGGCAAATTTTCTCTTTGAGCCAAAGTAGTGTCTTGCTGCAATGAAAAATAAATTGAAAGAAATTGGGATGATGAATCTTGAACTGTGTACACTCAACTCTTTTTTACACGCTTTTACTTTACACGAATTTGAAGTTACACGGTTCAAAAAAGTCTTCCTGTTTCGAAAAATTTATTTGATCTAACACGATTTCAAAATATATGTTTTATATCTATGTACGTGACCATGAGTGGTCTAGTATAAATTGCAGTCTTTGGTACCAATGCATCATAAAAATTCACATTTTTACCACACTTCAAAAATTAGGCAGCACTGCTATAATGTTATCGAATAAGGGGATTCCCCAGTAACTACTGGGGAATTCCTTTATTTGATAACTCTTACCTACCCATTTCGTATGAAATTTATATAACATATTGCATTATTCAATTGTTAAGTTTATTAGGCAGCAAATCAGCTCACAATATTTAATCAATTGTTTGTGTTATCAGCCATGCATAGTGCTATCAATTGCGTATTTGAACATTTCTGATCTTAAGAAGTGAAAAAGGTATTTTTGTCTAGATAAAATTTTTACCCTAGATAATATTTAGCAAAATGTCGAAAGTTTCAAATATTCAAAAAGGCAAGCCATTTCTTTAGAAGTTTTTACACGGTTTTTAAACTAAATATAGTTCTTTATTTCATCTTACACGGTATTCGGATGGCGCCTGTGGATGCCTCCCCCACTGGGTTCCAGTCTAAATTGGGTGGTACTTCCCGGCCATCCAAACAGTTAACTTACACTTTTCTAGTAGGTCGGACGGTCTGGGTCTCAACAACAACAACGGTATTCGGATAACATGGAACGTATCCCCAATTTTACTATAGGAAACTTATATTTTTTACACGAATTTCTGAGGAAAGTATCTTCCGTGTAAAAAAGGAGTTGGGTATATATCGTACCTACCTACCATCTTAATCAAATTAAAGGTAGTATTTCTTAACTTTAAACAGACTCGAGCTTACACATAGGCAATTAGACACATAAGGTGCTAATTCCCACGTAGCGGTATTATTTATTCATAATACGCACACCACCTACAGAAAAAGTTTGATAATACCTGATTTCGAGCGAAAACTTTCTTTGCCGATGTGACTTCCATTATTCGGGTTTGGTATCGTCAACCAGCCTGGTCGGTGGTAATGGTCTAAACATCTAGATTTTTTTCTAACAGTCAGAACTTTTTAGCGCGAATACGGCGTGAGAGGGATTCGTGCCATAAAAAAAAAATCTGAGAAAAAACAGATTGTAGAACGATCTGCTAAACCGTTGATTAACGTCTGCTAACCCGTCATCAAAACATCAAAACCTTTACAAAAGTTACGCACATAGACATTTCTTATGTAATTTTTCCTTAGAAAACGATTGACATAAACTTTAGAACGCTAGCATGAACCGTTCTCGAGATATTGCAATTTTACAAATAAATGTATCAAAAAATCCCTTAAATTAAGAAAAAATATTAACTTTTGAGAAACATGTTCACTTTTCACATGTAATATCATGCGATAAATTGGGTGACATCATTTTCGTGGATCTAGCTCGTTCCATTCATGAGAAAAGATACTTTGAGTAATACTTTCGCATTTGAACGCCAATAGTCATTTAAGTGCTATAAGAATAACTTATTTCTCCATCCATAACGCTTGGCGAGATTTTGGGAACGAATTTGGTCGAATGTAGCCAACTTAGCGACTTTTTGAAATGTTGCCAAATTGAAAATTCAATATTTTGGAAAGAATATAAATATCTACTATAAGAAAAACCTATTTTTTTACTGTAAAAGTAGTAAATTCATTGCATTATATAAGGAAAGTCATACGTTTCTCACATCAGATTTTTTTATTAATTAAATAAATATTTGAACTTTAACAATTTTTGCAATATTGAATCCAATATGCTGAATGACGGCTAAAAATATGATTTTGTTTTTATAATTGAAATGTCTGAAATTTTCTGTTTCAAATTTGCATCCATAATAAAGTCTAAAAATGCTAAGTGAACCTATATTATTATATGTACATATTTGTTATAAATCAGTTCAATGGTTGATAATTTATCTAGTAAAGAATTCAAATAACTTCTTCACAAATAAAAGTTCATAAACAAAGTATAGACTCACTTTACGTGAAAGCTAAATGAACGAGCACGAGCACTGTGGTACTGGCGAGTAACAGATTGCAAACATTTGCAGGCATATCAGATTGGTAATGGGTGAACATTAAAATGCGTATGAAGTCCAAATTTCCTTTTGGAAAAATACACTTATAAAACATTTTTTATTTGTCCTCTATACTCTCTCAAAATTGGGAAGATGAAATATGACATCTTGTTTAGCACTTTTACTTCCAAAGACGAAACGGAAATCAATGTTATTGCGTGCGAGTTCTGTTCGGATAAAAATCTAGGTTAACCAGGACGTCAGGCAATATGCATGACTGCTCATTGATTATCTCTTTTAAAATGGAAAGAAAATGACAGACATGGTAAGTGATCTTTTAAATGTTTACTTTTATCTAAGTGTTTTCGTGAATTTTGTAGTGAAAGGGTGTGGATTTGACAGTTAACATTTCAAGCATTTTGATAAAGGATGTGACAATTAGAATGGATGAAAATAAAGTTCTATAATAATAAAGAATGATATATGTGTGTTTGTTCGTCTGTAGCCTAAAATAAAAGCGTCGCATGGCAATGAAATTTGGTACACGGTTATTTCATAAACCGGGACAATGCCCCCGGGACGATGTCACATATATATATATATATATATATATATATATATATATATATATATATATATATATATATATATATATATTTAATATATACATATATATATATATATATTTAATATATACATATATATATATATATATTTAATATATACATATATATATATATATAATATATATATATATATATTTAATATATACATATATATATATATAATATATATATATATATATATATATATATATAATATATACATATATATATATGTCATATATATATATATATATATATATATAATCATAGGATAAAAAGAAAAGAAAAGGAAGGCAACGTACAGTGCTTACAAAATGGCGGTAAGGGGTTGTTGTTGTTGAGACCCAGACCGTCCGACCTACCAGAAAGGTGTAAGGTAACTGTATGGACGGCCGGGAAGTGCCACCCAATTTAGACCGGAACCCAGTGGGGGAGGCATCCACAGGGACCGTACCCTCCTTCCCCTACCACCAACCTCTCGGAAGGACTTACGGACCCACATGTTTAACGTGATCGTACTCCGCATGAACACGGCGGCATTTGTGGCAGCGTGCAAATCTAGCGCGCAAACCAGGGGGATACCGCACCCGAGATGGCCAACAGCACGCGGCGTTCCGAGGTGGTCACCCACCAAGTACTAACCGCGCCCGATGCTGCTTCACTTCGGTGATCTAACGAGAACCGGTGTTTTCAGCACGGTACGGCCGTTGGCCCGCGGTAAGGGGTTATGACCTTACTCACCAGTTGTCAAATTGATGGTTGTGACCTTACTCCCCAGTTGACAACTGGGGAGAATATATATATATATATATATATATATATATATATATATATAAATTTTTATATATATATATAAATTTTTATAAATACTGTAACATACTTAAACAAGAAAGATCAATCATGCTTAAAGCATTGATTATGAAACACTTTCCAACTTCAATGCAATTTTATTTTAAAAAGTTTAAAATGCAATACATTCCTCGGTAATATTTTAAAACTTATAATAATACTACATTAATTTATTATATTTGAAAACTTAAACCTTTATCGAAAAAAATGAACTTCATTTAAATGACGGCATTGAAATATAAATTGCCTGGTTTAAACTTCTTTAAAATGCAATACATTCCTCGGTAATATTTTTTAAATTATCATAATACTACGATAATTTATTATATTTGAAAATTTCATCGAAAACAACTGAAATTCATTCAAATGACGTCATAGAAAAAGTAACACGCTTAGATCTCTCTATAAAAACAGCATTTCATTCATAACATTTTCCCATTCATGTCATTCATCACAATACTATAATAATTCATTTAATTTAAAAATTAAGACCATGGAGCTGCAAGTAATTAAACTCTATGATTAAAACTTCATCGAGAAAAATCGTCCTTCTCTGTAAAATCAATGAATATTCATATCAGCTATGAAGACCCCATGGGCAAAATAATTTTGTGTTAAAGAAATGCAGCAATTCTAATACAACTCATTTTACATATTTTGCTGTTTACATTTTACATGAGTGAAAAATAGGCTTCGTGGTAGAAATAATCTCATTTGGATGGTCATTTAAACTCAAATATATTGTAATTGCGTTGTTTCAGTATGTAGATGCACAGAATTTAAGCAAAATAAAGTGGTTTTAGGACGGATACAACACTCAAAGTGAATTAAAAAGAACTTAAAAAATCACGATTTTGAGACAAGATGGATGCCATATATCATTTTGAAGTGGGTCACGTGATCTTTTCATATCATGGTCACGTGATCGCTTCATATAAGAGGTGTAATTATTGTTTTAATTTTATTTAAAAACTACTGAATATATTTCGCTGAATTTTTTTTTATATATTTCATGGAACAATTTGAATATTACCTAAAATTTTCGAAACAATTTGTGAATTTTAAATTCGCTTAAAAATGTTTGAAAAATTAGGTCCCATAGGACTCAATGTATTTCATTTTTTTAACCCGTGTTCAATCCGAAACTAATCGGGTGGTATTATTTATTTGTATTCCCATAGGTCCTACAGACCGCCTGAACAACATACTAAAATTTCATTTTAATTAAGTCATTTTTACGGCAGTTATCGTGCTAACGGACGGACTGACAGACAGAATGAACAAAGCCATAAACACTTTTTAACTTTGTTGTGAACACTTTTTAACTTTGTTTGTGCAAGTGTTAAAAATTAAAGATACTTTGCAAATATGGAAATGTAAAAAAAATGAGTAAATAGGAATGACAATGTAAAATACATTTAATTTATTGCGCAAATGCAGCTAATAAATAAAATGATTTCAATAATAATAAAAGTTTGAAAATCCAAGTTTAGAAAAGGGAGAAGCTGTAACTCGAAAAACCTTAACTTTCTAACAGTTTATAAATAAAAGTATAAATCAGTAAATCTTCAAGCAAATGGAAAAAAATACAAATTTCGAAGTTAAAGAAAATTATTAAAAATCAATGGTATGGAATCGATAAGCGAAAAACAGATGAAATCCAAACAATAATGTTATACACGTGGACAAGGTCTAGGCCTAAATCATGGATTTGTTCAATTCTTCAAAGCTCTTTCTCAAGTCCAGGTGTTTGTGTAGAAGCAAACACAAAAATTTATGTTTCTGAAGAAATAGATAGATTATATCTATAAACTATATCTACAACAACATACAACTTACATATAAGGAAAACATACATAAAGACGAAAAAATAAAAGGAAAAAAAAATACCTGGAAAATAACTCAATAAATGCACGAACCATTCGAAACCGGGAACCCAGAATGAAGAGACCAGTGTTGCCATTCTTAAAGAAAAAATATATGATCCACTGTTGCCATTCTTAAGGAATAAATAACAGTAACGCGAAAAGGTAAGTATAAGTGATAATATACAATCAGGAGGGGCTAAATGTGTAAGTGGTTGTAAGAATAAAATATTACTAAAACGAGAGTATGGTGACACCTGGCTAATATAAAAAACTATGAAACAAATTCATGAAATCCAGATACTCTAAATTTTCCAACTATACCATTTATACAAAATAAGAGGGATATTTATTTTGTAAGCTGTTAGAAAGTTAGGTTTTTCGAGCGAGTTACAGCTTCTCACTTTTCTTTTACTGGACTTTCAAACTTTTATTATATATATATATATATATATATATATAGGGTGTTAATAATACAACAGACTTTCAGGAGTCACAGAACACATCGAAACAAGCACTTTTCATCATTGAATGCATGGTGGCAAGTGAAGCGGATACGCGCTAGAGGGCCCTTTGATGCAAACGTATAAAAGCGGTGTTTTTCGCATGTAAGGTCATCAGCGATCGGGATACCAATGTGGAGAAGGCGGATATGCATGTCGTCTATATGATCTCGCCAAAGGTAATAGCAGGGAAGCGCAAAGGCTTTACCGAGGGTGTTCCCCCAAAATACGTGTTCCTGATCACTGAATGTTTTCTCGCTTGCACCGCCAACTGTCTAAAAGAGGATCCTGCAGTGCTGCCATAGACTGCGTGTGGAGAAATGGAAATCACTCTTTTTACATGTAATCGTTTCGCTTCACTTGCGACCATGCCCATTCTATATTGAAAAGTTTTTGTTCCGATGCGTTCTATCACCGCTGGAAGTTTGTTGCATGAGTTTTGAAACACCCTGTATATATATAGAATGATTTGATAACTTGGCAGAGATGTTTTGCTGGGGTGAATCCCGGCCAATGCATTATAAAAAAATTCTGATTCTTTGTAAATATTAAATCGGATCAATTATTATATCGGATCTTTGTTCATATGCGCTATAAAAAAATTTGTTCCGATTTTTCATACCACTAACTCCGAATCACTGCCATCTGCGACGTCAGTGGTATCAATCTAGAGCTCATTGGAGGGCAGAGTGGAGATCTGTTGTATTCTCAGATGAGAGCCGTTTCTGTCTTGGTGCCAGTGTGATGGACGCATGTTGGTAAGAAGGAGGCCAGGTGAGCGCTTGGAACCAATCTGTCTGCGGGGTAGACACTCTGGGTCTACACCAGGAGTTATGGTCTGGGGAGTCATTTCCTATGACAGCAGGAGCACTCTCGTCGTTATTCCAAGCATATTGGCAACAAATGTGCACATCAGACTGGTGATTGAACCGGATGTGCTGCCATTCATGAGCAGTATTCAAGAGGGTGTTTTCCAACAGCATAACGCTCGTTCTCATACAGCTGCTATCACCTAACGTGCTCTACAGAGTGTCGACATATTGCCTTGACCTGCGAAATCATCAGATCTTTCTCCCATCGAGCACGTATGAGACATTATTGGAGGCGTTATCCGCAACCAGCATTAACCGTTGCTGATTTGGCTGACCAAGTGCAACAGGCATGGAACTCCATCCCACAAAATGACATACGGCACCTGTACGACACAATGTATGCGACGTTTGCATGCTTGCATTCAAAATCGTGGCGACTACAGCGGTTATTAATGTACCACCATTTCACATTTGAAATGGCTCTTGTCGCGCACACTTTAACCTGTGACCTTGAAACTTTAATCAAATAAGTATGTTACCTACACAACTGCTTTGCCTAAATTTCATTCCTCTAAACTAATTTCTTCTTGGTGTTGGGATTTTATTTTCCGCTAGTGTATAAAAAATTCTACTCTGGTATAATCTATTATTAGGAAATGTGTAGAACACTTAAATTGTTTACTGAACCACCGATAACTTACTGAGCCACATCCTATTCAATCACCCAGGTATTTGTCTGAACGAAGAATTTTTCAAAGACAGTTTCTGTAACCTTTCAGTTAGGACAGTTTTTTTTAACTTTTCAGTTAGGGTAGGTTTTTAACTTTTAAGTTGAACATTTTTTAACTTTTCAGTTAGAGCAGATTTTTTGAGTTTTTTTAGTTAGGGCAATTTTTTTAACATTTCGGTTAGGGTAGTTTTTAACTTTTAAGTTAGGGCAGTTTTTAACTTTTCAGTTATAGAAGTTTTTAACTTTTCAGTAAGGGCAGTTTTTTAACTTTTCAGTTAGGGCAGTTTTTAACTTTTCAGTTAAGGCAGTTTTTTAACTTTTCAGTTTGGCATATAGAGAGCATTAACAGGAAATAGGGAATACCAAAACATATGAATGTATGGATGTATATTTGCAAACGTCACCATTTCGCGCTAGGGGAGTGTATTGATACAAAATTAAAAGACCGAGAGAGTGAGCAACATTTTTATTTGCAGCAATTTTTAGTTTTACAGCAGCTCATAGCATTTTACAGTAATTTCACAATGGAGCGGTCGCTAACTGTAATGCATACTTGACATCGTCGAAGCATTGATTGGCTTATATTTTCAAAGATTCCCGGCATTTCACAAAGACTTACAGCAGCTTTGAAATTGTTCCGAACGAGCAAATAAGATATTAAGTAATCTGATCCGGAATTTCATGATCTTTTGTAATACATTAAACCTGGATAGTAAGATATTAAGTCTACATATTAGTCTCTATAAGTCCATATATAAGTCTATTTATAAGTCTACATTCAAGATATTAAGTAATCTGATCAGCAATTTCTTGAGATTTTTTAGAACATATTATTTAATGTGAAAAAAATCATTTTTCATTTTACTCGATCCAGTTAGTGGGACATATCATCTGTAAAGTGTTTAATGTTATGGAATTTTAAATTATTAATCCTGGAACACCACTGTTAAGCCAAACAGTTTCAAACACGTTGGCTTAATTAAAAACCTTTGCAAGGATCAAATATTTAATGAGCACTTATAAGGCAGAATTCTTCTTCTTCTTCTTCGATCCATACCGTCCGACCTACCCAAAGGTATAAAATATCTATTTGAACGGCCAGGAAGAACCACCCAATTTAGACCGGAACTAAGTGGGGGAGGTTATCCACATGGACAGTGCTCTCTTTTTCCTACCATCAACCTCTCAGAAAGACTTGCGAACCTACATATTTAACGTGTCCGTACTTCTCGTGAACACGAGGACAGTTTGGGCAGAGGTGAAAATCGAACTCGTGTCGTCTGAGTGCAGTCCACGTGCTCTAACCATTGGGCTGCCTCTCCCCTTCTTAATTACTTATCCTGAAACACCACTGTTAAGCCAAACAGTTTCGAACATTTAGGCCAAATTTAAAACTTTGTAAGGATTAAGTTTTTAATTAACATTCATAAGGCAGTATTAATATGCCTTTAGCTGAAGACCTCTTTATCTCTATAACATACGCCCATCGTGAGTTGATCATGAGTTCAAACCCTAATACTGCCAACTTGTTGTTCTCGCTACAAGTCAAACATTAATTAAAATTACATTACGATTACGTAAGTGCAAACCATGCACCGGACAAAGCCATATAATACAATAAATCAAGAACGTCATCCGTTGTTTTTGCTTCTTTCATACTAGCCACAAGACGATAATCCCAAATGACACATCCTATTAGCCTAAAAGCACTAAAATCTTGTGTTCATTTCACGATGTACTCGGGATACCTACGACCAGACAAATGCTCATAAATGTGCAATGCTGCTTGCTCTATTAATAAAATATGACGGCGAGATATACTAACACGAAAGATCACCACGACTCAATGTTTTATTTAGAAATCTGAGCCCTCGGGTCATTTGTATATATTTCTAAATGTCGAATACATTCGATATTTTTCTTATTCTGAGAAATTTATTTATAATTTGGAGGACACAAAATATATTCTCATATATAATTATATAGGTACAGCACGCACAAGCTTTTTACTTTCATTATATACATAATGTATAAGGAAAGAATTGTGACGGGGTCGAAAATTTGAATTCGAGTTTTCGACGGGAGAGCACGTTTCAAGCATCCATAATCACAAATCAACCATTTTTGAAGTGATGTCTGTCTCTCTCTGTGTGTGTGTGTGTGTGTGTGTGTGTGTCTGTCTGTCTGTGTCTGTGTGTGTGTGTATGTGTGTGTGTGTGTATGTGTGTGTGTCTGTGTGTGTGCCAGTGGAGACGATATCTCACGAACGAATGGAGCGATTTGAATGAAATTTGGTACAAAAATCACAATCCGTGAATACTGGAAGTCTATTATTTTTAAACAGATTCGAATGTTCAGAACCCACCTAAATTTTTGAGTGAAATTTTGAAAAAATCATCAAAAAATTAAAACCTTTAATAAAGTTACGCAAATAGACATTTCTTATGTAATTTTCCTTACAAAACGATTGACATAAACTTTAGAACGCTAGCACAAACCGTTCTCGAGATATTGCACATTTTTTAAACAAATTTATCAAACAATCCAATAAATTAAAAAAAATATTAACTCTTGAGAAACTTGTTCACTTTTCATTTGTAATATCATGCGATAAATTGGGTGACAGCATTCTCGTGGATCTAGCTCATTCCATTCATGAGAAAAGATATTTTCAGTAATACTTTTGTATTTGATCGCCAATAGTCATTTATCTGCTATAAGAATAACTTATTTCTCAATCCATAAAGCTAGGCGAGATTCTGGAGACGAATTTGGCGGAATGTCGCCAATTTGGCGACTTTTTGAATGTTGCCAAATTAACGAAAATCTCGCCAAATGAATGAAAATCACGCTAAATCAATGAAAATGACGACTAATCGTCGAAAATTCAATATCTTGGAAATAATATAAGTATCTACTAGAAGAAAAATCTATTTTTTTACTGTAAAAGTAGTAAATTCATAAGGAAAATCATGTGTTGCCCACATCAGATTTTTTTTAACTGTATAAGTAGTAAATTCATTGCATTATATAATGAAAGTCATGTGTAGCCACATCAGATTTTTTAGAGCCGTATTTATTATAAAGCTCAAGTACCACATTCTAAACATGACAGGAAAATTAACTTTCTCAAGGTGCCTTTTACACGTGAAGGGGTTTAGTGTTAAATGAATGTACAGAAAAACCCTGTTATAAAGCGTTATGTTATATCGCGGATTGGGTATAACTCGAGTTTAAGTATGACTTCCTTTCTTTATTCCGTATTTTTTGGTACGATTCGGAAAAAAATGAACCTGATTTTTTTTACGAATGGATCAGCAAAAATCGTCGAAATGTAAAATAAAAGAATGCATATGCTCAAATGTATCAATAAAGTGCTTGTTTTAAACGAAATTTTTGACGACAATAATAATAAGAGCAACCCCATAAGTTTAAGACTAACCTATCCCAAGATATATTCGCATTTTTACCACCTCGTCTTCGAAAATGTGCCCAGTCTCCGCACGAAAACGCAACTTGAATTGAAACTTCACATTCAGAGTAAATTTTAATAATTATCCGGGTTATTTTGCGCAATTAAACCCAATTTAATGAATTATATCTCTATTAAAAAAAGGAGCTGATTCCGCCGTCGCTGTTTGACAAATTTCTAATTCGAGTTTCTTTCCTCCGTTTCGCAAAAACTATCATATAAAAATATAAAATTTGGTGCAATTGTAGAGGATGGTTTAGGGGATTCGCTGAAATAAACCGTTTCCCGATATATATGTTAGTTTGTGAAATATTTAATGTCAAACTCAAGAACAAAATATTTGATATGTGAGTTCGCGTTCTGGATAGACTAACAACAGCAAGACCATGGATTTTTGCAGACAGGTACCTACATAGTTGAAATTCTGAAGGACGGAGCCCTGTTTTAATTTCGTTGCCTTTTACATTTTATGCAATTCTGAAGTGAAAATTTATCTTTCGTATCAGCAAGTTCATCGATTTTCTCTATCTCGTACCGCATACAAAAATATGAAATTTGGTAATTTGTAGAGAAGTGATAGGTTAATACGGTAAAATAAACCGTTTACCGATATAAACTTTAGTTTGGCCTGAAATAGCTTGCGAAGCGACCTCTGTAAGCCATCAAGTATAAAGCAAAGCCTCCCGACTCGGGAAGCGAGTTAAGGGGTTGACGAAAGGTAGCGAGCAGGGAACAGAGCCCCTTAGTGAACGAAATAAAAAGAAAATGAATTTGAAGCTATAGGGAAATTCATGTGCCTGTCACATGACCCACTTTTCCTAAAAAAAATCTGATGTGGGCAACACATGACTTTCCTTATATAATGTAATGAATTTACTACATTTACAGTAAAAAAAAGAGTTTTTTCTTATAATAGATACTAATATTCTTTCCAAGATATTGAATTTTCGACAATAAGTCGTCATTTTCATTGATTTAGCGTGATTTTTATCCATTTGGCGAGATTTTCGTTAATTTGACAACATTTCAAAACGTCGCCAAGTTGGCAACATTCCGCCAAATTCGTCGCCCAAATCTCGCCAAGCGTTATGGACGAAGAAATAAGTTATTCTTACCGCAGATAAATGACTATTGGCGTACGAATACAAAAGTATTATTTAAGGCATCTTTTTTCATGAATGGAACGAGGTAGATCCACGAGAATGTTGTCACCCAATTTATCGCATAGTATTACATATGAAAAATGAACATGTTTCTCAATAGGAAATATTTTTTTTTAATTTTATAAGACTTTTTGATAATTTTTTTGAAAAATGTCCATTATCTCGAGAACGGTTCATGTTAGCGTTCTAAAATTTATGTCTATCGTTTTCTAATGAAAAATTACATACGAAATGTCTATTTGCGTAACTTTATTAGCCGTTTTTATTTTTTGACGAATTTTTGAAAATTTCACTCAAAAATTCAGGGGGGTTCTGAAAATTCGATTGCGTATAAAAACAATAGGCTTCCAGTTTTTACGGATTGTGATTTTTGTACCAAATTTCGTTCGAATCGGTCCATTCGTTCGTCAGTTATCGTCTCCACAGGCTCACTGACACACACACACACACATACTTTCACACACACACACACACACATACTTTCACACGCACACACACATACTTTCACACACACACACATACTTTCACACAGACACACACACAGACATCACTTCAAAAATGTTTTTTTCGTGATCAGGGATGCTTGAAACGTGCTCTCCCGTCGAAAACTCGAATTCGAATTTTTAACCCCGTCGCAATACTTTCCTTATACATTATGTATATAAGGAAAGTAATATGTATAAAAGCTATCGCCTTGTTGTACTAGTCTGTTTAGAAGTGAAGCTTTGGAAAATCTTGAGGAACTTTTAAAAGTGGAAAGAAAAAAGTTTGAAATCATAAGTTGAAATTTGAAGGAGCAGAAATTAATTAAAATAGAGTTTAATTCCGGGCAGTTTTCACAGTTTTTTTGTAATTAAAAATCTCTAGAAGAAACTATTGACTTTTTTTTAAATTGAGCCTATGGATAGTCAAAGATAAATTTGTCTCACTTCGGTTAAAAAAATCGAGAGTAAAATTGCATTTTCACTTTCTCATACGTAATATTGAGAAAGTATTATTTTCAAGAACGTATTATGTTCAAGAATATTTTCGATTTCAAGATTTTGATGTCAACATGTTTTATGACCTTCTGAACACATTTTGATTAGTTTTGGAGTGATGTCTGTCCGTCTGTCTGACTGTTGTCTGTGGTCGATTTCTTGTGTAGACGGTAGCAGCGACAAATATTAATGGATATTCATGAAACTTTACATCTGACTCTGTTATCAAAAAATCTAGAACTAGATAAAACATTTTTAAATTCAGGCGAAAATTTTGAAATTTATTTGAAATTTTATACCTTTTTAATATGGCAGCATAGGGCAACATTTGAAATAATCATACATAAAAGGGTTTATTTATGACTCACAGGAACACAGGATTTAATAGTTTCAATTACTGCTGTGAAAAATAGCCGTGATATAATTTTCGCGTTCGTGACGTCATTAGCTCCCACTAAAGGGCAAGTTACCCCCGGGAAATACATTGTCAAATATGGCATCAATTGAAAGAGGTGACACGCTATAGCTGTAATAATTTGGATCCACAATGCCGATTTTTTCTTATAAAATTTGAAAAAAAAATGAGTTCTGGTATGAGAACGTCAAGTTGAGTTACACACGAGTTAATTTAATTAAGAGACATATTATAGCTAGCAGTCCCCCTCCCTTCCCTCCTCCGAAAAAGAGGATTTCGAAAATATTTAAAAATATATTGAATACTTTGAATTTTCGAAAGTATTTTGCTGATTTCCGGATCGTTAGCTGCATTTAAAACAATGGCACGAGCTTTTAGTTGAAGTTGAGGTTCCACAATAAGAGGAGGCAGACATGTATGTAGATTGGTATACATTCATATATATGATACAGACATTTTAAGTTTCACCAATTAACGTACCCTTTTCTTTCATAGTTCTTATTTCAAATTCCTATCTCGTGTCACTCTTTTATTGTAACCACATTAAATTCTATTCCCCGCTATTGATACTATCAGAGAATGTAAATACTTCCTCCTTTTCTCTTCAACAATTTATGTGGCCACTAATCGTAATCACTGAGTAAACTTTCTCATCTGAAACTGCATCCCCATCATATTTTTGATGTATTGAAAACACGAGGACAACAAGTTTCCCATGCCAGCATCAGATTCCACTCCTCTGACATAAAATCAACGTATGTGAAAGCACCGCAGACTGCACTAAGATCTCTCACGAGATGGACACCGACGGAGAGCTCGGCCAATGTAAAAATTATGTTCTAAGACTGTCCGCTTAATGGCTTAGATTTTTCTAATATCAAAGAGCGTCTGCTTTAGATCACTTCTGCGGTAATGGCATATATATACACAAATATAAAGCATTCGCTATTAATGATTAAAATATGACGGTATTGATATAAAAATATAAGCATTTTATATTCTTAAAAATATAAGATTGAAAATTAACTATTACCAAATATATTTTCTATACTTTTGAAGCTTTTAACAATTCATGAATTAAAGTTACTGATCCATTCAAGCATTGTTATTAAAAGCATTGTTATCCATCATTTTGTAAAGAAATTCCATCCATGTTTCCATTGTTTAATGAACTTGTTTTAATTTTAAATTATATTCCTTATTCGTTCTGTAATGCTTGAGAACAAAAGATATTTTCAGGAGTTTTATTTCCCCTTCACTGATTTACTAAGTTATTTTCCCCTTAACTGAATTTAATTTTACCTATTTCCCCTTTTAACCGAGCATAATTACGTTTATAGATAAATTGGTTTCTTACCGTGCAATGAAATTATTTTCGAAATATAATTGAAATTAAATTTATTCAGACAAAACTCATTGATTTTCTAAAGTTTTTAATTCTATCGACTTATATTTATGTAATGGATTTATTTTTTACAATTATATTTTTCTTAGTTTGTTAAATTTTTACTTTCTCACTCTACTGAATAGAATAGTGTTTTCGAAACATTAAGTATGTTCACTGAAGTTTTGTTTGCACGAAAAATTTTTGAATAAGAGATTTTTACGGATAAGCGCGTTTTAAGTCCTGTTGAACTCATTTCGAATATTTTTGGAAAGAAGTCTGTGTGTATGTATGTGTGTGTGTGTGTGTGTTTATCTGTTAAGTCTGAACACAAGAACTCAAAAATGAATACTACTATAAATTTTATGTGCAGAGATGTTGCTTGAAATACTAGAATTTGCATAAATATTTACCGTATGTTATCTCACCTTGAAAATAAATATAAATAATCTGAAATTCAAAATATAAACACCTTGATTTATTTATCTATGTCTGGGTAACGCTGCTACAAAATGCTGCCAAACATTTTGCAATCATGGATAAACATTTCAATTTTTATGATATAACCATGAAGATTTACTTAGTATATGGCATTATATACTAAAAGTGAGGCCATGATGTAGGCGGCCTGTTTCTTACGTAATGCGGTGACTATACTTCTTTCATAACGAAATTATGATGTAACCATGAAGCTTTGGGTAGCTTATGACATCAGATACTGAAAGTGAGGCCATGATATGGGTAGTCCGTCTCCTACATAATGTAATAACTATACTTCTTTCACAGTAAAATTATGATGTAACAATGAAGCTTTAAGTAGAGTATGACTTCAGATACTGAAAGAGAGACCCTTATGTTGTTTTATTTCTTATAAATTTTATATATTTTTATTTGAGGTACCACATAACTCAGAGTGCCACGCTCATTTCGTTAACATGTTTAACCAAGGCTTAACTGTATTCCATGTCCAGCGCTTGCTTATCAACGGAACGCGAGATACAGTTAACCCTTGGTTTAACATTTAAAATAGTTCAAGCTTTTTACAACAAAAGTAGGAAATATTATTCTTGCGTGTTTTTAGTTTACTACTTTTAGGGCAGAATGCTTGCGGGTCTGACTAGACAAAAATTGACAAAAATGTCGTCAAATTAATAAAAATGTCGCCAAATTGATAGAAATGGCTCTAAAACAATAAAAATGACGACAAATTGATGAAACTGAAGAGTAGCCTATTTCTCCAGCCGTAACGCTTGCAAAACTCTGTCGACTAATTTTGGCGGCATATCGCCAACTTGTTTTGTTTATTTTAAATGTTACCAAATTGACGAAAATGTCGCCAAATTGATGGAAATGACGACTAATTAAAGAAAATTCAATATCTCAGAAAGAACATAGTAAGCGACTATAAAAATAACCCATTTCTCCGTCCGAACGTAATGCTTATCGAAAAATTTGGCGGGATGTCGCAAACTTGGTTACTTTTTTAAATATTGCAGATTGACGAAAATGTCGCCAAATTGATAAAAATATCACCAAATTGATAAAAATGGCCCTAAATAGGAGACAATGACTGTTGTTTGGATTGTTTGAAAAGTCAATACTAATAACAGTGACGAAAATTTCCCAAAGATTTTCATGCTTTAAATACAGATTCCAGATTAAATATCAATGCATATTTTAAGTTTCTGGAACTTGAGTTTTGATTTTGTCTGCCTTCGAACAGTCTGAACAGAATTTTCAGAATAAGTATTTTTTCCTTTGATTTAGGCGGACTGTTATTTAGTTTTGATTTTTGGTGGATATCTTGGAATTAATATAAGAATTTACTATAAGAATAACCTATTTCTCCGTCCGTAACGCTTGGCAAAACTCTGACGAATTTTGGAGACATATCGCCAACTTGGCGAGTTTTTAAAATATTGTCAGATTATCGAAAATGTCGCCAAATTTATAAAATATTACCAGATTGATAAAAATGACGTTAAATAGGAGACAATGCTTTGCAAATTTTTAATTCCGTCATATGACGGACATAGCTTCTAGTTAGATATAATATTTAATCATGACTAGAACTAGAATGATTCTAACTCTTGAGACATGGTTTGCATTGGGAAATCCCAAATGTGCATGGTTTGCATTGGTTTACGCATTGGGAAATCCCAAATGTACCACTGAAGACGATATGGGTAAACTCCGTGACACAGGTGGCAACAAATCACGACCACTTACCACAGTATATCTTTCAATTTAAAGTGAATAAGAAAAAAAAACATGTAATTTCTTTTTTAAAGATATCTATCCAGATGTCATACACTATCTCACATAGTCTTACGGATTCGGAGATAAGCAGCAAGCGAAGTCCGAAATTGACAAGCAGAGGTAGCTCTCATCTGTATAAGGAACTCCAGAGGGAGTATAGAACTAGCAAGTTTCATGGAGCTCCAAATAGAGAAATTCGCGAAACGAACGTCCAAAATCGAAATATGTTAGACAAGATTGTCAAGTGGCTTTTATATGTTAAGCATGAAACTTGTGATCATATACCCACTTTCATTGCATCTGTATATGCAGTATTTGTATGTGTAAATATTTTGCCCTGTTTAGCAATGTAAAATTCTGTATAACCTTGTATAATGTTGGAAAATAAAATAAAAATAATAAAAACGTCCCTGGAAAATAGACGAGGGCATGATGCATGTATTTTTTCAAAACTGTTGTATAACAGCCTCAAAAATAAGTTTGGCAAGCTGTTGTTTGATCCTAATAGGTTTAGTCTACGTGGGGTGGTCCCTGTAGTTCTATTAATTCCTCCCTCCCATATACCACAAAGGTGTCCTCTTGTGGTTTGTTTTACATTTAAAATTCTTATTGGATAAGTGCACAAAACATAAGTAAAAGCAGGATTGTCTTAGCAACGACAGAGTTCAGCATCGTTTTTCTGCTACAGGTGATAAAGTTCGTTAGGTGCGGGTTTCTAATTTATCTTAGGCGGATTACAAACATTTCATGTTTAGTGGAATATCACATGGATCTCCAGGAAATCTTTAATGAGAGCCTAGGTCAGCAGGATGCTGCCTTTAACTTCAGTTATAAAATAAGTTGTGAAATCATAATAGTAGAAAATTAACATAAACGGTATCTGGAGGATCATAGAGGTGCACATCGTACTAAATTAGGACAAGTGCCAATTCAGGCCATACGGCGTATCACATAATTTGGAATATGAACATAATTTCTCCACAGAAAGAAATATATTTAGTCCAATATCCCACTTCGTGGCATCTTTCTCTTTTGGAAAAGTCGTCATTACATTAAGTATACTTTAACGGAAAATAATTTAGGATTTATAATACTACTTTAAAAATGCGAAACAGGTTCAAAAAGTCTGGTTTACTGCAATAGTGGCGCGATCTTCATTTTTGAATACCCTCTTTAGGGTTTTTTGTGATTACGAACATTAACGTTTAGTCATTTAACTTAAGAGCATCTTTATATTTGGGAAACATTATTTTTCATTAAAGGAAATCAAGTACAAAATTATTCAAGATTTATCTTAAATTTCTACAATAAACATTTCATATTTATAATATCTATTAAAATAGTTTATTATTTATTGAACGCAAAACATACACTTTAAACTTTATACTTGCAGTTAACAATCATAACAATTTGTCTCTTATGAATATTAATTATAACGGCGTAACTTGTTCCACTTCAGATGATTGCACTTTGATGCATCGTGGGTTATTATTTATGTATATCTTTCGGCATGTAAAATGCGTTATGTACTGTAGTTTAATGACATAAATTTTTATCTTATTTTATTACTTTCCTTATATACATAATGTATAAGGAAAGTATTGTGACGGGGTCGAAAATTCGAATTCGAGTTTTCGACGGGAGAGCACGTTTTAAGCATCTCTGATCACGAATCAAACATTTTTGAAGTGATGTCTGTGTGTGTGTGTGTGTGTGTGTGTGTGTGTGTGTGTGTGTGTGTGTCAGTGAGTCTGTGGAGAAGATAACTGACGAACGAATGGACCGATGCAAACGAAATTTGGTACAAAACTTACAATCCGTGAATACTGGAAGCCTATTATTTTTATACGCAATCGAATGTTCAGAACCCCCTAAATTTACGAGTGAAATTTTGAAAAAATCATCAAAAAATCAAAACCTCTAATAAAGTTACGCAAATAGACATTTCTTATGTAATTTTTTATTAAAAAGCGATTAACATAAATTTTAGAACGCTAGTATGAACCGTTCTCGAGATATTGCAAATTTTTCAAAAAAATTATCAAAAAAACATATAAAATAAAAATAAAATATTTCTTATTGAGAAACATGTTCACTTTTCATATGTAATACTATGCGGTAAATTGGGTGACATCATTCTTGTGGATCTAGCTCGTTCCATTCATGAAAAAAGATACTTTGAGTAACACTTTTGTATTTGAATGTCAATAGTCATTTATCTGATGTAAGAATAACTTATTTCTCCGTCCATAACGCTTGGCGGGATTTTGGCGGAATGTCGCCAAATTGGCGGCTTTCTTAAATGTTGCTAAATTAACGAAAAACTCGCCAAATGAATAAAAATGACGCTAAATCAATTAAAATGATGACTCATTGACGAAAATTCAATATCTTGGAATGAATATAGATATATAGTAGAAGAATAATCTATTTTTTTACTGTAAAAGTAGCAAATTCGATGCATTGTATAAGGAAAGTCATGTGCTGCCCTCATCAGATATTTTAAATATGTACCCGGGTTCATATTTTAACTAGAGGGCAGGATGAGAAAAACATCAAAAGCAGGAGACAAACTGTATTGTATGAAAGTATGTGTAAAGTAAATATTTCGTTGACACAGTATATAAAGTTTGAAAAAACGCATCAGCAGGTTCCAAAGGAAAAGAGTTGTTTAGCCTAATATAAAAAAGAAATAGCACTAACACTAAATAATAAAAGCAAGAAGGCTTAATTGTGTCACGTGGTAGGTAATTGCTGCTAGATGTTAATTCGAAGCAAAAATAAAAAAATTCTGATGTGGGCAACACATGACTTTCCTTATGTAATGCAATGAATTTACTACTTTTACAGTTAAAAAAAATGTTATTCTTATAGTAGATACTTATATTCTTTCCAAGATATTGAATTTTCTTCAATGAGTCGTCATTTTCATTGATTTAGCGCCATTTTTATCTATTTGGCGAGATTTTCGTTAATTTGGCAACATTTAAAAAATTGCCAAATTGGCGACATTCCGCCAAATTTGTCACCAAAATCTCGCTAAGCGTTATGGACGGAGAATTAAGATATTCTTATACCAGATAAATGATTATTGGTGTTCAAAAGAAAAGTATTACTCAAAGTATCTTTTCTCATGAATGAAACGAGCTAGATCCACGAGAATGATGTCACCCAATTTATCGCAGGATATCACATATGAAAAGTGAAAATGTTTCTCAACTGTTAATATATTTTTTTTAATTTATGGGAATTTTTTGATAAATTTATTTGAAAAATGTGCAATATCTCGAGAACGGATCATATTAGTGTTCCAAAGTTTATGTCAATCGTTTTCTAAGGAAAAAATTGCATAAAAAATGCCTATTTTCGTAACTTTATTAAAGGTTTTGATTTTTTGATGATTTTTTCAAAATTGTACTCAGAAATTTAGGGGTGAACATACGATTGCATTTAAAAACAATAGGCTTCCAGTATTCATGGATTGGGATTTTTGTATCAAATGTCATTAGAATCGCTCCATTCGTTCGTGAGATATAGTCTCCACAGACTCACTGACGCACACACACATAGACATTGATATGTGATTCCTCACACGTCAGGTATTGACGCTATATAGACCGATCTCGTAAAATGGAGTAAATAAAGAAATACATAATACCAGTAATTAAAATGAAGAGGCTTAATTTTAAACAATAACAAAGAATTTATTTCATTAAGATAAAACCTTATTTAATAACTATTAACATCTGGTAAATTTCATATACCAACATCTTTAGTGTAGTACATTAAGACAATCAAATCTCCTCATTCTATGATCATAATATGAGCATTACAATTATTAACCCATTAATGTGCATTAACTCACTATTCTTACTAGCCTACGTCTTAATGGCCCAGGTTAACCTTATTTAGGAGGGTCAGAGAGATAATAATAATCAAAGTGCAAAAATATGTGTAGAATTGTCCTACCTCGATCATCACTGCCGATGTCGGACTTTATGACGGCGCGCTCCGGCTCTGTCCCGCGGGCTCGCTCTCTCCGAGATCCGTCGCTCTTGCGACCTCTTCTTTTCACTCCCAAAATTCACGTCCTCGATTTCAAAAACTTAAAGTCCAAAGTTGCTCTCTGTCTCTACCCCCTTAACAAGGCGCCCCTGTCCATAATTGGCTAAGTAAATTAAGGGCTACGCCCTTCAGGCTATATTATTGGTCAAGGCCCCCCCCCGAAATATGAGATATGCAGTCTCCAGTTTTAAAATCGTTGAAAGTTCTCACGAGAATTTTCCCAAGGTTCGAGTGATATAAATTGACTTCTGGGGTCAGGAAGTTCAACCCCTTCCGTTTGTTGTAGCACCTAATGCTGACATGAACTTGAGAAGCACCCTCTCTTTTCGAAATGAATGTCCGGTGCAGCTGCGTTCGAGGGAATGTTACAAAAATTGCCTCACTTCATGAGGGACCGTCTTCTTAGGTCCACTTCCTTTTTCAAAAGAGCAATGTTATATTGGGAATTGAAAATTACAATATAACAATTACCCTTCTTCCCCCCCCAAAATTTTGGTGGGAAAAAAGCCAATTACAAAAGTGCCAGCTCATAGTTGCTGCATGCGTGTCCACTGTGTAGTCCAACAACTCGTCTTGCTCTCATCTGTATCTACTGTAAAAATGTACTATATACACATATACACAAATCATATTATCATATATATACTCTTATATGCCATCAAAAGAACACGGAAATACTATACAAAATACAATTCTCAATGTGTCTGAAAATGACGATATCTGTGTCGTTCAGTTGTACTTATTATCGATTAAAAGTCTATTCATGTAAGCACAAGTTCGTCCACTGGTGATATGTCTTTTTTTTTTTTTTTTTTAAACAATATAGTTCCACACAAGTTCAAGGTGTATATCTGTAAAATTGTTCACTTATGATAACCATAGTCACTTTGACCGTCACTTGGATAATCGTTGGGATCAGGGACTTACGCATATGGTCCCTAATAATATCACTATGTCCCCTTGTAGTTATGGTGGAAAGTGTAAAATATCTTTCCTTTGGAAAAAAAAAACACTGATATCACTGCACCCTTGGAAACCGCTGGAATGTAAATCGCTCCACTGCTGGAACTCGTTGCAGAACTGGATCGCTGTCTAACTGGAATTCGCTGAACTGTAAGGCGCTGAACTGCTGGAACTCGCTGAAGGATTGGACCGCTGTCTAACTGGAATTCGCTGAACTGTAATGCGCTGAACTGCTGGAGTCGCTGACCAAATGATAATCTTTGTGCACCCGGAATCGTTGAGCACTCGGAATCGCTGATCAACAGGAATTGCTGACCATTTGAGAATCGTTAGGTAACCGGATCTGTACGCTGTCTCATGTTTTGTTTAGGACAATCAATACACATAGATTACACTCAAGCTTATTAAAATACTCTCTTCTCTTAAAACTCCCTTAAGTATCATTTTTTTATAAATTCAATTTCTATAATTTTAATTTGTCACCCGGCACACGAAACATTACAAAAAAAAACTCTCTTTTTTTTTTTTTTTAAACTCCTTTAAATTTTTTTACATTCTCAAAAATTGCCCCATTGAAATTTCTACACTTTATCTACTTTAAATCCTTCCATATAATATATACATTTTCTATTCAAATTTGATACTCCCTTTAAACTTACATTTTACAAATTCCTACTATTTATTTATTTTACATTTCTCTACCTTATGTATATATATATATATATTTTTTTTTTTTTTTTTTTTTTTACATTATATACACTTCTTATCTAACATCCAATCCATCATGTGCTCTGAACCGGACATGCCATAAATATAACTCATGTACATATTTATAATAAAATACTTAAACAATTACACTATCCTCTCAAATACTATCAAAATAAGACTTATATAACTCCAAAAATTTCCGCACAATACTTTAAAATTTTCCTACAAACTGAGATGACAGAAAAAAAAACCCATGTAATCATTTAATTATTATCCTACTGAAAATCTTATAACTCCCCTGCGATTCTATATTACACTATCCATAATTATACATTTTCTTTCACATATCCCCTGATTTAATCCAAATCTTATACTTGGATACGGAATTTCCCGAATTCCTTACATTATTCACTTTCCCACTTAATGAAAACATACTTAAAAATTTTTTTTCGTAAATCTTATCACTCACTGAAATTCTCTCAATGCATACATAATTACAAATTTTCTCTCAAATATCCTCTAACTCAATTCATATTCCATACTTGAATACCAAATTGTACATTTTCTTTTCTTATATCCGCTGTAATTGAATGCAAAGTCTCCTGAATTAATTCACTTCTCCTCTTTCCTTTTTCTATTGCCAAACTTTTGTGTATTTTATTCTAGCATCTAAATTCCCTGTTCAAACAGAAAAATCTAGCCCCCAGAGAAAATCTCGTAGTGGTATACAAGGTCAACATGTCCTTGTGCCATTGTGTCATTTTCCCGGGACAAGCTCCCCTTTCTGGCCTGGAGCTAATACGGGCATTTCTCCGTGTGGGGTCCTCTCCCAATTAGTCGTACATGGCTCGTACATGTCGCCTTTTTGAAAATGGTCCATCTCGTCATCCGCCATTCTGGCCAGTGTTCAGTGGCTTATGGATTGTGTGATGTGAAAGTGCTCTACCGAGGCCCCCAAATGGATTAAAAACTCTGGAATTACACGGATTACCTCTAGGATTCTCACTTTCATTCTCTGGATTAATTAAAAATGCGGTTAGTGTTATTTTGTTCTTACATTCTATTTTATTATTATTATATCACGTTTATTCCCGTCACTAGCATCTAAATCCAAAATCTGCGTCGTCTAGCCTTACCTTCGAAAATGTGTCTCTCTCAAAAATTTTATATGTGCGACCCTATCAAAATATATGTAGAAACGCTTTTTTTTTTTTCCAAATGCTTTTTATTTAATCTACAATTCGCGTGTGTTTATTAAAATTATCTATTCATTTTAAATTATAATTTGCGTATAATTTTCATTACCATTATATTTTTTCTTTGAACTGCCATTATGATTTTTAATTAAAATTCTCTATCCATTTTAAACTCTAATTTTAATTTTTAATTACCCATTATTTAGTTATTTAAATTACAACTTTTATTTTGAATTACCAATTATTTATTTATTTGAATTACAATTTTTATTTTTAATTATGAATTATTTATTTATTTAAATTCCAATTTTTATTTTTAATTAAGAATTATTTATTTATTTAAGCTAGAAAAAAATTTGCTTTTCTTTTTTTTTTTTTTTATATTTACCAATTATCTACTTATTTTAAACTATAATTCTATAATTCCTATTTCCTCACGCGTATTCATCCAACAATGGTTGATCAGTCCGCTAATTAGATGAAGAGCGCGTGGAGAAAGTTTACCTTTGTTTTAAAATTTCACTGTTCTTTGAAAAGAGTTTTTTTTTTTTTTTTTAGAAATTCAAAATATCCCTTTATTTAATATTCCTAATTATCTTATCCATCGAAATTTTTATTGCCTGGAAATCAAAGTTCTCTTAAAAAAAAACCTTCTTTTTATAGAGTTATAACGACTTTTTATAGAATTCTAACGATGTCCCCCTTTTGCTTTTTTTTTTTTTTCATGAAATGTGACGTATCTTCTCTGTTATTTATGTTCTTTCCAAAATTTGAATTTAATATATCCACATCTTTAACCTATCATCCCTAAAATTTCTTTTGTCCTACAACGATACTTGTTATTTATTTTGTAACAATTATTTATTTTTTTTAAATCACAATTTTTATTCATAATTCCCAATTATTTATAGTTCCATATCTATTTAAACTTTCTTGTTCATTTAAACTTTCAACTAATTAATGTATGATTTATTTAAAATTTCCTCAATTTTTTTTTTTCACAATTTGTTTACACTTTCTTAATTAATGTAATATTTATTTACATTTCTTTAATTTATAATTCAATGTTTATTTAAAATTTCCTTTATTTACAATCCAATATTTATTTAAAATTTGCGTTCCATATTTCGCGTTGCATTTTGTGAATGGCGATTTTTCTTTGTTACTAATATTTTCAAAATTTTGAATTACGGTTTGTCCGCGTTCTTACCTATGTTTAAACTTCTTTCGTGTTTTAATTGAATCAATTTAAATTTAAATTCTTTAAAGATCTCAAATCATATCTGTGTTTCGGCCTAACCGGTGTTGGAAGAAGTACTGTGCGTGAACAATTTGTACTGCTTATATCGTCACCTTGTGAATTTCCCGCTGATTCATCCTTCCTTTGCGTGCTTCCCCGATCCATTTGTATACAACCCCCATCTATTTGTGTTGGTCCCTCTTGCGCATCCCGTTCTATTTCCCCCGCCTTTTCATTCGTGTTTGCTTCAATTTGTGTACAGTCCCCCTGTTCTGAAAGTTCCAAATTCTCGTGTGTTTCTAGCGTGCTATGTCTGCCTGCGTCCCCCCCTGCTGAAAGAATGTTTGCGTTCGGAGAGTCTTTTGGAGGGATGATTGCATTCTCTCGTGCGCTCTGAGTTGTTTCGTTTTGTACTTGTGCGGTAGCTGGTTTCGCGGATCCAAGAGTAAGAGTGTTTTCGTGCGTATGGTGTGGTTTCGCGTTGTGTGCACTGGTTTGACAAGACTCTCTGTACTGTCCGTTTGCTATTTCCTCTTCCAACATGATAAACGGAATATTCTCATTTTGACCGTGGTCTTTCTTTAGTTCCGGTTTTGGTTCAGAGTTTTGTGCGTTTTTAGGAGTGGGGAGAAGAGGTGACTTGTATTTGTTTATGTACGGTATTTTTAGATGTGGCTTGCGGTCGGGAAGAGTCCTCAATCTATTTATGTGGGCTTTTATGATTTTAGAATTTGGTTTGTCACACAGTTTTATTTCATATATAAATCTATTTATTCTATTAATTACCCGATAAGGTCCCGTGTGGTTCCCTGTTCTATATTTATTATTATTGTTTTCCATGAACACCCTGGACCCGATTTCCAAATCCCTGAATTTAGCTCTTTGGAGTTGTTGACTTTCTTGGCGTTCTTTCGCGAGAATTAAATTTTTATTTGCCTCCTTGAATGCGTTATTCATCACTGTTATTTTTTTTGATATGTAATCCTGATATGTTGTTTCTGTATTATTTTCTGTTACATTAGTTTCAAAAAAAGTTGGAAGGTCTCTTCCAAAAAAAAGAAAGTTTGGTGTTTCTTTGGTGCTTGAATGTACTGTCGCGTTGTAAACAGCTACGTGGCATTGTACTGCAGTATCCCAGTATGGAGAATTCTCCGCTAATGTCGCTAAGGTGTGTTTCAATTGTTTGTTAGTAACCTCCACTATACCGTTAACCCATGGCGAACGTACCGATGCTATTCTGGCACCTATTCCGAGTTTCTCTGTCATAATTTGATGTATATTAGATGTAAATTGAGAGCCTGCGTCCGATAACACTGTCTTAGGACATCCCCAATTCATAAAGTAATTTAAGAGTCTATCAGCAACCGTGGTGGCCGTTATATCCGGGATTGGAAACATTTGTATATGTTTGGAGAAATGGTCTACCACCGATAACACATATTTATTATTTGAAGTGCTAGTTTGAAATGGTCCGCAAATGTCTGTTGACAAGATTTGCACGGGCCCATCAGGTATAGGGTTTCTTCCCAGGGGAACGGGCTGATTTTTTCCCTTTTTCTTTCTACACTGTTCGCAGGATGTAATAAAATTTTGTGTGTCACTGTACATACCCGTCCAAAAATATCTGTCCGATAAAAGTTTATAAGTTTTATCAATCCCTGCATGTGTTACGTGTGTAATCGCTAAAATTTCTTTCTGTAAATTTCTGGGTATAACTATAGTTTTGTTCAAATTGTCTCTCCAAGGTCTGTCCTTCCAGTTTCCTACGTGCATTAATAAATTAGTTTCCTCGTCAATATATAATGTGTCATAATGTTTACTCTCTTTAAAATTCCGATTTTGTAAATTTTCTCTGATTATTTTTAATTTTGGATCTTTAATTTGTTCGTCTAAAATTCTATCTAATGCCGGGATTTCTGTTATTGTGTTTATCTGTGCAATATAGACACTATCCTCATTCACATATCCATTTCTTTTCATCGTGTTTTCTCCCTTAATTTGTTCTATCAGGTTAATTTGTCCCCTTGGATTCTCAATGTTTTGTTTTCTCTCGTTCTGCTCTGTTTGTTTACTTTCAAAATCATCTCTACTTAAAAAATCCGCTAATAAATTATCTTTACCCGGGACGTGAATAAATTCATAATCGTATTCAGATATGTCTAAAAGCCACCTCTGTAATACGCTGGGAGGGTTTTGTATTTTTAAATGCTGTCCCAAAGGTAAATGGTCAGAAAGCACAAAAAACTTTCGTCCGAAAAAAAAATTCCTAAAAAATTTCATTCCCTGATGCATAGCAAGTAATTCAATTTTCATGGCCGGGTATTTTTGCTCCTGTATCGATAATTTCCTGCTAAAATATGCAATCGGTTTTAAAATCCCATCTCTGTATTGTAAAAGAGCGCCTCCTATGGACTGAATGCTGCCATCGATATTCAGATAAAAGTCTTTGTCAAAATCTGGCTGAATCAGTAAAGGTTTCTTGAAAAAACATTCTTGGAGTTCCTGAAATGCCTCCTCACATTTATTATCCCATTTAAATTTATTATCCTTTCTTGTTAAGTCTGATAAAACCGCGGTTAATTGAGCATAATTTTTTATTGAATTTCTGTAAAAATTACAAATGCCTAAAAATCTTTTTAATTTTCTTAATGTTTTTGGTACTGGAAAAGAAGTGATTTTGTTTATATTTTCATCTGTTGGTGTAATGCCTTTTTGACTAATTTCAAATCCTAAATATGCTACTTTTTCTACAAAAAATTTACATTTGCTGGGTGTCAGGGTTAGGTTGTATTTTCTTAATTTATCGAATACTAATTTTAATTTATGTATTAATTCTGAATAAGAGTTAGCCGGGATTATTATGTCGTCGATGTAAGCTTGTATGTTTTCCTCTCTTAAGTCCGCTAAAATGGTGTCCATAACCTGTTGAAAAATTGGAGCGGAGCTTACGTGTCCAAAAACGAGTCTTTCAAATTGGTAATTGCCATAGGGCGTTGTAAATGCAAATAATTCTTTTGTGTCTTCAGGTAAAACCAATTGGTTGAATGCACTATGAAAATCCAGTTTCGAATAGTATCTATGTCCGGCTAATTTAGTTATAATTTCATTTACACGGGGAATTTTGTAAGGAAAAAGAGTGGATATGTTATTAATTAATCTCAGATCTAAACATAAACGGTACTCTCCACTTGTTTTACGCACTAAAATCATCGGCGATGCAAAATTTGATTTTGTTCTGGCAATTATCCCTGCTTCTTCTAACTCTTTTAATTGATTTTTTGCGGTATCCTGCAGTGCGTACGGAACGTCGTATGGCCTGGAACGTATTGCGTGGTCATGTGCAAGCTTTATCACCGGTTTTACGATGTCCGTCGCTCCTAAAGTTTTTAATGATTTTGAAAAAACGTCCGAATATTGCATTACAAATTTGAGGAAATCTTGTTTAATGTTTGGGTCCATGTGGTCAGTATTAAAATCTTCTGTTTTCAAATCTTTTTTTCTTTCTTCAATTATCTCCGGTTTAGCCTGTATTAAATTTATCATCTCTTCGTATTTATGTGTCCGTTCACTAATTTCTGGTTCTTTAATGTCCTGTTGTTGTATCGTAAAATCTGTCGTAATGTTTCCTAAAGCCATGTTTTTATTTAATGTAATTGTCGCATTCGTGTTATTCTGGACTTCAATTTTAAATTTGTTCTCATTCATATGGTATATTCCATAATTCATTATAATGTATGATTTTTCTTTGGGTTCGAACAAAACCTCTGTTCCATTTTCTAGACTTTCCTCACTATATACTACAACATTCTCCCTCGAATTCGGTTTGATTTGTACTTTTCTTAAAATTTTGGCTAGATTCGGTCTTTCCTGTATTATCTCATTTATTTGTCTATCAATTTGCCTATCAGAATTTAAAATTATTTCTATGTCGCCTATCTTCAGAATGTTTTTTTGTGTATTTAAAATGGATTGATTTTTCTGTAAAAAGTCAAAACCCAATACTCCCTTGAATTTTTGTGTAAATCTTGCTGTTGTGACAAAAAAAATATGTTTGAACTGTTTTCCCTGAATTTTAAATGGAATTTCCACAGTCTTTATATATTCAATACTATGTCCTGTTAAAGTTGATATTGTAACACTCCTTGACACATATTTAATTTTGACATTATCTTTAATTTTATTGAACAATTCTAATGATAATACACTAACGCTCGCTCCAGAGTCAATCATGAGTTCGCTTTGTATATTTTTAAATTGAGCTATTATTGTTGGCAATTCTGTTTTTTCAATTTGTTCTCCTACAGATGCAATCGTTTCCTCATGTTTTTCAGTACTTTCATCGTTATGTATCTCCAATTTCTTATTTTCTGTTTGTACAGGAATTTCAATTTTTCTCGGGAACTTTACCCTGTAATTTTTCTCTCTTTGTAAGTTATTATTTAAAGCTCCCACAATTAGTTTAAATTATCTCTTCTATTAGGGAAATTTCTGTATTCAAATCTTGTATTCATCTCTCTCCCATTGTTTCTTTGCCCGCCCGATTCTCTGATTCTGTTTTGGTTTGACTCGTCCCTATTATATCGTTGTTCCCTAGAAAATCTACTTTGTGGAGGGGGTGCTGCATAGTAATTTCTGCTCTGTTGATAGTTTCCAAAGGCGTGGTTTGGCCTATAATCGTATGTGTCCGGCTGGGAGGAGTAAGTTCTGTGGTCATCATACGGCTGGGTTTGAAATGAGTGGGGAGGAGACTGTATTTGATTATGCCACTGTATTCTCGCGTTGTTTATGTTTTGATTCTGTGTTTGCTTAAAATGATCAGCTTTGTATATTCGGCATTCTCTCATGAAATGTCCCTGTTTATTACAGTAGTGGCATGTTACGAGTTTTTTTGTTTGTGTCGTGGGAATTTGTACTTTTTCTTGGATTTTTAATGTGTTTATTTCTTGGGTAATTGAATTTAAAATATGTGCGTTAAATTCCTGTTGCTCTTTGCGGAGCGTCTCAATTTCTTGTCTATATGTAGCACTATTTACATTTGCCGTTATCGCAGCTAAATTTGCCTGTTCCAAGTTTGTGGCTATTTTTACAGCTTCATCAAAATTTTGTGCATTAGTTTTTATTATTTCTTTCTGGAATTCAGGTGTTACCGCCTCTAAAAATTTACTTAACCTTAATTTATCCATAATCTGTTGTGTCGCTTCACTGTGCTCTGTGTCGCCAATATAATTTAAAGTTAGTGTTGTTATTCTGTGCGCCAGCTGCTTAATCGTTTCTCCCTGTGTCTGTTTTGCGGTCGTGAAAAGGATCTGATTTGTTGTAATGTTCGGTTTTTCTGTAAAGAACTCTAATAGCCTATCCCTAAATTTTTCGAAAGATGTTTCCCTTCTTAATTCTTGTGACCCTATATAAAATTTTCTTGCATTCCCTCTTAACCGCGATTTCACAATTGCTAACTTTTCCTCCTCTGACCAATCCCCCAAGCTGCTTAAAGATTTGATCTGGTCAAAAAAAATTTCTACATCATTCTCTATGCCATTGCATTCCCCTAATAGGTGTATAAGTCCTGGTAACCTGCCCCTCGTTGCTGGATGATTTTCTCCGCTTTCCGTCATTCTAAATTTCACTTTCTCGCAAAAATTCTATATCTAAAATTATCTCCTGTTTTTGCACCTCAAAATGTTCCCCCAAAATATTTAAATACAATATCACATAAATTCAAAAACATAATTCTAATCATTTCACTATCTACGCATGCAAATACTTCAATCCTCATAATAAACTCCTAAAATATTACACAAATATTTATATAATTCAAAAATTTCTTAAAAGCTTCAAGTTCCCTAATAATTATATTTTCACATACAATATGGCATGTCTCATTAAGAACACATAATGATTCACTATTTGCTTGCTTCTCATACTGTGAAATAAATTTTCTTAAATTTACTTATATTTATTTTAATTTTAAAATTCTTTCTTTAATTTAATCCTTATTTTACACAAAAAAAATTTTTATTCAATATTTTCATTTTTCATTAATTCCAAATATTTTTATTCTCTTCATTAAAATTTAAATTCTGGCATATAACAGGTCTAAAACAGCAAAGTCGCCAGAAGGGTGAAATAATTTTGAATCCAGGTTTGATTGGTCATGATCACCAATATGATAAGGGTGCAATAATTTTGAGTCCAGGTTCGAAACTGGTTTAAACGGCACCAAAATGATATGTGATTCCTCACACGTCAGGTATTGACGCTATATAGACCGATCTCGTAAAATGGAGTAAATAAAGAAATACATAATACCAGTAATTAAAATGAAGAGGCTTAATTTTAAACAATAACAAAGAATTTATTTCATTAAGATAAAACCTTATTTAATAACTATTAACATCTGGTAAATTTCATATACCAACATCTTTAGTGTAGTACATTAAGACAATCAAATCTCCTCATTCTATGATCATAATATGAGCATTACAATTATTAACCCATTAATGTGCATTAACTCACTATTCTTACTAGCCTACGTCTTAATGGCCCAGGTTAACCTTATTTAGGAGGGTCAGAGAGATAATAATAATCAAAGTGCAAAAATATGTGTAGAATTGTCCTACCTCGATCATCACTGCCGATGTCGGACTTTATGACGGCGCGCTCCGGCTCTGTCCCGCGGGCTCGCTCTCTCCGAGATCCGTCGCTCTTGCGACCTCTTCTTTTCACTCCCAAAATTCAAGTCCTCGATTTCAAAAACTTAAAGTCCAAAGTTGCTCTCTGTCTCTACCCCCTTAACAAGGCGCCCCTGTCCATAATTGGCTAAGTAAATTAAGGGCTACGCCCTTCAGGCTATATTATTGGTCAAGGCCCCCCCCGAAATATGAGATATGCAGTCTCCAGTTTTAAAATCGTTGAAAGTTCTCACGAGAATTTTCCCAAGGTTCGAGTGATATAAATTGACTTCTGGGGTCAGGAAGTTCAACCCCTTCCGTTTGTTGTAGCACCTAATGCTGACATGAACTTGAGAAGCACCCTCTCTTTTCGAAATGAATGTCCGGTGCAGCTGCGTTCGAGGGAATGTTACAAAAATTGCCTCACTTCATGAGGGACCGTCTTCTTAGGTCCACTTCCTTTTTCAAAAGAGCAATGTTATATTGGGAATTAAAAATTACAATATAACAGACATCACCTCAAAACTGTTTGATTCGTGATCAGGGATGCTTGAAACGTGCTCTCCCGTCGAAAATTCGAATTGGAATTTTCGACCCCGTCACAATACTTTCCTTATACATTATGTATGTAAGGAAAGTAATAATACCTAGGCCGAAAAAGAACAGTAGAAGGATTCTAAATACTTTTTCAGTAATTAAAACTACGAACAATACCTTAAGTTGAAAAATAGGGAAACAACAGGTATTGGCTAAGAAATGCTCTGGTTATAAAACCTAGAAAAATTTTTTTTATAGAACCCCTTTAGAAAAGAAAGTTCAATTACCAAAAAAAAAAAAAATTGCATAAAATTCGAAGTCTATAAAAATAGTGATGATCCTAACCGACAAAACGTATGGTGATACTCACGAGGCAAATTTTTGTGGCCCGTATATCAATTGAATAGTAGCGTGATCAAGCGCAACTGCGCAAAGTGCACTTTTATTTATTTTGCGGACGGTCCCTAATCTTTTTCGAAAATTTCTTGAAAATGTTTTTTTACTTTCCTTATATACATAATGTATAAGGAAAGTATTGTGACGGAGTCGAAAATTCGAATTCGAGTTTTCGACGAGAGAGCACGTTTCAAGCATCCCTGATCACGAATCAAACATTTTTGAGGTGATGTCTCTGTGTGTGTGTGTGTGTGTGTGTGTGTGTGTGTGTGTGTGTGTGTGTGTGTGTGTGTGTGTGTGTGTGTGTGTGTGAGTCTGTGAGTCTGTGGAGACGATATCTCACAAACGAATGGAGCGATTCGAATGAAATTTGGTATAAAAATCACAATCCATGAATACTGGAAGCCTATTGTTTTTAAACGCAATCGAATGTTCAGAACTCCCCTAAATTTTTGAGTGAAACTTTGAAAAAATCATCAAAAAATCAAAACCTTTTATAAAATTACGCAAATAAACATTTCTTCCGTAATTTTTCCTTAGAAAACGATTGACATAAACTTTAGAACGCTAGCATGAACCGTTCTCGAGATATTGCACATTTTTCAAATAAATTTATCAAAAACTCTCATAAATTAAAAAAATATATTAACTGTTGAGAAACATGTTCACTTTTTATATGTGATATCCAGCAATAAATTGGGTGACACCATTGTCGTGGATCTAGATCGTTCCATTCATGAGAAAACATACTTTGGGTAATACTTTTGTATTTGAACACTGAAAGTCATTTATCTGGTATAAGAATACCTTTTTTCTCCATCCATAACGCTTGGCAAGATTTTGGCGACAAATTTGGCGGAATGTCGCCAACTTAGCGACTTTTTAAATGTTGCCAAATTAACGAAAATCTCGCCATATAGATAAAAATGACGCTAAATCAATGAAAATGATGACTAATTCAAGAAAATTCAATATCTTGGAAAGAATATAAGTATCTACTATAAGAATAACATTTTTTTAACTATAAAAGTAGTAAATTCATTGCATTATATAAGGAAAGTCATGTGTTGTCCACATCAGATTTTTTTATTGTAAATGTAATAAATTCATTGCATTATATAAGGAAAGTCATGTGTTGCCTACATCAGATTTTTTTTTTTTGTAGAAGTTAGATATTTTGTTTCACTCCCCACTCTTTGATTTTATAGATATAAATACCAAAATAGCGAATTATTACATTAAAGTTTATAAACATTTATCAAGTAATTGGTACATTTTGCATTAAAGTGGCAGTATAAAAAGTTAGATTTCGTATTTTTGTGAAAATACCTCACTTTGTTTTGAATCTATTTTCTAAAACATCTTTTTCGATTTAAAACAATTTTTCAATTGGAAATATGTATTTAGCCCTAACGATTCAAAAGTGATAAACCTAAGCAGTGCTCTTGAAACACCCTGTATGTGTGGAAAAACTGAAATGTGTCTTATATACTTTAGTTTAATTCAAAAGTGAAGTGAAGAATTAATAAAACTTATTAGACATAATAAGAAATATTTGTAATTATCCAAAGACTCGGGTTATTCTTCAAACATTTCTCACAATAACCTCAGTTATAGGAATACATACAGTTTCTGACTCTCTGACCTTTTTGAATTTCTAGGATCATTTTTCTGAATTACATGTATTATCCTCACAGATATTTTAAAAGAAGTATTTATTTTCTAAATTTACTATAATATTTGGCCCTTATCCAATAAAGAACAAGCACATAATGCATTAAGTGGAGGCGGCCAACGATCTTCATTAATTACTTATAAGATTTTTATTTAACCGTTGTTTCTTGAATCGAAGTCAAGAACAGACGACGACGACATATACGTAATAACCCATTATTACATGCTGTAAAACTGACGACATCATGACTTTTTCGAGTTATATCCTATAAACCTGATAGAATATAGATGGAAATAACTGCATTTATCCGAGAACTTACTTTACTCTTGAAACATTACCGAGAACTTAGTTTACTCTTGAAACATTTTTCAAAATAATCTCAATTATAGAAATACACACCGCTTTCGACTTTGTGACTTTCACGAATTCCTAAGATCATTTATCTGAATATCTTGAATTATCCTCATAGACATTTTTGACAACGCATTCATTTTCATATTGTAGCATTTTAAATCAACTAAGCAATTTGGCCCTTCTCCAAATACAACACGCACATAATGCACTGTGTGTGTGGGGGGGGGGGGCTGAACTTTCTTCCTTAATGACTTCTGAAATATCTTAGATTTATCACTTGAAACAAAGCCTATAGGACAGACGAATATGTGATATATCCAACTATATCCTATTAAACTGACAATGATATGATTTTCCCAATTATATCCTATAAAACAGACTATGACGTTGTTGTTGTTGCTGTTACCAATTCCTCGTGGACTAGCTATAGTTATTTCAAGTCGATGAGTCCACATACCCTCAGAAAGTCGATCACCAGAACAGGAGGACGAAAAAGATCCTTTCTGTCTAAACCAATGCAAGACAGGGGAAAACACGACGTGGTTTTTCTAATTATGTTCAATGAAGCAGGTGGAATATAATTGGACATAATTGCAGTAGTTTAGTCTTAAAACATTTCTCACAATTATATCTCAGTTATAGACATACATCCATTCTGCTGAATTTCTTGAATTATTTATTCTCACAGACATTTTTGAAGAGGCATTCATTTTCTAAATCAATGAAGTTATTTTGGTCCTTCTCCAAATAGAGCAAGCATGCAATGTATTAAGTGGGAAAGTTGAATGATCTTCATTAATTACGTTTATCTTCATTAATTTGGATTAAGTAATAAGATATCTTATCGTTATTACTTAAACCAAAATCTAAAACAGATGACGAAGTGCTCGTTAAAGATTGCATTACAGCTCTCGTGGCGAATATGTAGAAACATTTGTATTACTTTGCTTTTTCATTTGAATAAGTTAATTTTTCGCTAATATTCACGATCATAATTACAATACCCAAAATAGGAATCAACTTTTACTGCTTTCTTCCTCGTACAAATAGCTTATATATAAATATCAATTCTACCGGTTCAAGAATGTGAAATTATTTCCCACCTTTCTTAAAATCACTGAACTACGAAAATAGTTTTAAAAACTACTTCAAGTTTTTCTGTCACAAGTTTAATCGGTTTGCTGATCTATTGTTTATTTGTTTTGCCATTTGTATTCCTACTAGTTGTAGTCTATTTTGTTATGACTATTGATTTTATGCTATAGCATAAAATCAATATTTTATGCAATCATTTAATCAATTGATTTTATGCTATAGCATAAAATCAATGCCCAACCAAACAGACAACACGCTATAGCGTTTTCCCAGTTTGGTTGGGTGCTGTGGACTCGTCAAGCTTAACAATAAAGCGCCTTTTTCCGCAGTTCTTTACCTCACTGTTATACATTCATTTATTTGATGAAATTGTACCTACTGTGTGGCAAAATAAAGTTTATTATTATTATTATTATTATTAATTCATCACTCTTTTCTCGAGATCGATTGAAGCTTTGTAAGGAAGTTGAAACTATGCAAAGAAGTCTATACCTGTATTCAAAGATTCTCCACATTAAACTACTAGGAAGACCATCTTATCTTCTCTACTGGAATAAACTCTATATTCTCCTGTTTCATATTTTCAATTCGAAGCGAATTTTGCGATCTGAACAATCTGCCTACATTTGAATAATACTTTCTATGAGTCGTAATACTCGGGAATTTAAAAGCGTTGTCATACTCAGTAAGATCCTTGTAAAAATCGAAACTTGGTATTTTATAACTCTCTAATACTTCCTTAAATGCAGCAGACATAAAAAATTAGGTGAATACTACTGCTTCAAGGGTGTTCTTAGCCCTCTTCTTCAGGTCAGAAATATTGTGTTTTCTTAATAACCGTTAGGAAAGACTGTTCCTTGTTATCGATTGTTAAGCTGTTGTATCCTTGTAAAAATTGAAACTTGGTATTTTTAGACTTCAATGATCACTGCTTCTATCTTGTAGAGTTTGTTTGCTCTGTCACCATTCTAAAGAACTCAAGTTCCAACTGTTATTCGAATAAAGTATCTTTGTTGGCCCAATGATGTTCTACATATTGTAACTTCGTATTCTCTCTAATCGTGGGGGGTGTACCTTCAGTATACAAAACTTAGTCCGATTTTGAGCATAACTAACGCTTTTATTTTAAAACGCCAATAAGCACAATCTGACGCAATATACAGCAAATAACAATATCGATATTTCAAAAGATTACAAACAACTGTCAGGCACAATAAAACAACAATTATAAATACTCAACTAATTCACAAAACAGCAGATTCGGTTCTCAAAATACTTTCGTATTTCACAGTTTACTTTGACTAGTATTACGTCAATTCTCTGTTCATATGAACGATGACTTCGTCTTTCTATTGAATATATATAAGGATGAATATACAAAAGTACTGGAGATTTCGAGAAAAATTCGTGTGCCTTCCGAAAATCGTCGATTTGGTTGTATTTTGCCAAATTTGGCGCCAATATTATAAAAAATGTCGCCATAGACAAACAACTCTTACTTCAAATAAAGCAACGGTTGCCTATAAATGGGCTTTCTTCTTGAGAAACGGCATGCCAAGCAGCAATTTTATCTGCTGGAAGGACATTCTTATATAGACCCTACCATTGCAATCCATCATATTTCCTTGATATCGCTTGATGCCACCATTCTGAGAATATCGGCATTCACCTTACTCTCCATATTAAAGGAATGCATTTGTTCTTGTTTCGAAAAATATTTTTATTCGAAATACATATATAGATATTTTAGAGAATGCTGATTATTAAAAGCAATTGTTTTTTAAAATACCCTCTGAGTCGACTAATGTGCCTGCAAAATCGATACAACTGCTTTTTCAAAGAAACTACCTAAAAAATTGAAATCAGATTGGGTACAAATGTTTAATGTCGAAAAATATTCACTAATTGTATTAAATTCACTTATTGTAATAATCTTACCAAATTATTTTGGAAACACATCGTTCGTTCGTGGGATGTTGCATCCATAGCCTCATAGATACATACACTAACATATAAACACACACACATACACAGACTAAAATTTATACACATCCATTACCTCAAAAATGTTCAATTCGAGTTCAGAAATGTGTTTGAAACGTGCTCGTCGAAAACTAGAATTCTAATTGGTTACCCTGCCACAATACTTTCTCTATAATATAGGGAACGTAACTATTTTATCTGATTCACAGTTTCAAAACAGGCTGTGAAAGCTCTGCAGCATTATTCTAATGACTATATGAAGTTATATGTCTTCTAAGTTTTCAAAACAATTATACCCGATGTCTAAAAGAGCATGTTTAAATTATATTTTAGAAACGGTTGTGTTCACAAAAAGAAACACTATCGTCAAAATGTTGATTGCTGGAGCGTGAAGATATCTTTAAATTCAAAATCTTGGAGAAGAACTTAAAATTAATTTTCCATTATTTCTATATCTGGTAAACAATTGGAATAAAGAAAGTTCATGGTTATACAAGAAATGCGCAAAGCACATACTCTAGAAACGACATAAATATTAAAATTGTAATTGCATATTTAAAGGGTTTGTTTTATCTTCCACAATTTTATTTTGTTATTTTAAATTAAAAGCATATTTCACTTAGTCTATTCGGTTTATGACTTACTTTATCGTCTCTCCGAATTTCTAGTATTGTCTTAACATATATTTCTGGAAGCAGTATTCCTTCTTTAGATCACTCATAAAGCATGTTGGCTCTTCTCCAAATAAGCTAGTCATATAGTGCATTAAGTAAGGGGCGTCAGATAAGTTTTATTAATTATTCACAAAACATCTTATATTCCTTGTTTAAATCAAAAATACTGAACAGAAAATGACAGAACCTTTCAGGATAACGATTTTTACTTTCTTATACTATAAAATATTGTATAGAAAAAGAGTTTTAACGAATATTTTCGAATTCGAGATTTTGATGACAATGTATATTTTAGAACTTTCTAAACACGTTTTGATTATTTTCAGAGTCATGTCTATCTGTCTGCTGTCTGTCGACATTCTGTGGTCGATTCCTTGTGTACATGATACCTGTTTCAAATATTAATGGATTTTCACGAAACTTTTTATCTGACTTTGTGAACGAAAAATTTAGAACTACATGGATTTTTTTTTAATTTGATTAAAAAATTTATTTGAAATTCTGCATTTTCTTAACATAGCAGCATATGACAAAATCTGATATAATTATGCGTAAAAGGGGTTATTTGTGGCTCCATGATCACAAAACTTAGCAGTTTCAATCATTGTAGTGAAGAATTAACCTTGATATAATTTTTGTGTTTGTAACGTTATTTCCCTTCGAAGGAATAAGTTATTCCCCTAAAGAGGTACATCGTCTATCTTGGTATCAATGCAAAGATTTTTTCAAGCCCTGTAAAATGAAGAGTGGGATGCTATAATTGGGATCATGTAGACAAATAATACAGGTTTTTCAAATTTTTTCTTGCAAAATTTGCTCGAGAAAAAAATCATAAGCTTCTTTAAAATAGATTCTGATATGAGAAGGTCGTGTTGAGTCACACTGCAGTTAATTGTGCTTTGGAGGGAGAGGTGGATTACACATCACTGACCTTATTTAATGTGAAATCCTGATGAATCTTGAATTAAAACGATCTAGTTTGTTTTTTATGATCGTTACGTTGATGACAGTTTTTCTGTTCTGTGTCACTACTCCCTTAATGGTATTGATGATATTTTTGATATTTTGAATTCCATTGATCCTTGCATTCAAATTACCTATGAAATGAAAGCAACAATCTTGCGATATTTGTATTTTTGGAATTTTTCTGCAACGCCTCTATTAAAAAAGTGGTTAGTCGCCGAAAGAAAAGAAAATTGAATTAAAACTGCAAAGTCGGCTTAATCATAAATAAGTATCCATATAATTCTTGGAAATTAAAGTCATTAAATTATGAAAGAGAGAGAAAATGCATTTGAATCTTTAAAGAAAGTCATATGATGCACACATCAGATTTTTCTAATTTATCACAATACTTTCTCTATACGTGCAAACAAGTAAATTTTATTGCAAAAATAATAATCACTGTAAGTAAGTTTTAAAATATATAAACTGTTACAGAAAATTTAAAAATGAAACTTCGTAAAGTACAGCATTTAATTGATAAAAGATTTGAACCAGTTTCGTACCAGATTTCGCCTTTGAGGCTGGATAAGACATTTTATAATTGATTGCTGTACTTCAAATTTATTTCCCACTTTTCGAAGTACTAAACTCTTATATCAAAATATGCTTATGGGTGGCGGAAATTTTGTCATACTATATTTTTTCTAAAACATTTTTCTTGAAATATATATTTCTCAGAATCTGCTATAGATGGAGATTAGGATGGTTGGATTCAGAATAGGATTTCGGAGATGATATAAGGATTCACGAAAGATTTTCACTTCCGGTTTTCTTCATTTCCGGTGCAACGAAATTTATTTCAACGGCATATCCATTTCTCAATATTTATTAAAATATAGATTAAATGATAACTGATATTAATTTACATCAACTTTTGGAGGAGGTAGAGTGGTTTGCTAAGGATTTGCCCTTCATGTTCTTCTTTCACTTCTGGCTTTATTTTTTTCCGTAAAACATCCATTTGTCATGAGTAGCTATGTCTATAGGTCTATAGCGAAAAGTTTCCAAGTAGCATCTGTTTCTTTGGATTGGGTATAGATAGAGCTTAGATGTTGACTTATGTAGATTTAACATCGAATTCAAGAGGGGTTAGGACACAGCCGGTCTACACTCTTACCGTTCCCCTCTTACCGTGACGTCACGACAATTTCTCCTCAGTGGCGCCATGGCCTATGTGTAGACCGGCTGTGGTTAAGAGGTTCACTAAGAATTCCCCCTTTAGGTTGCAAGCACTTCTTTGGATCATCTATTTCTATGAATTAGCTATAGATACAATTTAAATGATGACTGATATGAATTTCAGTGAGGTTGGGAAGTTCACAAAGATTTCTACTCCCTGTTCTGGGGGTGTCATTTCCAATTTTTTCAAAAAATTTTATGACTGTACGAAATACATTGACAAAAGACAATAAAAATGCTTAATAGTTCCATCACAAATGAAGTGTACACACCGTATTTACCACCATATGATGTACCCTTCATAATTTCGTTTTACTGTGTTTATTTTAAGAAACTGGATAAGAAGTTTTCACGTAATAAATTATTTATATGCATTGAGAATCTTTAAAGCGGTACTGCCAAACTTTTCAGCGGGCAAAGTAATTACACCTGCGATGCACGTAACACGCCTCAAAAATAAATTATCCTTAAAGTCAAGTGAGTGATGATAATCAAGAGCGATGAAAAACTTTACGGGAGTGTTTGGAAAGGGTTGTCTGCCAGAAACAGGACACCGCCAACCGCTCCCTGTTTACAGTCATTAGTGTCACAAATGATCCTATACTTGTTTTTGAGGAGGAAATGAGATTATTTGTACTTAACATTTCTGTCTGGAGTAAAGTACTATTTTTGTCCTTCACATGCATGGATTTTAGTTAATTTTTTATCAAATCATGAAGGTAAGATATTTTACTTAGGATGATATTTTTGTAGTACTGAGAAAGTATTGTTTTCATGAAAATTCGAGATTTTGATGCGGATATATGCTTTAAGACCTCCTGCATACGTTTTGACTATTTTAGGAGTGATTCCCGTTTGTTTGTTTGTCTGTGATCGATTTCTTCTGTACACGATAGTGACCACAAATTTTAATGGATTTTTATGAAATTTTAGTTCTAGATTTATTGATAACAAAGTCAGATGTAAATGGAATTTCTTACATTCGAGCGAAAACTTTAATAAAAAATTATATATTCTTTTAACATGGCAGCATGGGACAAAATTGGACATACCGATGTATAAAAAGGTTTATTTATGTCTACGTAATCACGAAACTTAACGTGGACTATGTTTTCAGATGGCACAGTAATTTGCAAAATTGCCGCAAACATAGTCAGTTTCCCATCTTCTTTTGCAAATATGAGCTATACTATTCTGACGGCGGACATAATAAGAACGAAACCGGTTCGTGAAAGCTGCAGTTAGAGTAACTGGCACGATTCGAATGTTAATATTTTTAGAGCATATTTTCTAATAGAGAAATAAGATACACGTTAAAATTTTGGTAAAAAAATATCAATTGAAAAAACACTTTTTTGAAACACGCTATGGATGCAAATGGTATTTAACTAATATTAGCACAAATCAGTCAAATCCATGCCATTCGCCTATGTAACAGACATGTTGCTCACTTCAAATATTTTAAAGAACCTGAATAAATTATCGACTCTAGAGAAGACCCTAATGGAGCCTGAATTTCGATTTTTCCTCGGAAAAGGATTTTCTCGAAAAGTCTTTTCAGACCTCCCTCAAAGTCCCTCTCTGACCCAGAAGACTAATTCTTTGTACACTTATAGTGTCATTCACGAGACATAAATTAATGGACCCAGATTTGTAATCTCCCCTAAGGCGAAAAAAATGGAGGGTTTTTAAAAAAATCCCTGGAGTTCTTGAATTGTGAATTTATAGTGTTGATCACAGGGATAGAACTTAACGAAGCCGTTCCTTTTATATCTCCATGCCGTTTCCGGAAAAATGGAGGCTCGAAAGGTATCTTCAAACTTTCCAGAAACACCCATCTTTGCAAACTTATAGTATTGACCACAAGACATGACCTAACCAAGGCCTGACTAACGCAGGGGCATGCGTCAAAAAGTCCCCAAATTAAAGATTGTAACATTGAACAAGAAAGATCAATCATGCATAAATATGAAACACTATCCAACTGAAATGCAATCCGTTGAATGTATTGCATCTCTAAAATGCGATACATTTAGCGGTAATATTTTTTTAATTATCACAGAACTACAATAATTTATTTTACTTGAAAACTTGAATCTTCATCGAAAAAAATGAAATTTATTATTCAAATGCCGTCATCGAAATATAAATCATCTGGCTCTCTAATAAAAGCAGTTCATACACTTTTTATTCCAGAATCCAGAGTTAAATAATTTTGCATGAAAAAAATTCAGCAATTCTTATACAACTCATCTTACAATCACTTGTTTACATTCTGCATACGTTAAAATTAGACTTCGTTGTAGAAATAATCAAAGTTGGATGATCATTTAAACTAAAAAATATTGTAATTGCGTTGGCGCAGAATATAGATTCACAGAAAATACGCAAAAATAAAGCGGTTTTAGGACGGATGCAACACTACATTTAAATTTAAAAGAACGTTAAAATTCACGATTTTTAATCTGTGAAAAATATGGATGTCATATTTTATTTTGAAGTGGGTCACGTGAACTCTTTATAATATGGATGTAATTATTGTAATTTTTATTTAAAGAACTACCGAACATATTTTACTGAATTTTTTTTTTAATATTTTATTGCATAATTTGAATTTTTTCTAAAATTTGAAAGCAATTTATGAATTTTAACTTCATTTAAAATATGTTTGAAAAATTAGGTCCCATAGTGGTCAATGCATTTCATTATTTCAATCCGGGTTCAATCCAAAACTAAGTGGGTGATATTATTCATTTACATTCCCACATGTCCCACAGACCGTCTCAATAACATACTAAAGTTTCATTTTGATAAAGTCATTTTTAAGGCAGTTATCGTGCGAACAATCCGACAGATAGACAGACAGAATGACCAAAGATTTAAACATTTTTCAACTATGTTGTAAAGTGTTAAAAATTAAGGCCCGTTTCATGAAGAAACATGTATGGCATCGAAATATGTTTGCCCAATGAAAAGATTCATTTTGGGCATATATAGTGATATATAGTGATGAGAGTTTCGTTACATTAATTCCAAACCTAGAGAATGTGGACATGTCTATGAAAAAGTTGCCAATAATTTAATTTACATTAAATTATGTAAAAATATTATTTTGTATATATTTTTCTAGAATGCAATTGTATATTTAAAACATATATTTCTTTTTTCATTTCATAATGTCTAGAGGTAAAGGGGGCTTTTAAGGAATGCCTGTACCGGTCTCCGATTAGGATAAGTCGAGACCTGAACCTAACGGAGCCTCCATTTTTCCACCCTAGGAAGACAAAATGGAGACGGTTGTAACGACTTTAGCAGACTCCATAGAGCCCCCCCTAATTACCTAGATGACGGAAACTTTACACCCCTATAGTATCAACCACAATAAAAAACTTAACTGAATCAGTTTTGACGAAAAAAGTGAATTTGAACGTTAATCGTCACAAAGTTGAAATTATTTAAAAAAAGTTTGCAATTCTTAAGAGCATTAGTTCGCCGTGTTTGACATGATTAAATTCTAATAACGAAATGTTAGTTACTCTTACGAACAGATTTTAATCATTGATTTTCACAAGCTGATTAGTGCCATTCAATAATTAAAAATTGTCGGTGGTGGGATAACTCAGTGGTTAGCGAGCGGGGATTGCACTCGGACTACCAGAGTTTGGTTCCTTTCTCTACCCAAAACTGTCTCCGTGTTAACGCGGGGTATGATTACATTAAATTTACAGGTCCGTAAGTCCGTTCGAGAATTCTGTTGCAGAGGAAGGGGGGTATGGTACCTGTGGATGCTGCCTCCACTGGGTTCTGGTCTAAATTAGTTGGCACGTTCCCGGCTATCCAAATAGATATCTTACACCTACGAGTAGGTTGAACGGTCTGGGTTGAAAAAGAATAAATATTTGCATCCATTGGGATTCATTTATAAACGGTTCTGCCAAACTTTTCAGCGAGCGAAGGAATTCCGCCTGAGATTCACGAAACACTCCTCTTTAAAACAAATAATCCCTAAAATAAAGCGAGTGATGATAATCAAGAGCGATGTGAAACTTTACGGGACTGTTTTGAAAGGTTTGTTTGCCAGAAACAGGATACTGCCAATCTTTACTTGTTTACGGTTATTAGTGTCACAAATGATTGCATAGTTCTTTTGGAGAAGAAAATGTGTTTATTTACTTAAACTTTGTGTCTGGAGTAAAATACTATTTCTGTTTTTAACATAGGTGGCGCCATAATTTTTTAGAATGCGAATTGGATAAGGTAAGTGTAAAATATCTCCGCGTTTGATTAGATAGAAAATAAATCTATTTTACTCAAGTGTTCAAAGAACTCAATCCCTAGACGGAATACGAATCACGGACGACTGGTCAAGTAAAGCTGCTCTATGTGTGAAGGTTTATAAGAAAATCGTCCATCACTTCTGAGATAACGCGGTTTATAGCCTTTTAACTGGCAACTATATATTTTAATTCTACAGTAGATTTAGGTAGCCGCATGCTTTTCAAGTACGGGTAAAGTTTTCATTATGCTCTGCGTGTTGCCAATTTCGGAAAATTAATTTTCTTCTCTCAACCCTAAAATTTTCCAGCTGTTTTTTTGTTTTAATGTTTTGGATTGATTAACAATGCAAAAAAAAATTTGTAAGAGGAGTTGCAATTATCGTACAGAAAAACATTTCATTTCTTTTAGAATCAACCTGAAAATCTGTACTTAACAACTTCCTAAACTCAATATTTAAAACTTTCGACAAGTAAAATATTTATCTGTAAACTATCACATATATTGGGTTACTGAGATGGTATAACATTCAATACTGTCTTGAAAAACGCAGGCATATGTGAGGGAGGTGACAAGCGAGTCGCATAACTGACATATATGCTTGCTTTTTTCAAGGAAGTATTGAATGTTATATTTTCACAAGCATCAGTTTTATTTATACTGAGATAAAATTCTTATAGTCTATTTTGTCAGATTTTGGATCGAAATGAAATTTCACAGGTTTGTTTGGCCAACTTTTTCGCTTCATTTTCTGTATTGTTAATAGCATTGTGTCCGTACCAATGAATCATCATCTGTTAATTACTCATCCTCATTCATTCAATGGTGTATTTGTAAACTATTTCTTCTGTCGCAATAAGTTCTAAAACTGGGAGATTTTTTACCAGCCTAAAGAGCCTTAAGATTATCTGCATCATCATCTTTAACCTAGGACGCACTGAAAAAATATTATCCAGTACTCAACACCCTAACAGCATTGTTTTTCACAGTGACGTAAGATTTACGTCACACTGTGACTTTGAGACGTCACAGGACGTCACAGTACGTCTCGGCAATGTCATATTGAGGTCACAGCTAAGTCATTTTGGTCATTTTCATGGTCGTTTGTGACGTCGCATATAAACTTGTTTGTGACGTCACATTGTAATTGCCATTGTAATGTCGTCACATTGTTACGTGTTAATTAAATTGTGGAAACGTCACAACGTCACAGAATATAGTCACAATAAAGTTACAAGTTACTAATACGTAACGTCGCATAGAAGTCTCAAATATGATGTCACATTGTGGCCCAGGTGTCACGTGACTACAACGTCACTGTCACACATGTGATAATCTTTGCTGTGAGGGGCAGGAGTCGATGTTTAACCATTGCTGAGAGTGGTAGAGTACATTTCTTCTGGTTTTAATAATAAGACACCCACAGCTGCGATTTTTCTTGACATCCAAAAAGCCTTTGATAAAGTGTGGCACTGTGGATTAGCTTACAAATTGATCACTCTAAAAGTCCCTGACGCACTTGTCAAACTTTTAATTTCATACCTAAATAACAGACACTTTCAAGTCAGAGTAAAAAATAACTTATCTACACCCAAGCTCATTAAAAGTAGTGTACCGCAAGGATCCATCCTGGGCCCGACACTCTTTAACATATATCTAAATGACATTCCCAGGACCCCAGACACGGAGCTGGCACTCTATGCAGACGACAGCGCGATACTTGCAAAACACCCTTACGTCTCAGTAATGCACAGACAGCTACAACAACACTTAGACATACTCCAAACATGGCTGGAAAAATGGCGAATAAAATTAAATCCCAATAAATGTCATTGGATTTATTTCTCAAGAAAACGTAAACCTCCGCCTCCTCTGTACATAAACAACCATGCCCTAAAAGCGGAAAAATCTACTAAATACCTAGGTGTAACGATAGACTCCCACCTAACTTGGAAACTGCACGTAACGAACATAATCAAAAAAGCGTATATAACCATAGGAGCCTTATACCCAATGATAGGAAACGGAAATCTAAGTTATCAAAATAAACTCCTAATTTATAAATCGGTCATCTGCCCGGGAATGCTGTATGCAGCACCCGTATGGGGATATGCCTGTAAAACTACCATAGACTTATTAGAGACAAGACAAAACAAAACCCTAAGGATTATAAGGAAAGCCCCTAGATACTTAAGAAACTCGGTAATTAGGAAAGACTTCAAAATAAAAACTGTTAGAACCCAAATCAAAAAGCTAGCGCTTAAATTCTACAAAAATCTGCCATCTGTCCCAAATGAACTATTATTTAATCTGCATGACTATGATCATCGCAAGGCTAAATCTCGTAAGAGACCCCGCTCGGTACTTAACTTTGATATTCGGTACTAGGAACGTCCCACCTTAATCAGTTGATATTAACGAAAACTCGCGATCTTTGGTTTTCTACAAAATGTTTAAAATCCTAAACTGCTAAAATGCTAGGTTACCCTCAGATCTGCATCAACCCCCCAAACTGCTTAAACTCTTAATGTGCAACAAACTGCCACACTAGGAGCTAGGACAAATAATAAAAACAGTAAATCAAAAACCTCGAACCTCCAACTATGGACCAATGAAATAATGTCACAGTATGAAGATAAGAACCACACCTAGAGATTGGAGATTAAAGGCGCTTCGCGCCTGGTGCTCTGTTCTGGACGAAACTCTATGAAGAGATGTTTAACTTCATCAGAAAAGTGATAAGTAACAAGGAACTCGGATAATCGGCTTTACTGTATTAGAAGAGGAAGAATTTTTATATCCTTAAGTGTAGTCAATAAAATAGGAAGCAGAAATAAATATATGATGAATATGAACTGTAAAATAACAAACACTTCACTCAGTTTCAAAGCTTGTACAGGTGTGTTTTACATTTAGAATTTTCCATTTCTCTTATAGTTCACTATAAATATAATTAATAGTATAGATTTAATTCATAGTATAATTATAATTTACTCATATTGTAGTATAGGACATTTATAGTACAGTATATTATAGTGCATATAATTTCGATGTTTATTTTGAGAGGATAATTTTTTCCGCCGATTAATTGAATCAATATGAATTTGGACCAACGTTATTTAATAAAACAGTTGTCAATATTTACTGCTGTAGATGATGATTTTCATAATTTGAATAGAATTTCAAGGAAGTTATAAAAAAATTAGCATTCCGGCATCCGAATATTTCCTTTACATTTTGATCTCTTTCCAGTCTATCAGTTTTACAGTCTGTAAAATTTATCAGACACAAGAACAAGTTGGAAGATATACTCACAGATCCTACATATAGGGAAAGTATCTAAAATAAGGATCACGCTCACATTGCATAACTGCATATAGAGACCGGGTTTTGTTTTTTTACATGATCACATGGTATAGCAAATATATATAATGCTAGAGTTTTCTTGCATCATGAACGTAAGGGATTTATTTTTAAGGTGAATAGATGATAGGAGAGACTCTAAATTTTTCGAACATTTTTTTTTTGAAACTCTATAAAATCTTACAAAAATATAATTGTTAAATGATGATTCTGCCTTTTTGATCTCTTAGCAATTATAGAAAATTAAATGTATCGCTTTTATTATGATAGGAGTAAATGCTTTGCTTATACTTTTAACCAGAAATGAAGTGAAACAACTTTTAGAAGTTACTATGAGCATTGTGAGGGCTAAATAACCTTTCGTTATTATTTCCCTTGGTTTTTATTATAGTTTATGGTTTTCATTATAGTACTTTAAAGTAACAATTCTAACTGGTTCTGTTAGTTAGATCAATCACAGAGCTAAATGAAGATTCTGCAATCCTGACGTGGAAACAGGATGAAGTTTAGGATTGCAAGTGCCTTTGAAGGATTGAGGACTTTGAAGGATTAGGACTAGAAGAGATTGAGAATTTGGAAAGGATTGAGTGCGTGAATTAGAAGGAGAGAGCGATCCGCCCTATTCGATACCACTATGACCAAAAGCAAGGTACTTTAAACATACCAAAAGGGTCTAGTATGCCGATTTAGCCGAAACAAGGCCGAAGCAAGAGATAAAAGTTGGATAAGTATAGAAACAGTATACCTAGTCCACTATTTATCTAAAATATCACCAGGTCCGTACAAATTCGTTGCATTATATATTTCTCTGTATTTATGGGAAAGTGCAATATTGGTTGTAGTATATATTTCCATTTTAGTTAAATATCTAGTTGCTGTAATTTAAAGTGAATTTCACAATAAATGTGTTTTGAATAACTGATTACATCCGTGTATTATTTATTGCCTTGGGACGCAAGATCCTGTGTATCCAGTTATTCCAGATTTTGATTTATGTCACTCTGTTGACAGATCTAAGTACGTACGGATAGGTTACTGCGCAACCTAAATCAAATAATCCGTTCAATAGAGTATTGGTCGAGGTTCATTAATTCCGTATAGTAAGATAGCGAGAAAATACTCGACAATTGGTACCCGATCATAAAAGTACTCTACAATGGTCTCGAACAAATCAACCCTGTAGGTTACTGTAAATATGTCAGAGGTGTGAAAGTGATCCTAGTACGATTATCACGGATTCAGGTGGACTCTGGTGTATTAAGCGCCGATTTCAAATCGGGAGGACAACGACCACGTAGGAAGCTTAACTGGAGGATAAAAATAGCAGGAGATTGTCCGTCAGATTGTCAATTGTACGCTAATCTGATATCAGAGGGTTAGGATTGCAGAGTCCATTTAGACAATATGAGCTTGCAAATCCGCTCTAATAGTTCAACGGTGGAGCGTCGGCTGGTCAATTCGAAGATACAGGGTTCAATTGGTTGGAGTAGCAAGACTTAATACAACCTCTCTTGAGATATTTTGTATTTTACTTTCATGTCTAGAAATAGCGGTTTTCGTGAAATTTGGTATTCTTATTTTAAGCATTAATAAAAATAAATCCATTGATTTTCAGTGAGGACGAGCCATAAGAAATCTCTTAATTTCTTGTAGTCCCAGCCAATTGAATTTGTCTCACTTGTAAGAAAAATCGTGTCTTAGATATTACACATTTTGATATTTATGTCCAGTTCGATAATTCTTCAAATTTGGTATCAATCGGTAATGTAGTTTCATAATTTTTCAAACCAGTACAGTGTGCATATGCCCTTATATAGTAGCTCATAGCGTGAATATGCAACAAAAATAGTGGCATTCGCAATTTCATATAAAAGTGTATATTTTTACAAAATTTGATTGCAAATTTGGTCTAGAAAAAAAAATCACATCAATTTTAAACAAACAGATAAAATGCTAAAAAGCTGTTTTCTGTTATCAGAACTTTCGAGAGTACTTTGATGTTTTACACGAAGACAGTGCTCTCCTTTGGAGAAAAGTGTAAAACAGGTTCAAGTGATAATATCCGATAGTGATGAAAAATTTTTATAGGTGTGTTTTGAAAGGGTTGTCTGCCAGAAATAGATAAGCCCAGAATCCCCAACTATCCATCTATTTACAAGGAAAAGTTTACGATCATTAATGTCACAAATGATCGTAGTTCTGTCCGAGAAAGTAGATTTATCTGCTTAAAAGAACTTTCTCGAAAGAAAAATACTACATCTGTTTTTCTTCAGATGCATACAGTTGCGTAATATTAGTTGAAATATTTTGGACTTGAGTCAAACGGACTTTAATGCCATAGTCTACAATCTAAATTTACAAATCAATTTAATTCTATTTTTACTTTCCCTGCAATAGTAATGTATCGGGAAAGTATTGGAATCATACCGAAAATCACAACTCGAGTTTCGACGGATTGATAAGTTTCGGGACCTCTAGAATATGATAAAACCATTTTTAGCGTGACATCTGTGTGTGTGTCTGTGTGTCTGTGTGTCTGTGTGTCTGTCTGTCTGTGTGCGCAGATTTTGTATCCACTCTAACTAAAAAACTAATTGACCGACGTTCATAAAATTTAGTAGGTATGTCAATTGGGGGCGAATCTGGTGCTGATTAGTTTTGAGTAGGATTCGGGATAAAAGAACCCGCCTTATTTTGCGACATGACCCAAAAAAATTACCTGCATCCACTCTAGCTGAAAAACTAATGGACCGAATTTCACAAAATTCTGTCGATAAGTCGCCTGTGGGTCACCCTGGTGTTGATTAGATTTTGGTATAATTCGGAAAAAAATAACTTGCCTTTTTCTTGCAAAATGTCCCCCGCAAAAATCATCAAAATCGAAAATAAACAACTACGTATGCTCAAATATATCCATTAAATGCTTCTTTCATACGTAATTTTTAACGAAGAAAAATATAAGACCAACCCCATTACACTAGGACTAGCCTTTCTCGAGATATTTTAATTTTTCGTATTTTCTCTACGCCACCTTTGAAAATAAGTCCAGTTACCAAATGAGAAGGGCAATTGAATTAAAAGTGAATTAAATTTAATTAAAATAAAGAAAACGTAAATATAAGTCTGCAGGGAAAGTCATGTGCTGCTCACATCAAATTTTTACTTTCCCTGCAATACATGGTAATGTATAGGGAAAGTATTGGAGTCGTGTCGAAAATCGCAACTCGAGTTTTCGACGGATTTACACGTTTCGGAACTTCTGGAACACGAAAAATCTGTTTTTAGCGTGACGTCTCTCTCTCTCTCTCTCTCTCTCTCTATGTGTGTGTGTGTGTGTGTATCTATCTGCCTGTCGGTGCAATGTCTGTATCCATTCTAAGTAAAAAACTAATTGACCGAATATCATGAAATTTGGTAGGTAAGTCCCTTGGGGATGGTCCCGGTCTTGATTAGATTTCGTTATAATACGGGATAAAAGAACCTGTCTTTTTTTGTGAAATGACCCGCAGAAATTACCTGTATTCACCCTAGATGGAAAACGAATTCACCCAATTTCACAAAAATCGGCAGATAGGTCCCTTGTGGGTGACCCTGGTGCAAATTCAATTTTGGTAAAAAAGAGCCTTCTTTTTTTGAAAAATGGTCCTCAAAATTCGTCAAAATCTGAAATAAAAGACTACGTATGCTGAAATGCATTAATTACTTGTTTGTTTAACATATAATTTTTGACGAGAAAAAGAATAAGACCAACCCCATTACTACTAAGGATAAAAATAAGACGAAACTTATCACTATAATGGAAAGGGATCGGGAATATTAGTATACAAAAATCACAATTAAAAAGGTATATATATAAATATGTATAAATTGATAAAGCAAACATGGAAAAAATGAGAAAAGGCAATAGTAATTAGCTCAAGATTAAAGATCAAGACATGGAGAACAATCAATTGTAACTACACAAAAAATGGCAGTTAATTCGAAATTGCATTCTCGTCAAGACAGCCATACAATTCGAATTAAAACCAACAGAATAGCCAATTTCTGATAATGGCGATACTATTTAACTATGGACACCATTGGAACTGTCTACTGACTAGTGGAAGAAGAAATAATAAAAACCAAGTGAATTATAAACCAGAAATATAAAAAACGGAAATATTAACTCACAGGCACAGCAACCACGTGGGAGTCGGCATGTTCGTAAGAGAACATTCAGCAGAGCATTTTACATCTCTTCATCAAAGCGAGTGGACACCGGAATGAATACACTTGAACGAAAAATAATTTGTATGAAGACTTTCAAAAATAGTAATTAGTATAGGACTCAGGACAAGTCCAAAGTAGTCTTTCAAAAATAGTAAACAGTATCATACTCAGACCTAGTGGTAACTTAGGTGATAAGAATGGGTGAAATTCACAAAAATCAGTTATCCAATCAAGGATAAATAATGCATTTGTAAAATTAATACGTGGTGTATTTGAAATTAATAATAATATTATTTACAGAAACTTCCAGATAGTGGTAATTTAGACAAATGCGTTTAAGATTATTGATGTGGCGAAAGTGAAACTGAGGATCAGAAAGTCAATGTATTCGAAATAGCTGGTTTAAAATGATGTTTCTAAATAATTGAATAGAATTACTAGATCGATATTATAGCAGCTTAATGATAGTGAAGTTAAAAGAATCTTTTTTATTATATAGATTGGTGATAACATGATTATTGAGGGTATCTAAATTTAGGTCTAAATAATTTACAGTTTGACTAACACTAGGCTGGTTGATTAGGGATTAATTTTAGGTTAGAAGGGTAAAAATCAAAATTGGATAGGGATTATCAATGATAATACAAATTAAGCAGTCAACATATCGATATATAATATACGAATCAGAGTTAAAATGACATTTATACTAATAAAGATATAAGTTAGCTAGAATACTACTACTACAGACCCTTGAGGTACACCCCAAGTTTGTAAATATATGTTATCACCTTGGATAATATAATTGTTGTATAACACAAAGTGCAATAGCATAGGAAAGTTTTTGATGTTAAATGGACATTATTGAAAGATAAATAATCATGATAAAGAGAGATAATAACTATATAAATCTTTAATATCAATATTATTAATTAGCTCTTTAAAATTAAAGGTATGGGAACCAATAATATGTGTAAGCTTGCTAAGGTCATTAACTAAATCAAAACTATTATTCAAAATGAAATATCCGGAACTCTTAAATTTAAGGGATTCATTAATTCTATTTAAACAGTTTAGCAAGTGCTTACAACCTCACTTAATAAGTCTCCGGTCTAACTAAGAAAAACAATTTTTTTTTAGAAATTCGACTTTATTCATCAACATACTCTCCTTCAAGAGTAATACATTCATTTCAACGCTCCTCTAACTTTTCGATGCCTTTTTTGTAGAACGATTTGTCTTTGCTTTCAAAATAGGCCTCAATTTTGGCAATCACTTCTTCATTTGAGCCAAATTTCTTTCCCTGGAGCATCTTTTTGATTCAGGTGTGTAGTAATGTAGCTATGTTTCATCCATTGTCACATACCGACGCAAGAAATCCTTCTTATCTCGCTTGAACAGCTCCAAACAGCGCTCTGAATCGTCGACGCGTTGTTGTTTTTGGTCTGGTGTGAGCAAACGCGGCATCCACTTCGAAAGCAACTTACGCATGCTCAAATTTTCATGTAAAATTGTAAACACACTACTTTCTGATATCATTAAGGTGTCAAATATCTCACGCAACTTCACTTTACGGTCTTTCAAAACTATTTTGTGGACTTTTTTTATGTTTTCCGGAACAACTGCCGATTTGGGGCCACCAGAGCGTTCAGCATCATCGGCGTTTGTACGACCGCGTTTAAATTCAGCATACCATTCAATAATAGTTGATTTCCCTGGTGCAGAGTCTCCATAACGCTTATCAAGCCACTGTTTGGCTTCAACAGTATTTTTCCCCATCAAAAAACAATGTTTAATCAACACACGAAATTCTTTTTTATCCATTGTTTTGAAAATTACAAAACTGGGGTCACTAAAACCAGTGTAACCTATAAATTAATTGTCAGAATGTCATTAAATTTTGACATGTGTCGTTTGAAGGTTAGTACTATCCAGAAATCATATGGGTATGTCAACAGTGTTGCCATATATGTGTCAGACCGGAGACTTATTGAGTGAAGTGTTACTAGCTGTAGTGATAAATGTATTATGTCCACAAGTGACCGTTCTAAAACTGAGAGGTGATTAGTGGAATTGAGGACCCAAAGTAACATATGGAAATTTATAAAACTTACAATTAATATTTAATTGTGTATATAATTTTAGTTTTGATTTTGATGGACTGATTATTAATAGGTTTAAAAATATGATAATTTTTTAAGTAATTTTGTAACAGAGAAACATAATATTTTTTACAAATAATGGCATAATTAATAGAAGCTTTATCTACATAAGTTATGACAAAGTGTTGTTGTAGTTCTTTAATAACAGATAGGAGTTGTTTATAAGGAAAATTAGGCTTCGTAAATTTAATGTTTATAATAACATTTTTAAGAAGATCAGTAGATTAGAAGATGATTTTTAAGTAGATTCCCCCCTTTGCAGGCATTGGCATACGGACGCCAATGCTTGCAAAGAGGGATCGAACTGTTTGGGATAGGGTATGTCAAATACCTGTCTTTTTGAGAGGTTCTTCATTTGGGATGGACGCTGTCCCACCCGTAAGCAAAACGTTAAAAGAGTCCAGGACGGAGAACATAAGCAAAATACTATATGCGATATTGCAATAAGTCATACATTCAAAGAAATTTTACGTGCATTTCTGCATAATTCATGTAGTTTTGTGTAACTCTCTCTTACAAACTACATTTTAATTGCATTAAAAAGAAACTAACAAAATATTTATGGTGGGGCCGTCATATGATGACAAACCAAAACTTCATTTTTGATAAACTGAAGCACTTTTATTCACATTTGCATATTTCATACAGTTATACGAACTTTCGAAAAAATCGGAAGGGACATCTCCAGAATCAAAAATTGAAATCTTTAGTTGAATTGCTGTATTCATAACGGTCAACATCTAAGCTCTAGCTACAGTCAATTTTGAGAAATATATGTTTAAAAAATGTTTTGAATTCGAAGTAAAAAAATAGAAAGTGAAAATTATGAATGAACCACCCTATCTCGTCCAGAATTTAATACTGAATCTATACCCATTAGCATCTAAATTCTAGCTATTGACAATCTTAAGAAATATATTTTTCAAGTTGAAGAAAAAAATGAAATGAAAAAAAAACACAAAGTGGAAATCCTTAGTGAATCTCCCATTTTCCTCCAAAATTTGATGCTGAATCATAAACTGTCATAATCGAAGCTTTATCTATAGCAGATCCTGAGAAATATATTCTTACAATCTATTCTTTTTTTCGCAAATATGATACTATGAGGCAAAATTTTATCACCAATGAAACTTCATTTTGCCTGTGCCTAGAGTCTTCGTCTTTAAATAAATGATCTAAAAACATATTAGTGCTTTTCTCCATTAGAATTAAGCATTCTTTACTGTTATTAAATGAAAGTTCTTGGAGCAACCAACATCTTGGCTGACCCTTTTTGGCTACAATCCAGTCTAGCATTTCTTTTGACGATGATTCTTTACCTACAAGGGTTCAAATATTATTATAATAAAAAAAATTATCTCGGGTCTTTAGGAATTCCATTAAATACTTAATGACTTAAACTATTTTGGCGAGACAGAAGAATAATCAATTTTGACTGGGGTTAATATGTTCCTGCAATTTGGGTCAACACATTAAAAAAATATGTGTAGTCCGAGACTTAAGTGGGCAATTTCATGTATTCATAGTTCGTGCTTGCTTTTAGATTTATTTGTATCACAAGTAGCATCAAAATAAAAGAAATAGTAGCTCTGTTGCTCATATCGGAGGATTAGTGTGCAATGTCACCCCATTTCGCGTATTTCGAAGGAAAAACGTTGATGCGTGTTGTATGAGATGATGATACAAGGTAGAGAAATGTTTTAATATTGTTTGGTCTTTGAAAATTTGAAAAACAATATATGGTTTTGAAGGATTAACACAATGCAGCTTATTTCTTCCTTCAAATCTTTCCACAAATGACGAAGTTATTGACAATGAAAGGTTTAGCTGTAACTTTTGCTGCCACTACACCGAGCGAGCAAGCGATTAACTCAGGGATTCATGGTGACTGTGTTGTCCTGACCTATTGGTTTTCAGCGTATTAGATTTCTACACTGGTGTCCAAAATTAAAGTAACAAGCACATTTTTTGCAATAATTCAAAATAGCGGCGACCAGTGGCGTGTGTCCCCCCTCAACAGATCGCAGAAGAAAGCCTGTCTTTCGTGGAGCAAGGCACAGCATTCTTGGACACAGCAAGATTGAGGCCGTGTCCTCTTCAGTGATGAATCGCGATTCAGTACCCAAATTGATTCTTAAGAGTCTCCATCGGAAGAGAGGCTGGGGCCCACTGTCGTCCTTCCAACGTAAGAGAAATCGACCATTTTGGTAAAAGTGGAATCCTTGTCTGGAGAGGCATCATGTTGGACGGCCGTACACCACTGCACATCTTCAATGCGGGCACTGTGACAGTACAGCGCTGTAGGAATGAGGTCCTTAAATCTTATGCTAGTCTTTTCCGGGTATTTGTTGGAGAGGACTTTATTTTTTTAAACGATAACACGAGGTCACGCAGAGATTAACTCATCGACGAATTTCTGACGGTATTCACTGTATGGTGTGACCAGCGAAGTCGCCGGACCTAAACCCTATACACCATGCTTTGAATGCTCTGGGAAGAGCCATTTCACGACGTCAACCCTCTCCCAGGACCTCCTGGCGTTAAAATCCTCGGTTTCAGAAGACTGAGATATGTTGCCACAAGGTATGATCTATAGCCTCAAATACAGTATGAAGGCCGGTTGTGCGGCATGTAAAGCTGTGCGGGGTAGACACACTCCTTACTAGCTGGACTATTCTGGAGATATGGTGTATCATGGTATGGCCGTTTTTGGTCTCATTTGCATATCGCAAAAAGTATACCTTCTGTTTATTTTGCTATGCAACTATTGGCTGTCTTATAGTATGGGCATCTGTGTACAAAAATTCATTACAACAAACCAATTATTTTTCGAGATATCCCATGTCTTGTGTTTGTAACCATAATTTTGGGCATCGGTATATTAATAAAAATTTATAAAAACCTGGCTGACTTCTGAACAAATCGGGATTTAAATAATCTCATCATTGAAAAACTATAATTCACTGAATTGAAAAAGTGTAATTCAGTACTATACAATACACATTTGAAGAGCAATGAATCAACCGAATTTGAAGAACAATGAATCACATTCATGGTGACTGTGGTGTTCTAACTTATTAGATTTTCACATATTAGATTTCCATTATTCAAGATTTATAAAAACCTGGCTATCTTCTGAACGAATATGGATTTAAATAATCTTATCATAGTAACAGATTGATATCTGCATTAAAAAAACTATAATTCAGCACTATATAGATATGCGTTTGAGGAACAATAAATCAACCCTTATGCCGCTTTCATGGTGACTGTGGAGTCACCACTTATTAGATTTTCACTTATTAGATTTCCATCAATGGAAATCATTAAAATTCAGGATGATTTTTGACAAATCTGGATTCAAATGTTCTGATTTAGAGTAACAAGATTGCAAAAAGAAAAAACGTATCAGAATCGTTATTTGATCCTGGAGTATTTACTGTCCACTCTATATTTTATCCATTTAGGAACTTGGGTAATAGAATTATCTTTAATATTCGAAGTATATCCTTAATTTTGATATAGATGTATAATCAACTCAAATGCTATATCTCATTCTTTGTTTTTCATTCTTTACAATACATAGTATCTGTCCAAGAAGTTTATAGAAATTCGAGATTCTGGAAGAATCCTTTCTCGAGATTATAAAAATTCAAGTTCCTTCATAATACTCTCTTCACATATACAGTCAGTATGGGAAAGAAGATAAATGGATAACATGAAACCACTACAGATGATTTATCTACTTCTATCCACTGCCCTGCGGAAACATGATTCTAACAATCATTAATCGATATTTATGTCGATGCTTATCCCCCATTTATTAGCACAAGTGCCCAGTAAATCTCTTCCTCTTATGTAACTGCCTCAAATGATGACGTTAAGAGTCAAATTGTTTGTTCGCACTCGTGTACAAGATTATTTCATCACTGCTAACTTTTATACACTAGGTTCTGAAATATGGGACACAATTATAAAAAAAAATCTGTTGAGGGCAGCACATGATTTTCCTTATATAATGCAATGAATTCACTACTTTTACAGTTAAAAAAATGTTATTCTTATAGTAGATACTTATATTCTTTCCAAGATATTGAATTTTCTTCAATTAGTAGTTATTTTCATTGATTTGGCGTCATTTTTATCCATTTGGCGAGATTCCGCTAAATTCGTCGCCAAAATCTCACCAAGCGTTATGGACGGAGAAATAAGTTATTCTTACAGTGGATAAATGACTATTGGCGTTGAAATACAAAAGTATTACTCAAAGTATCTTTTTTCATTACTGGAACGAGTTAGATCCACGAGAATGATGTCACCAAATTTATCGCATGATATTACATATGAAAAGTAAACATATTTCTCAATAGGAAATATATATTTTTATTTTATATAAGTTTTTGATAATTTTTTGATAAATGTGCAATATCTGGAGAACGGCTCATGCTAGCGTTCTAAAATTCATGTTACTCGTTTTCTAATGAAAAATTACATAAGAAATGTCTATTTGCGTAATTTTACCAGCGGTTTTGAATTTTTGATGATTTTTTCAAAATTTCACTCAAAAATTCAGGGGGTTCTAAACATTCGATTGCATATTAAAACATTAGGCTTCCAGTATTCATGGATTGTAATTTTTGTACCAAATTTTGTTCGAATCGGTCCATTCGTTCGTCCACTGACACACACACACACACACACAGACATCACCTCAAAAATGTTTTATTCGTGATCAGGGATGCTTGAAACGTGCTCTAACGTCGAAAACTCGAATTCGAATTTTCGACCCCGTCACAATACTTTCCTTATACATTATGTATATAAGGAAAGTAATAATGATAATTGAATGAATGAAGTTTGTAAATATGTGCGAATTGAATAATAGTAAGAAATACTTTTTATTTACTAAATATTTCACGATTAAGTAAAGCATGTAACTTTTGCATACAAACAATAATGAAATAATTCACAGCTTAAAGTGCTATGCAAATCAAGACGTTTCGGAATTCAACTGGATTTCCTTCTTCGGTGCAAAAAGCCTTGTTCTGCATGCCCAAATAAATGCAACAATAAGTGTTAACAAACATACACACAAACATATATACACAACACTATGATACATACGTACACACAGATATCACCTCATAAACTTTCGAATCAAGTTCAAATACGGTTAAACGTGCTTTTCCGTAAAAGAGACGCATTAGGATTTTCAACCCCGTAATAATACTCCTCTTGCATATTACTAGAATGATTTGCCTGGCGTTGCATGTGTCGTAAATAAACACTCGCTACTTGAATAATACATTTACAAATGCAGCTACTCAATTTTCTTCAAATCCTAAACCGTTTACAAATTCACATAAACGCCATCCGCAAAGCAAACAAAAGCAAAAGTGAAATAAAAAAAAAATTCGCAAAGAAAAATAAATAAATAAATAAATAAAAGATTCAATACATCTAGAAGAGGCACTAAATCGTGACGGTAGCTGTTAGATCACATGAGTAGCTGTAAGATCACATGAGTAACTGTTAGATCACATGAGTAGTTGTTAGATCGTATCGGTGGATGGGAATTAACTGATTTTACACTTTAAAAATATGTTAAGAAATGTAATTAAAATTTCAAAAAAGGCCTACGAGGCACATAATTTCAGGTAAAGATGCTACTGGGCGAAAAACCTCAGACTTCTAAGTGCAGTAGATATCGTATGGGACAAGAAGGCAGATCATTCCTTTTATTATTATAGATACTAAATGTGGGTATTATAGATTTCAAATCGTAAAACGCTTTAAGATTACCACACTGACGTTCCTTACCACTGTTGCCTAGTAGAATAAAAACACACTTTTAACATACAGCATAATAGAAGAAACAAAACATAAAAAATATAGATATTTGGGTGCGTGAATTCAACAATAGACTAACCATAAATCACTTCCTTCATTGATTTTTAATGTAGTATCTAGAAATACGTTTTTTATGACAATACTTATCCTTGAAATCTCCAAAGACCCCGATGCGATTGTCCAATTGTCTGTCATGCACAACAGTATTCTTCAGATTGCATTTTAGTATGTTTCGATGTAAAGTACTTTCCATTTACACGTGGAGATACTTCACGCTCGAAAGCGGAACTGCCATCATTTTATTTTTATTGGCAAGCTTCTTCTGTTTCGGTCCGTTAATAATACGAAAAGGAGTGACGAGTTTATGCTGTTACAACGGATTCTCTGGAATCGTGGGTGTGTGTTCATCCAAGAATGAATCCAAATTTCTGGATAACTAATACGTTATTCACAAGCACAGGGTAAATAGGAACAATATTTAGTGAAACAGTACTTAAATGTTCCACTAATTTCACGAAATAACCTATACTATTCTCGAGACATTGACATATTTCATTCCACAAAACTGTAACTATACTCAAAATATTAATGAATATCACAGTTCAATGTAGCTCGTATCACGTTAACTGCTCTCCAACGAAGTGATAACTCCTTTTATAGATTCTCTATAGAAAATTCTGGAAATCGCTCATATATCGTAGAATATTGGTTATTTCGAAGTCTTTCTCGAACCTTCGAAGAATCGCCAGATTTGACGATGAATCGTCAAATTTGGCCTTCCGAACTTTAGCGCCTGGAAACCCTAGATGCACGTCATAGGAAAGATTGACTGTACTGTTAGAGTGTTTTCTTCATCTTGTCTTTGAAAGAGACGAAATTGAGAGGAGGGTAAAGAGATTCCAGAGGATTTTACAAGTTCGTAACCATAGAGTGTACTGATTAGTGAGCATTGACACTACATTAAGAACGATTATAATCGTATCGATGTCATCAATATGATATCGATGTCATCGATAAGATAGTGATGTCATCCCCTAATCTATGTAATTCATTTTTTTTTAAATCTTATCCGTTTCAATTTCAAAATTGAATACACTAAGAGTAAAATCGAAACTAATTCGTTACAATAAAACCCTGAAAACTCCGCAAAAATGCCCAAGCAGATTAGAACTTTACATAGGTTTCGAAGGCAAAAATCGGTCTTTCTCTTAAAGACAAACAAGAAACCTCACTTATTCAACAAGTTCGGTTTCTCTCAATTACATTGTAAGATTGCACTAATGAATATAATTGTATTATATATACAGATGGGTCTAAGATTTTCAATAAAGTTGAAGCCATTATTTGTATTTTCCACAATAATACTTAACTTATTTTCTGCTGTTCCATTAAAACTCATCATTCAGGAATCACTGCGATAAGCTTCGCAATTAAATGGACTAATGATAGTAAAAGCAATTGTAATATTCACATCCACAGTTTTTCATTAATTTGTTCTTTAAAATCTGCTGAGAATAAATCATTTTACAATAAAACTATCAAAAATTCAATAAATCAATGCAATGCAAATATTAGGCTAAGGTCGGTTAAATAGCGTTAATAGCATTAATAGTAATTGGGAAATAAACAGCTGATCACTTAGTAAAAATAGCTGCAGATTGTGATGTATCAATAAATATTCCTTATCCCTATTCCCTTCTGCCGTGTACTTGTAAAAATGCAGTAATTAATGACAGGCAGAATGTTTAAATACATCCCATTCTCGAAATAAACCTGTTCGTTCCAAGTATTTTCTTCCTGTTGTTGACGCATCATTATTAATCCTCAATAAATATTTAATTTGCTTCTTAACGTAACACCGCCCACTTGTTGATTATTTAAATAGGTTTAACAAATAGGTTGGCAATATTGTATATTATAATATATTATATATTTCCTGCCATTGTATATTGTCGTAATTTGTGGGAATATATTCTAAAACTGTAAATAAACATAAGCGTTCAATGTTTCATATCTTTATATTTCTGCTTTTGGATTATAAAAAACTTAAACCGTTTTTTGACATTGCAGGCATCGTAACTAGTAATATATAATGTTAATTTTGTCCATTAAGATCGAAAAATGGAGTCACGTGATGTAACATAATTTCATATACTTTTTACTTTCCCTGCAATACATGGTAATGTATCGGGAAAATAACCCACAAGTGGTTTATCTACCAAATGTTGTGAAACTGTGTCAATTAGTTTTTGAGTTAGAGTGGATACATACGTTGCACAGATAGACAGGCAGATATTAGACACACATACATACACGCATAGACTCACAGACATATACACACACACACACAAACTCGCTTTCACACACATACACAGACGTGACGCTATAAATAGTATTTTCTTCTTTTAGAGGTCTCAAAACGTGTAGATTCGTTGAAAACTCGAGTTGAGATTTTCGACATGATTCCAATACTTTTCCTATACATTACCATGTATTGTTAGGAAAGTAAAAAATCACTTTTTAACAGTAAACAATGTGCAATAACAGTTAAAACTATTACTGACCCGATTATTTAATCATTGGCAGTGGCATCGTTTAGAGCTGTTCAAAAATTTTCTTGATCAATATGGAATTATGCTCATTTAACAATTTATAATGGTAATGTTTCAGCCGTTTTCTTATTCAAGTACTATTTGTACTGTCTGTATGTAGTTCTTCTGAATAGTTTAATCAAAAGTTATTATCCTACTGTAAAGATTGTTCCTGTCTTTATAATGTCCAAATTGTTGTTTTGTTGTTTCTTGCTTTATTGACTAAATAAGGAATATTTTATTCCACTGTAAAATTCTAAATTTTTAATAAATTTCTCTCGACCGTCTAATTGTTACGCCAAATTTCGGGTGAGTCGAACGGCAGTGTAAGTATAAGCAAGTTTGGCTTAAAATACGCGAAATATTGCCATTGCCGGGAGGAAAAATGAGAGAGGTAAACACATGGAGGCAGGAAAATGAGAGGAAGGATACTAGGAGTGAACGGTTAAGACCACGGAGAACGGAAGAATAGCAGAAAATAAAGAATGGGTGAGATGAAAACAAAATGCGGTAAGAGAACGGATAGAAGAGCGGATAGAAACAATTGAAAAGTGATTAAACATACAAAAACGGTAACTGAAGAACATAATTATTTTTGACCAACTGTAAAAATAACACAAATAAGAAAATTACGTAAAAAATTTATTGAAAATGACGACAAAACAATTGGACAAAAACTGGAATCAAAAGTGCTAAATAAATATGAAAGAACTAACGGGGTTAAGATACCATATGAGCTAACTTTGTTAAATAATAATATGGAAGACAACTGAAATCAGGAAAAGGAAGACAAATAAAAGGAAACGAAATAAGAAAACAGAACAGAATGGAAAATAATACCAGAGATTTACAAATGGAAAAGAAGAAGGGATAGTTATCGTTAACAAGAGAGTTTGACTGCGAAATAATTGTTAACGTCTTAAGAAAGTCCAATTCAAAAATATAAATAGGCGTAAAAGTGATCTTAACTTCTAAAAAATTCAAAATACGATTAGGTTCCCAATAATGTATAATTCCCAATAATGAGTATGCGATTCCGAAGAATCGCATACTCACGGCTGGCCAGATCTATCAGAAGGGCAGACTTTAGAATTACGTCTCTGCCATGGACGATCAAGAGTTATAACCTACTCGAGAAATTATTATCGAGAATTATAGTCTGCAATCTTGTGAGTATATACATATATTGTGTCGTAGTTTGGTCATCATAGGTTCAGATTGAAGGTCAGTTTAGTAATAGGTTAGGTTTGAAGTTTAATGTAGATTAGTGTGTCTCGGGTAGAATTTGTAATGCTAAAGTTGTAAATAATTTGTATATAGATCTGTAATATATATAATTATATGTGTGTTTTGAGTTTCTAACGAAACTAGCTGAAAATAAGTTGTTTATTTGTTAAATGTTGCGGTTCCTTCTTCGAACTCTAGTCATTAGGTTATTGAAAGTTTAATTTAGAGTGAAGTGAATTGTAGTGGTTTATATAAGAGTCATGATCTTGGAAAGTAGTAGAATAGTACATTAAAATGGCGCTCGAACGATAAGAAGGATAGCGGCAATTGTGGGGTTTAAATAATGATAGTTTCCTCACAGCAAAGATCGTCACATGTGTGACAGTGGCGTTGTAGCCACGTGACACCTGGATCACAATGTGACATCATATTTGTGACTTCTATGCGACGTTACGTATTAGCAACTTTGTAACTTCATTGTGACTATATTCTGTGACGTTTCCACAATTTATTTAACACATAACAATGTGACGACATTGAAATAGCAATTGCAATGTGACGTCACAAGCAAGTTAATATGTGACGTCACAAACGACCATGAAAATGACTTCGCTGACAATTCTTCAATATGACATTGCCGAGACGTACTGCGACGTCCTGTAACGTCCCAAAGTCACTGTGTAACGTAAATCGTTCGTCACTGCGAAAAAAAAAATGCTGTTAGGGTTGTGTAGTGTTATTTTGATAGCATATTTTTGCGTGTCGTAGTTATATTTTACAATAGTGGTATTATTAAAGCGATATTTTGCGGTAAAATTGTTGGTTAGTATGGCCTAGTTTGAGTTACAAGAGTGTAAAATAAAGTTGAATATGCGCAAGAAAAGAATTTGGATCAGTTAGCACACACCTCTGTAGTAACTAGAAATAGCTCTATTGAACACTGAACAGCATGGAGTTATGTTAGCACAAACTAGTTCGTTGGCAAATTCGCCGAAGTTTTCTTTTGATGGGTTAACGTCTAGAGGAAAGTTTATTAAGGATCTAGAAAAACATTTGTTAGTAAGTACATTAAATGAGGGCCAACAGTTAGTAGTGGTTCAGGATACTTTGACCGGAAGAGCAAAATATTAGTGGGACGTGTTAGGTGAAGATGGTGTAACTAATATTTCGGAGTTTAAGGATAAGATTAAGAAAGCATTCCCAGAGGACAAGGATAAAATTCCGTTAGACACGGTACTAGGTTAGAATAGTACTTTATAAGAGTGCACAATACAAAACTAATTATGAAACAATTTAGGCACTTGCATCCATGTCTACACAGTCTCTATGTGGTCGACAGCTCGCCCCCTCAAAAATTCTTTCCAAATGATACTTCGCAGTCATAAATGACTGTTTTGGGTCGATAAGCAATGATGTTAAATCCTGAATTGCTAAAATTCGCAGGGGAACATACTTCGCGAACATTTATTTTTACACTCTCATGCTGTTGAATACCGTGTGTATAGAGAAAGTATTGTTTTCACGAAAAATTTCAAATTCAAAATTTTGATGCTGATATACGTTTTAAGATCTCCTAAACACGTTTCGATCATTTTTGGAGTGATACCCGTCTGTTTATCTGTCTTTATGTCTGTTGTTGATTTATTGTGTACGCAATAACGGTCACACATATTAAGGGATTTTCATGAAACTGTATATTCGGATTTGTTATAAATAAAATCCAGAACTAGATATAAAAAAAAAATTAATTTGGAGCAAAAATTTCGAAATTATATATTTTTTTAACATGGCTGTATAGGACAAAATTTGACATAATCACGCATAAAGGGATTTATTTATGGTTCAATTAGCACGAGAATCAATAGTTTCAATCATTGTTGAGAAAAATAGACGCGATGTAATTTTTTTGTGCGTGACGCCCTTAGCGCCTCTCGGGGGCAAGTTCCCCCTCCCCTTCCCCGGGGAGTACATTGTCGAGTATGGTATCAATCGACACATTTTTTCAAGCCTATTAAAGTGAAGAGTAACACGCTGTAATTGTAATTATTCAGACTCACAATACCGATTTTTCGAAAATTTTCTTGTAAAATTTGAAAGAAAAAGTGACTGAAAATGGATTCTGGTGTTTGAAAGTTGAGCTACCCTCCAGTTAATTTATGTAGGCAAAGATAATTTTTGATACCAGTACAAATGAAGCGATATATCTCCCGAACTAATTAAATCAAATAAATGAAATTTGGTACAATTTTTCCAGTGAATAAGTGGCTGAGGCTGCCGGGAGAACTCTGGGGCATAAAAGGTCCTTATTCATTTTTAATTAAAAATTCTAAAACAGTAAACCTAATAAAGCCTAATTAGGATAAAATATGTTTCAGAAACTTACATTTTATGAGTAATTTTGCTATTTTGACAAAAATTTCATGACTTACAAAACAATAGCATACGCCATAGTTTCAGTACTGCAATTTTTATTTTTTTATAAAAAATGAAGAAAATCTAAAACACATTAAATAATTTCGTTTATTAAAAATAAGTGAATTCTTCGTAAGTTCTCTTAACTAGACAAAAAAAATAATTTTATTTTTTAATATTATCACGAGTCATACTCGAGATAGTAGAAATCTTGCTATACCACAGACAACACAATAACTCTTCAAATAATCAAGAAATAACTTGAAGTTTAGTACGGTGGTTTTCAGTTATAATAATAAAAAATGCCTATTGACTCTTAACTAAATTTAATAGCAAGAAATATATTATTCTATTTTATTGTTTTCCTACTATATCGAAATTAATTACTCTGTAGAGAAAGTCTTGTTTTGGAAGCATCAAGTTGTTTTCAAACATAACCCATTTACTATTAACCTTTTAAATTGCACATCATATGAAAGATTTTTCGTGCCAACGCATTTGTTTATGTTTTTTCCGTTCTTTCTTCCTTATATTTATGTTTCTCGCAAATAACGTATCAGACTACGTGCTGATAGGAAAAGATAAATCCCCGTGGGGATATGTTTGCATGCCAAGATTCGGAGGTGGTAGCCACAAATAGGAGGTTTTTCGTAGGTGAAGACGCGTTACGAAAGTTCTTTTCTACAAAGAAATTTGCATTTTTGAATTATCTACTGTCTACACCAGTGGTGCTCAAGCTTGGATGCATCGAGATTAGTTTTTAATATGCCATTAAACTAAAGGTTGATCTCCATCTGTAATAAACATAACATATCACCAGGAGTGTATTTAAAGGGATAGGGTTTTACCCTCCCCACCTAAATTGAAAAATTTCAAGAAAATCTCGATAAAATTGTAAATTTTCATTTTTAGTTATTTTAGATGAAAGTGTACCCGAAAACTTTACCAAATGCCTATTTAAAACATTCATTAATATCTCATAATTTAAAGAGAGAGATAGAGAACACTGTTTCTTAACATACAATATTGCATAGAAAATTTAAAATTTTGATTTAAATATCTACCGCTTTTTTACTGAAATAAATTTATATAAGATAATACATTCTTGACAGTTTTTGTAAGTTATTTCTCTATTCATTTTATACAGTATAGCTTTTAAAAAGTAAAAAAGTTTGTGGAAATATAAACCTATTTTCGTCAGCACAATACAAATTTCGTTATGTCCCACCAAAGCTCTATTCAATAAGCTATGACGATTAATGTGTTGAGTACCATTGGTCTACCTTATTAAAATGCGTCCGACTACCTATGTATGTATCTATGCTTGTAACATTTATCTATGTATTTATTCATATATGTACTGGAATTTAAAACTCTACATTTTTGATCAAGAAACTTTTTCATGAGGAATTTAATCATAGAAAACAATTATGCCTGTTACTGACCTGGTATATATACAGGGATGCGGTGCTTGCAAAAATCAGCTTATTTGGGGCATTGGAGCTATTGCATATTTAGAGCTTTTTCAAAAGGCATACGGAATGGTCGCCGAAAGCAGTCATTACTAATAAAGTAAATTTATGTAGATCATTTATATTTAAGCATTTCAATTTCTGTCTAAACAATAGTGCAGCTTGATTTAGGGTGGTTTCTATTTGAATTACATTTAACTAGATAACTCGGCGTTGAGCGAAATTTAAGATGTAAACCTCTGATTGCAATTGCAGCAGAGATCGAATTCTCGGAAACCCTATAACACTTTTGGGGCAAATGCTTCATCGTATACCCAAAGCAACAACTACAAGTTGTGATTCCAGCTGCAACGCCTACAGCCGGCGAACTGGTGAATTTGCCCTTTTCCCAGCAAAATCAAAAATCTCAATTTCTAGACTTTTGTTTGAAAAATCACAGAAAATTTAAAAATAGAGTAATTGCAAAGGAATATTAGTAAGATACATTAAACATATGCTGTTATTAGAAAGAAACACACACGCATGCACACACGGGGCGCGGTAGCCCAGTGGTTTGCGCGCGGAATTTGCACTCGGTAGGCCCGTGTTCGATTCCCGCCACTGCCAAAACTGCAGCCGTGTTCAAGCGGAGTACGATCACGTTAAACATGTGGGTCCGTAAATCCTTCCGAGAGGTTGGTGGTAGGGGAAGGAGGGCACGGTCCCTGTGGATGCCTCCCCCACTGGGTTCCGGTCCAAATTGGGTGGCACTTCCCGGCCGTTTAAACAGTTACCTTACATCTTTCTGGTAGGTCGGACGGTCTGGGTTTCAACAACAAAAACAGCACACACACACACACAGACATATATATATATATATATATATATATATATATATATATATATGATTTTTATTTTCGCAATAAAATGTAACTTTTGTCAGTATTGAAACTACGATTTGAGCGCCCTTATAATGGTGTATAGTGGCATTCTCGTTTATCCAGTTTTCCTATGAATTACTTGTTTAGTAAGAATTTTCATCTTTGATTCATATTCATATTCAGGATTGCATATTTGGGAAGTTAATATTCTGAATTGCTTGTTCGGTCTCCAGCTTAGACTCACTGGACGGGTCTGGGGGTATTACCGTGAACGTTCGTACTGCCTCCCTGGTAGAATTTCGACTTGTTCATTCCGGTGCTTCTAGATTAAGCTGTTGAGGTTGATCGTGTATACACGTGGTGGAAGAAGAAGGGTTCATGCCGCATGGTAATACAAATTTTCTTAATGTATCCTATTTTCATTTTTTCATCTCTTGTTGCCTGTAGTCTGAGTTTAAGCATTTATAGTAATGTACTATTGCTTAATCTGAAACAGGCATTTGTTTGGGCTAATTAGAATTAAATACTCAGACCTGAAGATGAATTTAATTCTGATTAATCATCGAATTTGGGACAGTGCTGTTCTTTTCTCTTATCGGCATTATGGCCGTGAATTTGCTTCTATGGTGATGTTAATATTACTTGAATTGTTTTTTTATTTTTTTTTATTTTTACATAATTCTTATTATTACATATTTCAAATATATATATATATATATATATATATATATATAGTAAGAAACATTAAGCATATGCTATTATTACAACCGTATTTTTCCATAAGTTTTGTTTACAACAATTTGATGAATTCTAAAATGGAATAAAATGCGAAAAAAGAACTATTAGACGGCTCTACCCTTAAAAAGCAGATTCTGTGGCAAAAAGAATATCGGAAAACGAGTTTGGCGTTATTAAAAATGGATGCGATCTAAGTTATTAAAACTCTCGTTCCAGAGACTAAAAACTCTTGTTTTAGGTGCGTTTGCTAAGCTTTCAGTCGAGTTAAATATTTGATGATTCATCCTTCTGTAGAGGCAACATTGTATCCCCTGGATTCAATTTATCGACTTTTTTGTTTCATTACTCTTTTTTCATCGGTGCGTTTCATTATCGATAGATTAGTACGAAAAAAAATCTTGAAATGGTATCAATAAAAGTAACTGTTTCGAATACACATTAGCGTCTTGTAAAAGTGAGTTGCGCTAATCTGCTATTCTATCGATGTGCTTTATGGCTTAACAGCGCTGTTATAAAAATATTTTATTTCAAAACAAGACTCACTTGGCGACATTTTTTTAAATGAATTAATCATTCAATTAAAATAATATATATTGTTTTTTTTCGAAAAAATATCAAATTCAAAACATTAATGAAGGGGTTTCTGAATTTTTTATTAACTTCGCCAAAGTATTCGTCAAACGAAATTTTTTTTTGCCAAATTAAATTGTTCCTTCCCATATGAAACATTTGAATTGATTTATAGATTCTCAAATTCCAAATACCATTGATTTGGAAAATACAAATAGTAAAGTATTATATATTACGATTTGTATACTACGATTTTTGATTTTGACACTAGAAAAATTCATAATCTACAAAATGTTAGCCAAATATTTTTTGTACTTATTTGGACCCTATATCCTGACTGTTTCCTGATATCTGAGTTGTACGTAAGAATCAACAACGTACGCAGAATGTTAAAATAATAAATACAACGATCTATAGCCGAATACAAAGATCTCTGAGAGTTCGCCTACCATTACCATAACGAAGGAAGAACGTAACATAAATATTTACATAATGACAGTTTTGAGAATTTATTATATTGTGCAAAATTTATGAATATATTTATTTGTAAAAATATCGCAATGCAACGTTTATCTAAAGCGTCTTTTCTTTTTATAGGTGAGTAAGAAGTAATTTTACTACTACTACTACATTTCTGTGGGTGAGTAACTTACTTATATCTTTCGAGCTTGAATAATGCAAGTTGAGTAAGTTGTTGTATAGTAAAAATTTGTACAGTTATTTCAAGTATACAGGTTTCCTAGGAAAGTTAACAAAAACCCAAATAACTTTGTAAGAAAATATCCATGAGTATACACGTTAGGTCTATCCATAGCAAAGGGAGCATGTTCGACCAAATAAAAGTGATTTCAACGCCTCTAGCGGAGAATTTTGGAAGTTAGAATAACAAAAGCGAGGATGACGAAAACAGCCAATTATAAAGCTGTAAAGCACTGACTAATTAGTATGAACAGAGGAAAAAATGCTCGAAACGAGTATAGGGAAAGCAATAAATACCTGCTAAAAAGTTGTATAATCAGTACCTGTAACACCGTGACACCTGTAATCCTTGTCAGGGAACGCGGTGATATTATTTCTCTAACTCAAATGTGCATTGTTACTGTTGGGGAGCGATTTTAAATATGCATTAGATTTATACAACATTAGATTCCCGTACATGTAAGCCTTATTTGTTTTATAAGTCCTGAATATAATATAAATTCGTCAATAACCATATGTGTCAAATAAATACCCTCTCTGGTATTTTTAGGGTCGATTCTTACTCTTTAGACATTGCTCTACAAATTTGTAATTGGCTCTTTTCATCTATTTCTCTCTGTTGTCCTGTTTGTCAATATAACTTTTCAATTTCTCCGCTATGTACGCTTCAATCCTTTTTATTCGATTGGGCATTGTTATTTTACTAAAGATAGACCTTATGTGTGCATGCATAGACCTTTCCTTACAAAGTTAGTGGGATGTTTAGGTATTTTCCCAGGATATTACAGAGTACGTAAAATTAAATTTCTAACGGATGAAAGAATTTTTGTGATGTTTTGTGATGATATGTTTAGGTATATCTACGGCCAGTTTTTAACACTTTACAACATAGTTGAAAGTGTTTATGATTTTGCTCATTCTGTCTGTCTGTCTGTCTGTCCGTTAGCACGATAACTGCCGTAAAAATTTACTTTATCACAATGAAATTTTAGTATGTTTTTCAGACGGTCTGTGGGACCTATGGGAATATAAATGAATAATGTCACCCAATTAGTTTTTTATTGAACCCGGATTGAAAAAATGAAATACATTGAATTCTATGGGACCTAATGTTTCAAACATTTTTTGAGCGAATTTAAAATTCACAAATTGCTTTGAAAATTTTAGGAAATATTCAAACTATCTTATAAAATATATAAAAAAAATTTCAGTAAAATATGTTAGGTAATTTTTTTAATGAAAATTATTTAATATAGGGAGAAATACAAATTTAATTAAATTCTGACTCTCATTATATCCTCCAGAAAGACAAAATAGATATATTATATAATAAATATCTTTCCAAGAGTTTAATTGTTTTAGATATGAAAAAGTTTTCGCATTTTAAAAAAATATGGTAGATAACAATTTTTCAAATTTTTAAATAAAATAAATTATTATAGTATTGCGATGAATTAAACGATTGGAAAAATGATTATGAATGAAATGCTGCTTTTATATAGAGGCTATTTATATTTCGATGACGTCATTTGAATACAGTTAATTTGTTTTCGATGAAGTTTTCAAATATAATAAATTATTGTAGTGTTATGATAATTTTAAAAATATTACCAAGGAATGTATCGCATTTTAGACATGTTTAAACCAAGCAATTTATATTTCAGTGCCGTCATTTGAATGAAGTTCGTTTTATTCGATGAAGTTTTCAAATATAATAAATTAATGTAGTATTGTGATAATTTTAAGAATATTACCGAGGAATGTGTCGCATTTGAGAGATGTTTGTATAAAATTGCATTGAAGTTGGAAAGTGTTTCCTAATCAATGTTTTATGCATGATTGATCTTTCTTGTTTATTTAATACCCATGAATTTTAAGTGCAACCTGCTTATGTGTTGCTTTCAATTCAAGTCTGTTTGTGATGCTCTGAAGCTAAAGTGTAGAAACTCTTCTCCAAAGTTAGTTTGTACATTATTACTACTCATTATTTTCATGCTACAATGGCACATAAAGCTTTAGTTTAACGCGCCGCATCCTGGTGTCTAGTGCCGCAGTTCTTGCTTGCTTCAGTTGAGCTGGCCAAGCATTCTTTCAGGACTTGTTAGCCGGGGGGGCGTAAATGAAACTTTAGGGGGGGGGGAATTTTCTATTTGTCCTATATAAATATATCTAAATGCTCTCTCATAAATAAAAACTAAGTTAATATAACATGTCTCCGGAGGGACGAAGCCCCCCCCCCCCGAATGTATGCCTGAAAGAAACACTGCAGCAGGCCCATCCAATTTGTCTCCTCTCCTCTTCCATCATCCTTCTCTATACCATTTTCAGTTTACCCATAGAATGTCTTCCATATGGTGCCCACTCCAGATCCACAGCGGAAATGCTGTCACGTAACATTCTCAGTGTTTCTTTCAGACTTTTTGGCCGAAGGGGGGAGGGGGGCAACTTTTAGGAGGAGGGCACATTTTCTATTTGCCTTATATAAATTTATCATATAAATAGACACTACGTTAACATAAAATGTCTTTGGGGTGGCGAAGCCCCCTCCCGGAAGTATGCCTGAAAGAAACACTGTCTCAATACATAACCAATACTCTTCCACATACGAAGTTTGATTTCTTCTGCAATTGGTCTCACATTCGTCCTTTGTCACATATTTTCATTTGAAATTGTATAGGGTCGAAGAGTTCAATTATTCTTCTCCTCGGAAATGTGCCCTGCGTTTCCAAAGAGTTGAAGTAGGGTAGTTATACATAAAAACAAAATAAATAAATTTGAACGGGCGTTATACACAGTCCTCTCCCCCTAAATCACAGAACTGAAAATTCCTCAAAAATAAGCGGCAACTTCTTATAATGGTTTCTTCATGTTATGCAGGACTCAAAACGTGTCCATCGAAAACTCGCGTTCCGCTTTTCAAGACGATTCCAATACTTTTCTTATATGTTACAATGTATTGTAGGGAAAGGAAAAATCATACGTCAAAAACTGTTCATTTGTATTCAAAACAGACAAGCAAAACAACTTTATATGTATACTATTGAAACCCGCGGGCATTCTGCCCTATAGGTATTAAACAAAAAACATGCAGGAAACTTTACTGCTATTGTTGAGTTTGTTTACCAAGTTGGGTCGAATATCTCAAATAAAAATTTATATAATGATAAGAAATAAAAGAACATCATGATCTCACTTTCAGTATCTGATGTCATACGCTACGTAAAGCTCCATTGCTACATCGCAGTTTTCGCTGAGAAAGAAGTATAGGCATTGCATTATGTAGGGAATGGGCCGCCCACATCATGGACTCAATTACAGGATCTGATGTCATACGCTCGTAAAGCTCCAGAGTTCATGAAATGTTTATCCGTGATTAAAACACGTTTAGCAACATTTTGTAGCAGCGTTACCCAGAGATAGATAGATAGACAGATAAATCAAGGTATTTATATTATTAAGTAAGTAAGCGCTCTCTGCTTATAAAATGCTTGATACCCCCTCCTCCTAATTCACAAAACCGAAATCCGCAACGAAAATAAGCAGCCACAACTTTTAAACAAGGACGATCAATCATGCATAAAGCATTGATTATGAAACACTTTCCAACTTCAATGCATTTTTATATAAACATCTCTAAAATGCGATACATTCCTCTGTAATATTTTTAAAATTATCACAATACTACATTAATTTATTATATTTGAAAACTTCATCAAAGAAAATGAACTTCATTCAAATGACGGCACTGAAATATAAATTGTCTGGTTTAAACATCTCTAAAATGCGATACATTCCTCGGAAATATTTTTGAAATTATCATAATACTACAATAATTTATTATATTTGAAAGCTTCATCGAAAACAAATGAACTTTATTCAAATGATGTCATCGAAATATAAATCGCCTCTATATAAAAGCAGCATTTCATTCATAAACATGTTTCCAATCGTTTCATTCATCACAATACTATAGTTTATTTTATTTAAAAATTTGAAAATTTGTTATCTACCGTATTTATTTTAAAATGTGAAACCTCTCTATATAAAACAATGAAACTCTTAAAAATATATTTATTATATAATATATCTCAATTTTCTTTCTGGATGATATAGCAAAAATCAGAATCTAATTGAATTTGTTTTTCTCATTATATTAAATAATTTTTATTTAAAAAACTACCTAACATATTTTATTGAAATTTATTCCATATATTTTATGGGATAATTTGAATATTTCCTAAAACTTTCGAAGCAATCTGTGAATTTTAAATTCGCTTAAAAAATGTTTGAAACATTATGTCCCATAGGGTTCAATGTATTTCATTTTTTCAACCCGGCTTCAATCCAAAACTAATTGGGTGATATTATTCATTTATGTTCCCTAGGTGCCACGAACCGTCTGAAAATCATACTAAAATTTCATTTTGATAAAATCATTTTTACGGCAGATATCGTGCTAACGGACAGACAGACAGAATGAATGAAAATGTCATAACCACTTTTCAACTATGTTATAAAGTGTTAATAATAAAATAAGCAAGCTTCAATATTAAGTTATTGAAGCATATTACATCTCTAACAAATGATACTAATAAAACACAACTCTCGTTAACAAAACCTGATGTAACAATGGAAATGTTGGCTCTGACAGCTGACAACGCAGTCGAACCCTTTGTTAATTACAGAATCTCTTGGCTTACTTTCAAAAGCACATAAAAAAGTCAAATTGGAGCAACGACACCCTCAAACGCAATTAGAAAAAGTTCTAAGACTTCTTAGTATTTTTGTCTTTTCGTTTCACACTTATATATATTTATTTACTTTTCTTGGGTCAATGCCAACAACAAAAAAAAATCTTGAGAAGAATTCTCGAGTAAAAATTACGATTTTAAATAGTTGAGCTTTCTAAAATCTTACCCTTCTAACATGTGTACGCAACAAATAGAAGACACGTGTTGTGGACTTGAAAATATTTCAAACTGGAATGCAGAACCGAAATTTACCAAGATAGATCACGCGGTAGTTTTTGGACCCCCCCCCCCCCTACACACACACACGTACACGCGCATACCACCACGACCGATGTTATTAGTTTGTTCACATTTACAGTAGCCCGGTTTTTTAACACTACAACATAGTTGAAAAGTGTTTATGACTTTGTTCATTCTGTCTGTCTGTCTGTTCGTTAGCACGATAACTGCCGTAAAAATGACTATCAAAATGAAATTTTAGTATGTTTTTCAGACGGTCTGTCGGACCTATATGGGAATATAAATAAATAATATCACCCAATTAGTTTTTTATTAAACCCGGGTTGAAAAAATGAAATACATTGAACCCTATGGGACCTAATTTTTCAAACATTTTTTGAGTAAATTTAAAAACCACAAATTGCTTCGAAATTTTTAGAAAATATTCACATTATCCCATAAAATATATAAAAAAAAATTCAGTGAAATATGTTAAGTAGTTTTTTAATTAAACATTATTTAATATAGGGAAAAAAATAAATTCAATTAAATTCTGACTTTTGGAATATCCTCCAGAAATAAAATAGAAATATATTATATAATAAATACCTTTCGAAGAACTTAATAATTTTATATATGAGAGAGGCTTCACATATAAAAATAAATTTGGTACATAAAAATAATTAACTCTTCATGATCTACTTATTTGATGGCATTTTTAATACACTTTCCTACGTCCTAGAGAGTTAAAATTTGGTACACAGCTTAAATTTGTTGAACATTTTATTCTACAAAAATTTGGTGGGTCTTTAAATATTGATCATACATTTTTTTCGAAATGGCCTGCGAATAATCCCCGTTCACTTCTATAAATCATTGTTGTAATATTGTTAAAAATTCTGATGTGGGCAGCACATGTCTTTCCCTGCAGACTCATATTCACGTTCTCTTTATTTCTTCAATAATAATTTGAGTTTATCTGCACAAAATAACAGCCATAAGTATTTTAAATGATATTGAATTTGCACGTTAAACTTAAATTTGGTTCTCATTTGATAGCTGGACTTATTGTCAAAGGTGGCTTAGCGAAAACGGAAAAAAACTAGAATATCTAAAGAACGGCTAGTAATTGGGTTAGTCTTATTCTTTTCGTTGTCAAAAATCACGTATAAAATAGGAATTTAATTGATATAACTGAGCATACGTAGTCTTTTATTTTTATATTTAACGATTTTTGCGGGCCATTTAGCAAAAATAGCCCATTCCTTTTTCCCGAATCGTACTAGAATAACCTACAAATGATTTATATACCAAATTTTGTTAAATTTGGTATATAAATCACTTGTAGGTCATTGAAATATTATACACCAAATTTTGTTAAATTTGTTCCATTAGTTTTAGCTAGAGTGGATAAAGGCAATTTCTGCCGGCCATTTCGCAAAGAAGGCAGATTCTTTTATTACGAATCGTACTATAATCTAATGACCATCAGAATTTCCCACAAAAACATACCTACAAAATTTTATGAAATTCGGTCCATTAGTTTTTCAATTAGATTGGATTTAATATCCTCACAGAAACATACACAGATACACCCTTACACACACAGACGTCTTCCTAAAAATAGTTTTTTCGTGTTCTAGAAGTCCCAAAACGTGTAGATCCTTCGAAAATTCGAGTTGCGATTTTCGACATGATTCCAATACTTTTCCTATACATTACTATGTATTGTAGGGAAAGTAAAAAAAAATTGTAGGGAAAGTAAAAAAAAACTTAAATAACAAGCAATTATAAGAAAATTCGATTTTAATCTCATTAGAATAATACTGCTATCAAAAGCATTGTAAAGTAAAAAAAGTTTCTGCAGACTCTGAGGTAAAGGATAATCAAAGACTCCATATGGGGTCTATCTGGTAACTATTGGTCCATGTTTGGGGAACTGATTGTATAGTCAATACTTGAGCTCTATCCCGGGTTGCCAGCCATTGGATAAACATAGGGCTAAATTTCATAGACAGCCGTTATAAGTGTTGCGAAGAACTATTTTATGGCTACATTTATCCATTTTTGGAGTTAAAAGTTCCAAAAAGTGGCTAAATCTGGGGAATAAAATGGCTAAGTTTGCAACATCGCCTCTATTCCATAAACCCTTTCTTGCTGTAAAAATAAATACATTCTAAATATGGAGCTCAAGTTTTCATTTTTTTTTTTAAATTTAAAATGAATATTTTTTTTATAAATTTTCTCTTTCATTTGATGGATATGTTGAAATTAAAATAATGAATTGAAACTTTATTATAATAACAAAAATATATATGAAATTATGTTACATCACGTGACCCCATTTTTCAAGCTTGATGAACAAAATAATAATTATATATTACTAGCTACGGTACCTGCATTGTAAAAAACAGGTTTAAGTTTTTTATAAACCAAAAGCATAAGTATATAGATATGAAACTTTGAACGCTTATGTTTATTTACAGTTTTAGAATATACCCACAAATTCTGATAATTGAAAATGGCAGGAAATATATAATATATTATAATATACAACATTGCCATAATTTGAGGGTTTATATTTTAACGCTTTAAACATACAAATTTCATATCTGTACTTTTCCGAGTTTGGTGTTTTAAGAAAACATAAACCTGTTTTTGCAATGCAATCAGCATTTCAGCTTCTGATATTTTTCATGTTTTTATCGAGTAATTTTCTGTCTTTTGCTGAAGGTCGATTTGTTGCTCATGATAAGTTTATTGGTACAATATACACTGTACTCCCGATTATCCGTGCTAATTAATGTTCGGGTTTACACGGAAAATCGAAAAACACGGATAATCGAACAATGGCCCTGTAACCCGTAAATAAGTTAAAAATGAACAAGAATCCACTAAAAATTAACATAAAATTTAAAAAACAGAGTCTGAACAAAATACTTTAAATACTACGGTTTAATTAGAGTAAAGTAGAAGTAATAAGAGAAAACTTCCATATAAATTCAATTTTTCTTTATAAAAAAGTCTAATATTTTGTTTATGTGCCGTGTTTCAAACTGCACGGATAATCCGCAAACCGGATAATCCGCACACGGATAATCGGGAGTTCAGTGTAGTGGGAAATAAGGAATGTAGCATTCCGAAAGCTGCTGCATTAAAAAAATAAAAATCGGAAAAGCCCACTCCTTGAAAATCAAAGTTTCTATAAGTCGTTAAACTTTCTGTAAATTACGGACGTTATTAAATCAATCATTCATTGGACTGGTTGTGCATAGCGAAGACAAAAACATAAAAAAGTTTTCTGTGAGGTTCAATATTCTTGGTCGGCAAACTTGTATTTGTATAATTCGATGAGAAGCTTTTAAGAACATTTTAAGAAATCATCACTGCATGGAATAAATTTAAGAGCAAGGCAATTTATGCTATTTTTCTGGAATTCAAAACAAATGTAGTACGAAAGCAAACTGAAATCTAAGCTTTTGCTGCCTGTCTAATTAACTGGTGCAACGCGACTTTTTTATACTAGAATTCATTTTTTGTAACATTTTTTCTTCAAATTTTACTGGAAGATTTTTGAAAAATCGATATGGTGAGTCCAAATGATTACAATTACATCGTGCTATCCTTCACTTTGAAGGACTCGACAAAATATTTCGTTTGATACTATACTTGACAGTGTACCCACAGCAGGGGGAGGGGAACTTGCCGACAAAGGGGGCTAATGACGTCACGAACAAAATCATTTTATGGCAGTTATTTTTTACAACAATGATTGAAACTATTAAGTCTCGTGGTCATTGGGCTATAAATAAACCTCTTTACGCATAATTATGTCCAGTTTTGTCCTATGCTGCCATGTTAAAAATATATAAAATTTAGAATAATAAGGTTTTCGCTTTTTCTTCTTCTTCATACCGTCCGACTTACTCCAAGATGTAATGTATCTGTTTTAGACGGTCGAGAAGTGCCTCCCAATTTAGACCGGAGCCCAGTGGGGGAGGTATCCACAGGGACCGTGTCCTGCTTCCCCTACCACCAATCTCTCAGAAGAACTTACGGATCCACATATTTACTGTGATCGTACTCCTCGTGAACACGGCGACAGTTTGGGCAGTGGCGGGAATCGAACTCGGGTTGTCTGAGTACAGTCCCTGCGCGCAAACCACTAAGCTGTTGCGTCCCACAGTTTTTACGTGAATTTAAAGAATTATATCTACTAGATTTTTTATAACAAAGCCGAATATAAAGTTTCGTGAAAATCCATTAATATTTGTCCGCCATCGTGTACATAAGATATCGACTATAGATAGACAGACAGACATCACTCAAAATATTCAAAACGTTATTCAGCATGCCTTAAAACATATATTGGTATTAAAATCTCAAATTCGAAAAGTTTCGTGAAAACAATACTTTATATTATATTACATAGTATGAGAAAGTTGTAAAATAACACCCCCTTTATTTATTCTTTTAAAATAAGAAACACAAGTCTATCGACCTTGAAGTGACTAGTGGGTTGCGTTTCAGAAAAATAACACCCCCTTTGCTACTTACTCTTTCCGTAAATGTGATGAGAAAAATACTCTATTATTGTACATCTAGTAAATCTAACATCATCGCTCGATACACTTGATGAGAAAAATACTCCATTCTTCTGAAACTCTATATGTTTTTATTGACTATATTTTTGAAGTACGCTTATAAAATAAGAAATTTTATCATGGCCGTTTAACTTGTAAGCTGACTATCATATTAAGTTTCAGACGATTGACTATAAAATATAATCAAGTGTGTTGTGTTCTCTTAAATTTACTTTATTTTTCGAAATTTTAATTGAATAAAAGAAGCCTATTTTTTTCTGTGCTTTCACTATAAAACGCATTTACGTATAAGTCATTTGTTATGATGGAATCGAGCATTTTAAATAAAGTTTTCGCTGGATTTAAGTAATTTAGCGCTTTATAAATAATGGTATTATACGTTAAATTAAAAAATTACGTATAGAAAATTACGTAGAAAATACAGAAAGAGATATATCCGTCTCCTTTATTCAGTAAATGCTCTAGGGATAGTGTCCATTGGCCAGATTCCCCCTTCTGAGATGTTGACATGAACTTTTATACTAGAACTTAACATTTTATTATTATGTCCTTATAAAGAATGTTTCATAAATATTCCTAGAAACAAATTTTATATAGTTTAGGTAGAATTCATAAGATTCAAAGTTATTTGATACATTTTATGTATGTAGTTAAGAGAACTTTCATAAAAATAAAATATTTAGCCGTAATTTATAAAATATTTAGACACATTTTGTTAAAAAATTGTAAAAAATTTATGGACTTGCTTGTTACTTTAAATATTTTTAGAAAATTTTTGTGTATACTTGTCTACAAAAATATCCGTTAGTTACCTTCTGAAATAATTTGAAGCTGTGTTGATGTTCCTTTAAATAACTTACTTGCTCTCTAAAAGAATTTGCCTTAGTGCTTGTGTTCCCTGAAAGAATTGAACGCATAGATGGTGCTCACTGAAAAGATTTAACATACAACTGATGCCACCTTAAAATCTTTAATTCAGTGCTGATCGCTGAAAGTATTTAAACATACATACTTGCTACCTGAAAAACTTAATATAGTGTGGATGTTCCTAAAAATGTTTGACAATTTTCTGGTGCTTCCTAAAATGTTTAACATTATGCTGGTGCTCCCTTATACTAAAAAGTTTCGAATATTTGCTCTAAATTCATGTTAAATTAGCACATCTACACAGGAAAATAAATAACAAAAAAACCGACCATTGAAAGTTAAAAATATTTTATGTATATTTTGTGTATATAATGAATAACTTTACTTAGTTCTGTAAAAGTTTCACATCCTACTTTTGGATATAGATTACTTTTCTCTCTAATTTCGAAATTTTCTTACTCTTAAAGGACTGTAAAGAGTTTTATATATGCTCCATACACTAAAATTGTTTTAATTAGGCTTTGCTATAGTTTTATTTTCTCTTATATATATCATTGCAATCTTACTTGGGGAAACACTTCAAACAGAAATATAAATAGCCTACGCACTTTACTAAATAAATTTATTTCTCTACTTAAAAGATTTCCATGATTCGTATATTCATCATAATAAAATTTGTTCACGCCACAAAATCTTGCCTGCTACTAAGATTGTTTACTATCGTCTGACTTTATGTGTCAGCGCATTCACTAATAAACAACACAACAGTATATTTTTTGTAAATTTCCGCGATCATGATTATCATACTCGAAATGGAAATTAATTTTTACCCCTTTTATATCGTACTAATAGTTTATATTTAAGCATCAACACTAGTTTATATTTATGGAATTCTTTTCTACCTTTTTTAAATTCAATAAGCAAATAAAATAGGTTCAAAAAGTGTTTAAAATTATTTCTTTTGTGAAATGGACCGTATGTTAATTTAATGTATTTGGCTACTTGATTTTAAACTAGCTTATTGCTAATGTGTATGTACAGTAGATCCCCTATAACACGGTGGATACGTTCCGTGTTATATGAATCCGTGTTGTATGAGTCACTTAGATTATACAAATACATGAGCCGTTCACAGCCCAAAGCGATTAACTTAGTACTTGTTATATTTAAAATAACTTTCTTTGATAAACAGGCTTAAGACACTACATGACAACAATCTTTATGGCCGCTGAATAATCAATGTTTTTTTTCACAAGAAATGTATAAAAATTTATCAATATATATTTTCTACCTTTACTTTTATGGACTTAATCGTTTTGGCAAATGAGCGGCTCATATACAGTTTACTTATGCATAAACATACACTTATACAGATACTTAACAAAGATTTAAAATAAATATTTAATATGTAAGAGTTAAAATATTTTTTATTTCTCTTCAAGCAAATATTAAAATTAAAAACGTTTTGTTATTCATTTTGCGTTAAATAAAAGAGGCAGTTACACTTTTTTTGACATTTATTCACTGTCGGAGCTATCCATAATTAGGTTCCAACGACATACTCTTTTAAATGTTGGTTGTGCTATTTCATAGCTTGAAGATTCACTTGTTTCTTCTCTGTTATTTTCGTTGTTTAAACGGGTATCTTCTTGTGCTTTCAACAATTTATTATTGTTACTTTCTAAATCTTCTTTTACTTCAAAATATGGAGCTAAACAATCTTTCAATTTTTTCTTAAATTCCTCAGAGAGCTTTGTTGATGGATCATTATTCGTAAAATGTTCTTCTAGATTTTTTGACATTGCGCAAGGAAAATTGATTCCTAAATCTGTTAAACCAACCTTTACTGGCTTTAAAATCGTGTCGATGTGATTCATTAAAAGAAACGGATTCAAGCTCTTTTACATGCTGGTAAATCTTTGTTGCCTTTTGCTTTATCACATTACTATTCAAAGGAAAATTCCTTGAAGAGCAATCTTCTATCCATAACATCAAACACTTTGCCATTTTAGGCATTAAAGTGTCTTTTATACGAGCAGTTTTATTCAAACTTACTAAAGATCCAGAGGAAATTCTAGCTCTTATTTTGTTTTCATTTCTTTTTATTGTTCGAATTGTTGCCTCGTTTAATTTTAGATCTTTAGCAATGACTATTACTTTCTCAACAGATTTTTACCCATCCAAAATTTTAATTTTTTCTTCAAGGGATATACATTTTCTGCTCTTCTTAGAATTCTTCTCCAAGGCAGGGGTCATGATGACTAAAGACCAAATTTTAGATAACGTAAAAATTATAAAATTATTAGACTTACCTAATGTATGTACGTATTATAATATATTTTTAAATTTATTTAACGCACTTGACTTTAAACATAGTTTAATTGATAGTATGCATGTACCAGGGGTAACAGATATGTACTTCTTCTAGATGAAATCGGGTTTAATTTCGCAAAGATTTATTTTCCTAAAACTTTTTTGTCCTCAAATTTAAGTTGAATAAAATAAATCATACGATATAAAAGTTTTTTCAGACACGTTTAATGTGCATCACAACAAGAAACCAACTGTGACGATCTCCTCTAAAAATGGGGTTTCCCCGAAATTTGAGAAGCAGCATGACGTTTAGTGTTACCAGCTAAAAGTTATACAAATTATTGGAGCTAAAACGTAATAAAATCGAGACATCTGTCTCTTTCTTTTACCGCGTTATACGAGCCTCTTTTAGCGTGTTATACGAACACGATCACAATTTTCCCGCCGTGTTATACGAATCCGTCTTATATGAACCCATGTTATAGGGGAGTCTACTGTATTACATTTTGCATTGTCATTGGCTATTGATCTTTTGTTACTTTGTTGTCTGTTTGGCTTCAGGCTGAGGAATTGTCAAGCCTATCCATAGTGCTTTTCTTCACACTTCCCTGCTACACTATTAAGCACTCACCTATAATTTTGCAAGTGCTCATTTATAATATTGTATGGTAAAATATAGATTGCTATTATTATTATTATTATTAAATAATGAAATATCTAAGTATTTATTATTACATACGTACTGTGTAAATTCAAAAACCAGATTTGAAAAGACATTTTTCTAAACCATGGCACTCTCTTAAATGAAAATTAATTTCGCTTTCAACACCACCTGATATTTAGTATCCTTTTGCTTTCACGATTCGTGCTTTCCCGTTTGGAAGAATGCGTTCAAATGAATGGTTGTTCCTTTTAGTTCTGCCAAAACCAAGAGGTGAAGGAACACTTTTGGCCACTTGCCTACAAAGACGCTCCGTGGGGAAGGTCTTCACCCGAGTGTGAAGGTCTAGTTTAAGAATTTGCTTTAAAAGATTTTCCTAAGACAATTTTAAATACAGTAAAACAGATTATGCTATATTGAAAACTTCAAAATTGTAAAATAATTGTTAAATATATTTATTTATGATATATTAATTTTAACATCCACTTAATATGATACTAACGATGTTACAATCCCCAATGTGTTCCCCATTACTGAATCCAGCCGTCTTCAGCGTGTTGTTTTCCGAATCTACACAGCTAATTTTCATGATATTATTTTTAAGCAATAGGCCTCGATGCATAAATTAGTCGAAGATGTGTGCCTAAATCGAGAAAGTTTAAATTTGATTTATGATAGTTTATTAAATCTACTAAATCTATCCACAACATGTTCTTGAACTGCAGTGAACCATTTTCATGATGTTATTTCTTGAAAAAGATATCTCAAGTTGTCCAACATTTTTATCCAACAGCCCAACACTTCGAGTCCAACATGTCGTTATCCAACATTTCGGGATCGCAATCAAATTTACACTGTGGCCATTAACAAAATCCCTCTGTCCCCAGCGTGTTCTGAGAATTTTCTGGACCTTTCTTGATTTATTTTTTTTGAACGAATGAAACTTTTCATAAATTAGGTCTATATGTACTACAGCATGTAAGTCTACATTTACTACAGCATGCGCTATTGCATGTCACGTGCTAGGTCATTTGAAAATTCAAAAGTCGAAATACTGTCTATAGAAAATATTACGCTGAATTTTGTATGTAACATGTTCTTTAAATTAATTATTTCTAATTATGAAATTTTCTCACTGGATTCTGCTAGAATTTTATTTAATATATTAGTCACGCGAGTTATGTAACCTCAGTGGTTAAGTTATTAAAAAATGTCACGAATGGCTCGAAAAAATGGCTCGAATCCGATTTAGCAGAAATAATTTTGCGTGAGTTTTGTGGATGGCTTGTCCTCCTAAGACATTTTAAAAACAATTCAAATTATCTAAATATCTAAATTAAAAACATATTTTCCAAACAGTTCAAAATATTAAAATATCGGAATTATAACCACTATCACAATAAATAAAATTGCTGCTTGTGAGAAATAAACATTCAATACTTCCTTAAAGAAAGTAGGATATATGATAATTAGGTGACTACTATTGTTTCTATGGTGTTTTATAGCTCTATTCATCAGACCAGAAAACGGTGTCTTAACTTTCACAGGCGTAGCCAACTGTTGGCGCTGGGAGGTGCCTTGATTAAAAAAATTCCTATTGCAAAAAATTTTTTATAGGAACGCGATTATAAGCCACACTCCGATTTCAAAGACTTTTCAAAATGTAGAAATAAGGATATTTAAAAAAATTAATTTCAATTGAAAAAATTTATTAAAAAATACTTTCATCAAGCCCTGTATACATGATAAGTAACTTCATTTCCAAATGAAAACAGGAAACTTTTTTAAACACTTAACACACATTAATTATTAATTACAATAAAAATAAAAAAGCTCTTGAATCTGGAAATAGCCTGCAGTAACTGAAAGGCCGTTTTACTCTATTTTAGTCATTTAAAAAATTTCCTAACTGCAATTTACTTGGGTGTATACTAGCAAAAACATCAATTACTCTGTCATTTGATATATTTTTGTTGTAGTGAATATGGATTAAAGCAAGGGAAATCTTTCTTTCTTCAGTCATCGTAACTCTAGTGCAATTATTCAGTCTCCTCAAACTGCTTGCGGAACGTTCATATTCACAAGATGTCACAGGAAGGGTTGCTGCAATACGAAGAAGAAAGCTGATATTTGGAAAGAAATTTTCGGGTATATATTTTAAAGCTGTAGATGGTGTGTTTGGAAGATTTAATTGGGAATTAGATTTGAAATGTGCACACCAGCGCTTCATTTCTTGAGATAAGAGTTCTAGGATTGGCAATTCATCATTATAAATCTCCCTCAATTGTTCCAAAGCATTTTCTTTAGCTTCGTTCAATGAAATTGAAGGTAAAATGGATAGTAAGAATGAAGCTTTTTTTTGTAGTCCGGTGAATCGCGATTTCAAATTTGATGTTATGCTGTCAAGTAACGGTATGGCTAAATTTACTTTACAAAAATTTAACGATGAATTGCACTTCACATTACTTCGATGAACTTGTCTTTCTGCAATTCGTGACCCTGAGGGTTCTATAATGATTTTTTGATCCATCAAAACTGCTTGCTAATAGCTACTTTCATAACCTTCATCCACTGTATTTCTTTCTGAAATGTACAAATTTATTATTTCTTCAATCTGATTGTAAGCCTCAACGATGTCTATCACTCGGCCTTGAAGTTTGATGGTTATCCCTTCTAAATGTGACAAATACTGGTAGGTGGTGACAAAAGTTGCTATAAAATCAAAGTGTTATAGAATTGAGTAATGCTAAGGCATCTCATTTATACTGAGCACTCCAGGTCGTGTCAGAGTCTAATTCTGACTTTGCGCCATATAAGATGCGCTCAAATGCTTCTACTATATAAATGAAACTTTTAGAGAAGTGTTGATTGGCTTTATGTCTCATGGCCCATCTTGTTCTGCAGAAGTCTAATAGAACTTTTCGTCTGCCTAAATCATGTACTGTGCTCTGGCTTACTATTTGCGTAAGGAGCCTATTCTGTTTTGGACTATTCAGAAAAAAAAGGCATACATCCTTCAGTCTGTCTAACATATTTCTTATTTCTGGGATTTTGCTCGATTGCGCTATAACCAGATTTAAGCAATGTAAATTGCAGTGAACGTATATAGCTTTTGGAGCATACTTCATTCTAGACTGAACTCCAACTCTTTCTAATAACATGTTTGGAGCACCATCGTAACTTTGGCCAAATGCATTTTTTATATCCAGCACCAGCTTCTCAATTGTTCACATGATTGTTTCCGCGACAAATTATCCTGTGATACGGTCAACCTGAATAAATTCTAAAAATTCCTCTCTTATACTTTTCTCGCTATCAACAAATCAAATATAAAGTGATAGAATTTCCATATTATGGGAAGTCACTTCATCTGCAATGGTGGAGATATATTTTGCATTTTTAATTTCTTCTATGATATCTTTTTGTATTACATGATAGGCGATAGTATTGAGTAACTCATTTTGCACGCTGGGAGAGAAATAAGTCGCATGTCTCATTATTGGAGAATCCAGGTGTTCTCCCTTTGAAGTTAAATTGAAGGACAAGTGGTGCCACCTGTTATTTCGAATTACAATTACAATAGATAATTAACTTGCTTTTCAATTTTTTTAAAAATCGAATCCGATGATGTGCATAAAGAGTTTTATTGTTCTTTTCAACCTTTTTTTTTTTTTTTTTTTTTTTTTTTTTTTTTTTTTTTTTTTTTTTTTTTTTTTTTATATGTGGTGGTCAGAACTTTTGGGGACTGTCTTATTGCAGAAATTTTGTGATAATCTTTACCAGAGTAGGGTGGTGCCCGGACACCCAGGCCCCTCCCCACTGGCTACAGGTATGTCTTTGGAATCAGTAAGGAAGAACTGCGTAACCCAGAACTAAAGCTTTTGACAGTTCTTCCTTAGCGGTTGCAAATTGAAGACACAGCCCTGGATTTTCGCTCCAATATGATGGCCCTAGATCCATTTAGACAGCACTGGCCAGATTAAGGAGCGGACATAATAAGGATATATGAGGTTCGAACTAGGATACAAGGTGTTCGCTCCATATGCCTGTTTTTCCTCCTCAGCTACTTCCTATCATCTCGACTGCGTGGGGGCCACTTTAGGGCTTCTAGTACAGGACCAGGAGGAAATAGCCTCAATGCTTTGTGGGAACGTGATTTTATGGTGTTATTCTAGCATTTTTTGGTCAAGGGGTTTCACAGCAACAGCAACAACTACGGTATTTTTACCTAATGAAGATCATTATAAAACATCCTAGAAACAATTGTAGTCACCTAATAATCATATGCCTATTTTTTTCTTTAAGAAGGTGCTGAATGTTTTATAACCACTATATTTCGAAAACTAAGAGCCTGAGCAGATGTCTAATTATATATTCGTATAGAGGTTTCAGAGGAGTAGAAGTACTTTATAGCAAGGAATTTTGGTCTTGGTTCTATTTTAGCCGGGTTCTCCCAGCATAGACCCCACGCAAAAATACTAAATGTTCTTACTAACTTGATTGGTGGGATGTAAATTAAACTTATTTCTCGGACGATATTTAAGATTCAGATAAATTTACAAACTTGTTTGACAACAAATAAATAGTTTCTTCTCTTCAAACCTCATGAATCAGTAAACATCTATATAGTACACTCCACTTCTTTATTTAATTAAAACGAAATAAAACACTTCATACTTGCTCACCAATAATTTGCTAAGGAGGAAGCTCATTGAGCTGCAAGCAACACCCATGAGAGTCATTATACTTTTAATTGTTACTGCTCCCCCCCCCACACACACACACTAGAAAAATTAAGCAGATTAAAAATTTAAAATATTGATATTATAGCAGTGATAGTTCAAAATCTACCTTTGTCTGAAATCCGATTATATATCCTCATCGAGGTTTTAAAAGGCTACAAATTACTATTTTTTGCTTATAGCTAACCATTTTAGTTTTTCTCAAAATAAGTATTAAAATCTTTAAAAGCGGAAAATTTTCAGTCTTCTTTAAATTGACAGGACAATTCCTTGAGATCTACAATAGTTTTGTAAAAGCAAGTTATTTATTTAGACACTGAACATTTTATTAAATATTTTATCGCTTACTGTTTGTTTCTATCTATTTTAGTTTAGAAAATATTTCGATTGAAAGTAAGTAAAGTAAAGGAAGAACTCGCTTGGACAAAAACTTTTTAGTTTCTTCGAAAAAGTATGTTCAAAGTATTAAAGTATTGAAATTACTTTTATTTATTACTAAATTATACCCTTTTACCGACAAAATAAGTAAACATTCTTTACATTTTTATCTTATAGGTTCTGAGATGAAAACATTCAAAGTGTTTACATTTTTCGTAATGAACTGATTTTCGCCAGCGATACCCCAACTATAGATGTTATTCACATAAAAAATGTGCTTCTTTTTTTAAAAAATACACACCTGTCGTTAATACTACATCTCGTAATACGACAAAGTCCTTCGCAAACACCTCTTAAGAAGAGGAGAGAGTGAATATTTTTTTCCTCATCAGTTGGAAATAGTTGGAAAGTTTCCCATTGGCTTGATCCTCTTTACGTTATTTACAATACGTTTGGTGTGATGTTCCTAGAAAATTTTCGAACAATAAAGCATGTTATACATACATTTTTAAAGGAGCTCTGTGTAACTGATACTTCATTAGAGGAACGAACCGCCGATTATCCATTACGATATTGAAGCGAAGCAATGTTCTTTTCTAAGGAAAATGTTGCTTTTTGGACCAAGTGTTCGAAAATTAAAATGATACGGTGGAAAAAAAATGAGATTGTGCCACAAAGAAGCTGATATAGCTTTAATGTACGTAAATGTTAGCCATTTTAACCACGTTCGAAATGCATGGTGGGAATGGCTAATAGCGAAATGGCTAAATATCACACATACAAGCTTATTGAAAAAATTCTGAATGTCAAAATCGTTTCAGATAAATGCATGAAATGGTGCACATTTTATAGATTTACAGACCCCTGAAGATACAGGCCCCTGAAAGACACAGACCCCTGAAAGATACAGACCCCTATGGATACAGACCGCTTATTGAAAAAATTCTGAATGTCAAAAACCATTTCAAATAAATGCATGAAATGGTGCACATTTTATAGATTGACAGACCCCTGAAAGTTACAGACCCCTGAAACAGACTGCTGGATACAGACCGCGGATACAGACCGCTGAAAGTCGAGTTTTGTCATGCCACGTATAATATACACAAGCCAGCTACAGATTCGCAAGTGACAACTTGGCGAGACGGAAAGTTACCATTTTTTTAAAATAGGAATTTCAAAATATTAAAATATTTCATTTAATAAAAATATTTTTAAATGTGTGAATATTAGTGTTTTCTTCATTCTCCCGCAATCCAATTAATGGCTTTATGTTAGTAGCTTATACATTTTATACGTTTATTCAAAATAGCTGATTTACATAAAAATTTGAAGTAATTAAATTATTTTAAAGAAGTTTATTTAGAACACATTTTCACTATTTACTTTGGAGAAAGCGAATATTTGCCTATTAGAAACGTTTTTTTATATATCTCAGCATATTCCTCCTTTTAGTTTGAAATAAAATACGAATGTTTTAGAATTAATTTAATGTGTTTCTCTTTTGGCTTAAAAATAATTCATTTTAATTTAAAATAATATAACCCCACACTTTGCTCTCAATCCATCCACTGAATACTGAAGTAAGCTTCAAATATTAATCTTCCTAAACTTCCGCAGTTTTTACGCTTTATCTTAGAATTTCGTCCATTGCAAATCATTTCAAAGGATTTTGGATTTTGAATTCAGTTTGAATTCATCATCATGCATATTGCAATCATCTTTTTTCTCTTAATCTCTAAACTACTTAAAAGAAAAAAAAACTATTTTGAAATATAATAATTTTGAAGTAGATGGATTTTCTATTCATAGTGTATGTTTAGTGATATAATTTGTCAAATATTAACCTTTTCTAGTTTTATCGCAATATGCAGGGAATAAAGTGTACAGGTTAGTGTGCAGGAAGAAAAAGTCTTGTTTCATAGTTTCCGATTGTATATAAGAGATCATATTCGTCACATCTTGAACAATTTACTTTGCCAACGATGAAGAACCTTTACTAGTTTTATCGCGATATACAGGGAACAAAGTGTATAGGTTAGTGTACAGGAAGACATAATCTTGTCTCATAGTTGCCGGTTGCATATAAGAGCTCATATTCGTCACATCTTGAAAATTTACTTTGCCAATGATGAAGAATCTCTACAAGTTTTATGGCGATATACAGGGAACAAAGTGCGCAGGTTAGAGCACAAGAAGAATTAATCTTGTCTCATAGTTGACGGTTGTATATAAGAGCTCATATTCGTCACATCTTGAACAATTTACTTTGCCAATGATGAAGAACCTTTACTAGTTTTATCGCAATATACAGAGAATAAAGTGTACAGGTTAGTGTACAGGAAGAAATAATCTTGTCTCATAAAGTTGCCGGTTGTATAAGAGCTCATATTCGTCACATCTTGAACAATTTACACTGCCATTGATGAAAGATGCTGTAACGTCCGAAAGCGTTCTGGATTTTTTGTAATTTAATGTACATCATTGATGGTGTTAATGTTAAAGAATTTTTTACCAAGCAATTGGTTGTCTTTGCTATATATTTTTAAAGCACTGTTACGGCGTATACTCTGGAATTGTGGGTGTGCACGCAGGTTACAAGAATGAGTCCAAATTTCTGGATGACTGGCACGTTTATTCACAAACACAACATAGACAGGATCTTCTTTTTTTATATATTTTCTAAATTTTCCTTTTAAATGTTACTATTTTCTTTACTTTTAATCTATTTTCATTAAGTTAATATACCTCACCCTAAATTTTACTTTTCAATAGTCTTTTTACCTATATTCACAATAACCCTATTCCCATTTTTTTTAAATGGACGTACTTGTCAAGTTCAAATATAATTTAAAACTGTCTGTTTAACCACAATATTTTTTTTAGTTGTTATCTATCTATTTAGACCTACATAAATGTTCCTTTGCCGGGACTGGTGGATATTGGGTGCCTCCTGAGTTCGTGAGGTATCCTTTCCCGGCCGTGCAGCTAGCTACAATAAGCCCACTATGTCAGTCGTACGGTCTGGGGACTTTAACGTAAACAGGGCGAATACACAGTCAGCAAGCATTTAAATATTTCACTAATTTTACAAAATAACTGATATTATTTTCGAAATCTTAACGAAAGTAATTTTACAAAACTGCAGCTACTTTTGTCAGAACATTGATAAAAATCGCATTCCAACGTAGCTTGTATCACGTCAACTAACTAACCAACTCAGTGATGACTCCTATTTATAGACTCTCCATAGAAACTTCTGGAAATTTCTAATATTACGTAGAATAATCGTTATTTCGCGTTCCTTCCCGAAGATTCGGGAAGTCGCCAAATGTCACCAAATTTGCGATAAATCATCAAATATAGAAACCTTTCTTCGTAGTTCCGAAATTGGAAACCCTAGAATGACGTCATAGGAAAGAATTCATTTACCGTTTTTTTTTTCTCATGTCTTCGAAAAGAAGAATGTAAAGATAGACTCCGGATAAAAGGGAATATTACGCGTTTGCAACAATATTAATTTAATTGATGTATTTCGATTTTTATCGATATATTATCTTACTTTGAATTAATCCTATTCTATTATTCATCGTCTACAATGAATATCGATTTGTGTGTTAGGTAAAAGTGAACGGGCAGTAAACCTGCACGATACCATCTCAAGAGGATAAAGTAAATTTATAAAACATTGTACGAGAAAGGCTGTTTTTCTCGTTGAAAACCGCGTCAATAGAAAATAATGCTTTAAAAACTTTCGAAAAACGAAACAGAGCGGAAAAGAAATCTATATTTTCTCTTTTGTTAGGGTTTTCCGTATCGAAAAAGCACTGAATTCTTAATGATTGTGCATCGCGACCGACTAGTTGTTGTTCGTCGATATCGATTTCTTTCCACAGATATTTTCACAAAAGATTTTTTGGAAGCATTAGAATATGCGGTTCGTAAAATTAGATTCATTCAAAATGCAATAAATAAACTTAGCGGATTTGAAAGACTCGTTTCAATGCAGAAAGAACTTTTGTATTTTTAATTTTATATTGCTTTCCTCACTGAAGTTAAGTTGTATTCGTATTGAACACACTTTCCGACCCAGCTAAAAATTCAAAAGGAAAAAAACAAACAATTTGTACAGTTCTTTGTGTTCGTCTATTAGGGAGACTGCTTGTGCAGTTATGATACCTTTTCTTCATGGAAAATGTTTAATTCAAAGATAATTACTAATTCAGACGTCTTGTTATTTAATCTTGTAAAGGACAAGGAAAGTAAACATCTTAAATGGAGTGTGGCTGAACTCGACTTCCCGTATTAGAGTCCATTTTTAAACAGCTTTCTATAGCATATTTATTTTATTTTATTTTTATAAAATTTGCAGGAAAAAAAATTTAAAAAAAAATGTATTGTTGGTCCAAATGGTCATCAATATAGCATGCTACAATTCATTTTAAATCTTTCGCTTGATACAAAACTCAACTCATCGGAAAGCCTTCTTTTACTTACATTCCTTTCTAACAGTCATTCCAGCTTTACCGCAAATGCACGGTAATTCAAAACTCTTGTTATTCTCAAATTGCAGGATGCAAATGCAAGTGGTTTTTACTAATGTAATTTCATACTAAAAGTAAAAAATATAAGTTTAATTCTGTCTCAGTGATAGGAACCGCCGCTTCAATAGCATTCAATACAATTTTAATCATTAAGGAATACGTATACAGGGTGTCCTAAAAAGATTGAAAAGCGTTTTAATTCTTTAGCTGTTGGAGATAAGTGGGCAATGTTAATTGCAAAAATGTTGAAAGTAAGGTAGGGAATAAGACCACGTTCATGAAATAGTCCTCACATTAACACGAAACAAAATTATAAACACCCATAATACCAATAGCCCACTGTTAAAATAAACTCTAAACTGAATAGAATGTTTACAAATTAAACACAAATCTAAATGCAATTCTAGAATAGAAGTCGAAAACCTGCTAAAGCAGAACAATATATAGGAACAGGAAGATAAACCGCTCCAAAGAAACAGCTAACACAACAAAATGAAAGGTTTGGGTTGAGTTGTAAGAAAAAATGACGTTTTTAAAAAATTAATAAATGCATTTCAAGCAAATTGAAATTTAAAATGAAAAGTAATTTATTTCGAAAACAATAATTTATTCCAATAAAATGGATGAATAATTTATTCAAATAAAATGGATGGTTTCTTTTAGCTTAATGACGTACATTCATTATTTGGCAGGCAGAAATATCGAATGTTCCATTCGATTTCGCTATGCGTATCTGACGTAACCTCGTCAGAACCGTGACGTCAGAACCTCGCCCACCTCCCTTCCACCATAGAAACACTGTGCGTCTGCGCGCGCATGTGGGTGAAAAGTCGATCCCTACTTTCGCGATTTGGCTGAGAAATGGAAAATCATTACTTACCTAAAATACAGATCGTGCGACTACTTTTTCTTATTTCTGGACCAGATTGGGCTTGTAAGAAAGCCTGATCTTTGAGCTTTCTAAAAATGTACATTATTAGTCGAAATTGTCGGTACTTTTCCCGACGCGAGGATTTAAAAACGAAATTTCGTTTTTTGAGCGGAAATTGGCTTTTATTTTAAAACCTCAGAAGATATTAGAATTTGTTCCTGAGATTTGAAATTGATATATTTTTACTCACAATTGTCTGCTCTTTCCGGTCGTGTGATTTGTTTTTTTTTTACGACGTCTGGAGGGTGGAGAAAAAAAGGGAAAAACGGTCGAAATCGCATAAAACATTAAATAACAAAAAGAAAATAATTCGAATTTTAAAAATCGGTTTTCACATGTCATCTCCCCCCCCCCCCCTCCGAGCCTTCGACGGGCAAATTTCGTAGCTCTGCGCTGTGCCGTCGCTGATCCTATTGTGTATAAGACACACAGACAGACATTGCCTTTTATTATATAAACTTATAGTAATATGAAATTTGGTATGTTTGCGGTACATTTTAGTTTCATTTTGAACCTTATCGGGTCCTGCGTGCCCCATGTAGATGTACCAGTTTTAGGAGAATTTATAAATTATTTTGAGGAATTTTAAATTTAGTGTGCCATCTTTTATGGTATATTTTACTTTTCTAACATTTTTGCTGTTCAACCATGTTTGTGTATTTATTTTTTTTGTAGATGTCTTTGTAATGTTTCAGAATGTACATTATAATAAGGACCATTGTCAATAACAATAGCACTGCTTTGTTCGATATTCGGAAGGAGTTTATACCCGAACCAGGTTTCAGACGATTTACTATCTATTTCCCCGTGATAATCGTCAGCATATTTTTTCGCTTGTAACATTTCACAAGAGCTTAACGAAACCATTGTCGCTTCCAGGGTGTATTAAAATAATTCTGAACCTTTTTCCTGGTGGGGCTTTCAGTCCAGTTGACGAACCACTTGAAGAAACTTATTTTGCGTACTGAATTGTGGGAAATGTTAGTAAACTAAACATAGAATATCAAATCACAGATCAAATAACAGCATGCTATAGTAGCTAATAGAATAAACGATTTGAGATTTCGCTTGGCTGTAAAAGAAAAACAATTTCGCTAAAAAAACTTATCCAAATCTGCCGATAATAATAAGGTGAAAATAAATGTATATTATTTTTTTTTTGCAATTCAAAATTTATTTTTTTCATGTTGGGTATGCAGTATTTGGGGTGAAATTTCTTAAAAATTTCAAATCCTTTTAAATTTTCATTCCATTTTTAATAGTTTTGAAAATAGAAAGTTTGATTTGGAAATAAAAAAAAAATGTTAAATTTTGCAAATACAATTGTGTTCTCTTGCTTAGGTTTTCCACACGACGATTCTCGCTAAAATCGAGGCAACTAATTTTTTCATGTACGGGTATGAATACAAATATTTCACTTCCCATTATATGTAGATATTTAAATTTTACCTTAAATCTATTTTATTTAATCTTTTCACTCTTTTTATAGTTGAAATATTAAAAAAATCTGGTTTAAAACTTATTTTTTTTTCAATTTTTATGACGCATTATTTCTTTTGGCGGAAGAATAAATCTCGTACTTTGTACTGCACTACAGGTAAGGTGTTCCTCAAGTATAGTATTGTCTGGAATTGAATCTGCCTATATCTTTAATTGGATTTAATTCCGTGTGTTACTAAAACTTATTTTCTACATTTCCGTGCGACACTGTTGTGTAAGAGAGAACATTGAAAAATTTATTTTCTCTCAGTACTCTTTTGGTTACATTTTAGTGTTTATTTTTGACTTAATATGCGTTCAAATCTAAGCAGAATTATACATAGATCATCGCCTCTCCCGGCCGCTCACTTCGCTGCTCATATCCTCGGGTGAGTCGCGCGGTCTGGGCCTTCTACACTCTACATAGATCATCGCGTTAGAACCAGAAAAAACATATCATCTTCAAGACTGAACAGTAATTTGCAAAAATAATGCATGAAAAGGGCGAAATAGAGCCTTGACGTATGCAAATGACGTAGCGACGTAACGTAATGATCTGAAATTTTTATAGAGGAAAATGTTCTACGTGATGAAACTGTGTGCTGAGTTTCAGCTCTCTACGTGGTCTAGAAGCCGGGAACGAGCCCATCAAAGATGTTAAATGAGCGGAGTAACTAATTCAATGCGAGGATAATAATATGCGTAAGAGAAAATAGAGGTGAAAAATCGGACGATGTAACTATAGCATGAATCCCTAAAAGGGCAGATAGAAAGAAATAATAAATTAAAATATAGTTAGGCATAACTGGGGGGAATATGGTGTCATATACAAATATTTCTCCATTAACTAGACATTCCGAAGATTGATTGGGATTTTTATTGATGCAATAAACTTTTAAAGAAATCCAGGTCAGAAACTGACAAACTGTTTTGAATAACAGAGGCAGAATAAAAATCAAATCGATGGATGAACCTCCAGCAATCATTTAATGTAGAAAGACAAAATGATTTTGAACATGATTTTGATGTTTGTTCAAACCATGCTATAAGATCTCTTAGTTTAATCTATATACGGTATTAACAAATAATTTTAAAAAATCCCCAATATTCGAAGTTCTCTATATGTTCCTTAGGGTAAAAATTAGTTTATTGATAGAAGAGAAAACTCATGTACTGTGTAAAACTTTGTACTGTGTAAGACTTATGTAAGAATAGTTTTATGCAAGTAATGCACTTACATAAGACTATTCTCACGTTAGATTGGAAAGTTAGTCAATAATTTGTTTTTCAGAGTTCTTACATTTTACAAGCAATCGTCTTATCAAATTGAATAAAATTGAAATTTTTTCGTTTTTAAAGATTGTAATACTTATATTTCGAAAATTCAAAACACTAGCTATGAACAATAAGAATTTATATACCTTTGAAATACCTACAAGAATTAAATGGAATATGGATCGGGATATTAATTTTCGAAATATACAGAGGTTATAATTTCTCGGATTCTTCAAAATCTGCTTGTTTAACCTTGATAGTTGCTCGCAGCTTTGAAAAATTAAACTGCTATAATTATGTATATTACTTAAATTACCGTATGCACATATTATATTTTGTAAAGAAAACAACAAATACATTTATTGAACTGTTTTGGGAGTTTTATTTATAGGCAGAATCAATTCGGCTCTTTGGACTGGAACCACCGCCGAGATTTTTTTAAAATGAAGACGTTGTAAAAGTTTTGATGAATAAAAACTCATTAACCTGTGAAGTTCCTGAAAAATAACTGCATCTTTCTTAGCCAGTTGATCAGTTTCATTTTTCGTATATTTTCTGGTCCCCATCCACAGGAACCCTCTGAAACAGTTTTTTTTCCAGCCATATCCCTCAAAATTGCTCGCTATTCGTGGATACTATTGCTCTACTGTTGCTTATTGTTGTCATATTGAACATAAAAATGGAAAGTGATAGAATTTGTAGTAGATTTAGCATTAACGAAAATGTACCACAAGTAGGCCCACTACGTTACAGCCCACATTTTATGTTAAATGATGCTGTTCTTGTGAGTATACAATGTATTGAAGAAATATAAAGGAATATATTATTTGTGGCTTGAATGCTATAAACCAATATAAAATATATTAAATCCTATTGAAATTTCTAATAATTGGGGAACTTATAGTATTTTTTCCGGTCTTGGCTTTCTTCTATTGGCCAAACTGAACGTTACCTAAAATTTCGTATTAAACAACATAAAAACTATGAGAAAACAGGAATTTAATAAATATCCAGTTGCTCAACACCGTTTAAATTCTGACCATCGTTTCGCATTTTCTTGCACAAGGATTATACAGGAATGCACGTTGATCTGTGATCTTGTTTTTTTTTAAAACCTTTCATATTCAGAAAAGTTCTAGTAATTTGGCTAATGGCTTGTCCAGTACTTCATTTTCCCTCCACAGTCTGACTGGATGCCTTGTAGTTGTGATATTATCCACATTTTTTTTTAATTTATTGTCTGTTTCTCAGCTTATATGTCTATGATGTGTCGTTTTGTCTTATTGTCGTCTTGTTGATACTCACTTAATCTTATTTTAGCTTATCATGTCTTGTTGAAGAATTTCTGGTTTTCTGGTAGCGGTCCAAACTCGTGTGTTAGTTCTCTGATTCAGTTTGACTGGGCTGTCCTTAATTCTGCTCTCTGATTAGTTTGCTCAAGTCCATGACTATTGATCCATGACTATGGATTTATGTGTTAATGGGTGACTAAATAGCATGTTTCTTCATATATACCTATTTAGTCTTTTTAACTTCTAGTTTTTTTGTTTATTTGACACTAAAGAAGGGGATCCAACGTATCCTCGAAACAGATGTATGCTGTTTTGTTTTATTAATTGATGCTGATTGCGTTGTTTGAAATTTTATTTATATCACATTGTGACACAATATTACACAAAGGAATATCTATTGTGTGTTATCATTTTATATTTTATTTCCTTACAAAAAATGTAACACCGTGCAAAAGTGTTTAAAACTTTCACACGATGCACTTAAATCCGCAGCTTAAATAGCTGCTCATATCTTCTGGTGAATCGAGCGATCTGGGTCTTCAACGATACACTTAAGACTACACTTAAGACTTTCATGCTAGATTGGAAATTTTAATTAACTATCGCTACTATTACTAGATATGCCATTCACCCTTTTACAAGCATGCTTTAAAATTCTACTATTAAATGCTTTTTTGCCATTCGGTTTACCTTTCCCATACTTCCTTCATCTCTGCGTTGCCACTTTTGCTTTCTAAATTCCCTTTATTTTCCCCCCCTTTTTTTCCCTTTATTTTTCCCTTTATTTTATTCTTCTTCAACTCCTCCGAATCATCTGAAAGTTTCTTCTTTCGTTCTTTCCTGCCAGTCAACCCGACTTCTTCTGAAATGCACGGCGGCTAATGTCAAAATCTTGTTACTCCCAAAAATGCGAGAGAGACGAATGCAAATAGCTTTTCTGATACAATTTTAAAGCGAAAAGTGGAAAAAAAACTTACATTTTTGAAGCCAGTAGAAACAATGTAGTTATTGCTTGTCTCGATATTTAGTAGTTATTTGCAAATAACTACATATCTATTATTATTGTGGAAGATTGTGGATCTCGCTAAGGCAGTAATATTTGCACATGGTTCAGTTTGACCTCTTATGGACACGACACCAACCAACCAACATTCTAGTGTTATTAGTAGAATTATCATTATTAATACTTAATGATCTTCTATATAAAAAACCATTTCATTAGGCTTCAACATACGATTTTGAAAAGCACAAAATAGATGCTAAACAATGCATATACAAGTAGTAACATACGTTATAGATGATATGCAGCTGCACAAAAAATATCTGATGTGGTCAACACATCCCATTTCCTACAGAATTGAATTCATTTTATTATTATTTATTTCATGATGCATTAAATTGAGTTTAATTCTGAAAATATCTGATGTGGGCAACACATGACTTTCCTTATATAATGTAATGAATTTACTACTTTTACAGTAAAAAAAATAGGTTTTTCTTATAGTAGATACTAATATTCTTTCCAAGATATTGAATTTTCGGCAATTAGTCCCCATTTTCATTGATTTAGCGTCATTTTTATCCATTTGGCGAGATTTTCGTTAATTTAGCAACATTTCAAAAAGTCGCCAAGTTGGCGGCATTCCGCCAAATTCGTCGCCAAAATCTCGCCAAGCGTTATGCACTAAGAAATAAGTTATTCTTGCAGCAGCTAAATAATTATTGACGTTCAAATACAAAAGTATTACTCAAAGTATATTTTTTCATAAATGGAGCGAGCTAGATCCACGAGAATGATGTTACTCAATTTATCGCATGACATTACATATGAAAAGTGAACATGTTTCTCAATAGGATTTTTTTTTCTATTTAATATGACTTTTTGATAATTTTTTGAAAAATGTGCAATATCTCGGGAACGGTTCATGTTAACGTTCAAAAATTTATGTCAATCGTTTTCTAATGAAAAATTACATAAGAAATAAATGTCTATTTGCGTAACTTTATTAGTGGTTTTGATTTTTTGACGATTTTTTCAAAATTTCATTCGAAAATTTAGGGGGGTTCTGAACATTCGACTGCGTATAAAAACAATAGGCTTCCAGTGTTTACGGATTGTGATTTTTGTACCAAATTTGGTTCGAATCGGTCCATTCGTTCGTCAGTTATCATCTCCACAGGCCCACTGACACACACACACACACACACATACTTTCACACACACACATACACACAAACACACACACACACACAGAGAGAGAGAGAGAGAGAGACATCACTTCAAAAATGTCTGATTCGTGATCAGGGATGCTTGAAACGTGCTCTCTCGTCGAAAACTCGAATTCGAATTTTCGACCTCGTCACAATACTTTCCTTATACATTATGTATATAAGGAAAGTAATATACCACAGATACTTTTTGATATTATATTCAATTTGCATTTTAAATACATCTTTGTTTCATTTGACAACTTAATGCATTTTGAAACGTCTTCAGCTCTTTAAAATTCCGAAGGATTTATCTCTAGAACGGTTCATTCCAGAGTCATAGAGTCAGTCTCGCTTTGTTATAAAAAATTAAGTGGAGAACAAGTATATAATAAATATATTTCAGTAATTTTAGTAATTTATTTCAGATTTTCACGATCTTTTTTTGCTATTTCGCAAAAAGCGTCGGTGGTATTTTTCCAAATCATGACAAAATATAATCAACATCAGGTATTCCTCCAGGGACTTACTATTATTAATATCATTATTTTAATTTATTATTTTTTCAATTTAGATAAATCATGTAAAAAATTTTCTGGAAAAAATACAAATGAGCATAAACGCTATATGATAATACTATTTTTAATTTTAAATTTTGCAAAAAGGATCAAACTCTCCGAAGGTCAACTGACGACATTTTTTTAATTGAACCTCAATGACAATTCTTATAGTTTAACAGAGGATAGAGTGATTATACTGGGATCCAATTTTACTGAAACGTTGCTTGTATCCTTTTCAAGTGGCTTGCATGGAATATAATAATTCTTAACAGTTTGGATATTTAATATTTAAAATTGTACCAGATTTTTGGATGGTATTTAAAATCCAAGTAATTTTAAATTTATTTGCCATTTTCTGATTATAAATTGATTTCGGTAATTTTGACTTTTGAAAAATTATAAAGTATTATTGTTTATAGTGCAATACAGCTTTTCATTACTTGATTATTGCACTTTATTACTATCTTGAACTGTGAAGTTTATGAAGAAAGACGGAACGACATTAATGTAAAAATTGGATGTGATAGTTCAATGTCAGGGTACGCCGTAATTAGGCCAACTCTATTTTTCGCCTTTTGCGTCATTCAAGCAGTTTTAGAATTCAAATTTTGTCAAATTAAATATAATTTGAGGTTCCTACATACAATGTGCGAAATCAAGAAAAAAAATCTGATGTGGGCACCACATGACTCTCCTTATATAATGCAGTGGATTCACAAGTTTTACAATAAAAAAAAGTTTGATGTGGGCAACACATGACTTTCCTTATATAATACAATGAATTTACTACTTTAACAGTTAAAAAAATGTTACTCTTATAGTAGATACTTATATTCTTTCCAAAATACTGAATTTTCTTAAATTAGTCGTCATTTTCATTGATTTAGTGTCATTTTTATCCATTTGGCGAGGCTTTGGCTAATTTGGTAACATTTTAAAATGTCGCCAAATTCGCTAAATTCCTCGCCAAAATCTTGCCAAGCGCTATGGACGCAGAAATAAGTTATTCTTACAGCAGATGAATGACTATTGGCGTTCAAATACAAAAGTATTACTCAAAGTATCTTTTCTCGTGAGTGGAACGAGTTAGATCCATGAGAATGATGTCACCCAATGTATCGCATGATATGCATCGCAGTTAATATTTTTTTTTAATTTATGGGATTTTTTGATAAATTTATTTGAAAATGTTCAATATCTCGAGAACGGTTCATACTAGCGTTCTAAAGTTTATGTCAATCGTTTTCTAAGGAAAAATTACATAAGAAATGTCTATTTGCGTAACTTTGTTGAAGGTTTTGATTTTTTGATGTTTTTTTCAAATTTTCACACGAAAATTTAGGGGGATTCTGTAAATTCGATTGTATTTTAAAGCAATAGGCTTCCAGAATTCATGGATTGGGATTTTTGTTCCAAATTTCATTCGAATCGAACCATTCGTTCGCGAGATATCGTCTCCACAGATTCACTGACACACACCAGACACACCACACACACACACACACACACACACACACACACACACACACACACACACACACACACACACACACTCACACACAGACATCACCTCAAAAATGTTCGATTCGTGATCAGGGTTGCTAGAAACGTACTCTCCTGTCGAAAACTCGAATTCGATATTTCGACGTCACAATACTTTCCTTATACATTATGTATATAAGGAAAGTAAAAATCTAGTAGCGCTCTTCAGTAAAGCATCAAACAACTCGTTTCATTAGATCAAGCAACAATAAGCACAGTTACGATTTTAAATATGGAGAAGATCCCACAATCCTATCCATATTTAAATCTACGATATCACCGGATATCACGAACGGAACTGTATATAAAATTTCATGTTCAGACTGATTTGTGAATGTAGATTTTATTTATGACATCAAAGCTGGGTGTTGTTTGAAGTTTGTGCGCAATTTGATATGAATACTGCTCCTTATGCAAATGCTTTACATATGAATTTAAAAAAGATGCTATTCGCTATCAAATAGTATGATATCATTGGATTTGCTTGACTATGAACGATGGCAGAATATAGAGCAGTGTTTTTTCAATATTTTTTAGCTGGATGGGGAAGGGGAGGAATAAATCTTTGGGGACGGCAAATATTTGTTATAGAAATAATCTAAATACTGTCACCCAAATAGAAACTAGAGTACATAATATGTATCCTGGGGGGAGGGGGGGGATCCTCCCATATGTATGCCTGAAAGGAACACTGATAACAAGCGATTATTTTTCGCAGCTGTACATCCTTAAATAATGGTGTAACCCATAGCATAGTATAATATAGTATAGCATACTATGCTATAGTATAGAATAGTATAATATAGTATTGCATGGTATGACATAGTATAGCATAATAGTAATTCACGAAGCCATGTCTTAATTCTTTGTCTAGATTGATTGTAACGTTCTAGTTAAATGAAGTTGTGCGTACGCAAGAATCGCAATAAACTGATAATTTAAATATTAAATGTCATGTCCAAAAATTTTTCTATTGAGAAAATTTATTTAATGGCAGTTACTACAATTTTAATAAGTTGAATATAAAGAAATGGATTGCGTTATTCTGAATGAAGGTGTCTTATTAAACTTCTGTTATTATCTGGAGTATTTTCGTTAGGTACTTATCATTTTCTAATTATCTCTGTTATAAATAAATTATCTTTGTTTTTGTAAATGAATTTGACGAACTTTGGACTCCAAAATGCTGTTTAATATTTTCAAAAGTTTCTACACTATATTTTACGAGAATTTCCATATCGTTTATCATGCATAGACTGCATTTTTAGCACTTCTCGTAATATGGAAGAACATCTCTCTCATCTCAAAGACACTTTTCGGCGTTTATACAATAACGGAGTAAAATATTACTAAAGTTCTTAAGATTACTAAATTCATCTTTTTCTGAATCTCAAACTTTCTTGGTCATCATTTTTCTGTTGACGAAACATGAGCTACTGCAGAACACGGTAAAACTATCACTGAATTTAAAAGGACAATAAAAGTCAAACAGCTACGTAGATTTCCTGGAATTATAAAGTTTTATAGAAGAATCATTCGTAACGCAGCAAAATATCTATATTATATTGTTATCTATTTATATCCAAGAAGAATTACAACATACTTATTAGTCCGGCCGTCCAAATAGTTGCTCAAGTCCACTGGATGAGTCGGACGGTCTGGGTTTTCAACATACTTATTAAATGGACTGATCATTCGCTTTCATCTTTGGATTACTGCAAGAAATAACTTAGTGAAGCAAAAGTACATGCACACCTCAGTTCGAAATCCGATATAGCAGACATAGTTGATGCTTCAGACAATGCAACTGGCGTTGTTCTCTATCAATATGCACTGGCAACTTATCGATTTCAACTCAAATCAATTGAACCGCACTCAGACTCGCTATAGTACTTATGATGGGGAGATTTGGGAGTGATAAGTATGATAGGGAGTTACTAGCAGCATATTCTGTAGATAAATACTTTCATTACTATTCGGAAGAAATGATTTAGTTTTACTGATCACAAACTTATAATCTACGTTCTACGGCAATACTCTTAAAAGCATCGAGACAACTTCGTCACCTTTACTTCATTGGTCAATATACAACTTCTATTCAATGCATTTCAGATGTGGATAACACGTTTCTGACACATTGTCAACAGTTGATGAACTACATCTACATGAAGCTATAGACTATACTATTGTAGCAAAAGAACAAAAATCTGATGAAAATGTTTCGCAAATAGTTCTTTTAACTAACAACTCCTTGTAGTTTGACGAATTCCCAGTCATCGAAACTGACTTTAAAATAATGAGCGAAACTTCAAGCGCATGCACAAGACCTTACACCCCATTTTCCTTTCTGAAAAAAAAACTGTTTTTGACAAGCACCATCGCAATTCCCATCTAGGAATACGCAAGACTATCAAACTAATATCACTAAAATTCTTTTGGCTTGACCTTCGAAGATATGTCGCCAATTGGCCACGTAGCTGTATTAATTGTCAAAAAGCAAAAAAATTACATGTGAAAAGTCCACTTAGCAAATTTTCACTCGTAAGCAAACACTTCAACGTACAGCATATAGAAATCGTCATAGATATCATAGACCCCATGCCATTTTCTTCAGGTTATCGTTACTGTGTTATTATCATTGATAGATACACCGGTTTACCAGAAGCTTTTCCTGTTATTGATATTCGTGCAGAAATAATCACAACAGCAAACTATAACAGTTGTACTGCTCGTTTAGGTACTCCATCCTATATTGCTGCGGATCAAATTGCTCAATTTGAATCAGAACTATTTCACGAATTGCCAAAGTTGCTTGCATTTAAAAGAAAACGTGCCACTGCATATCATCCACAGACGAACGGTTTTGTTGAACATTGGTATCGTACGCTAAAAGCAGCCATAATATGCCACAGTGATACAACTTGATCGCGCTCTCTTCTTCCAACTGTTTTGCTCGGTTCACAGCAATTGAGCTCCGATTTTGAACAAGTACTTCCTCTTCCTGAAACTAACCATTTAAGGATACAAACTTTTGTTTTTAATGAACTAAAATCGTGTTCACATGCTTGTGTGCAGACTGACTGAGTTCGAAGTTATTTGTAAATTCCCTACGAGGGACCATTCCCACTTCTCGAACGATTTCAAAAGTTCTTTAATGTTCAAATAAAAGGTAGTCCTCAAAATGTTTCTATAGATAGATTAAAACATTGTTTATTCATTCCAAATTCCTCTAATACATCCTTGACAAATCCTACTACACATATTCTACTAATGGACAACTCCACCAGTGATAATCACAACTCCACCAGTGATTTCCAGAACTTCATTAGTGATTACTTCAACTCCACCAGTGATTTCCACACCTCCACCAGCGATTTCCACAGCTCCACCAGCGATTTCCACAATCCCACAAGTGACATTGGCAAATCCAACTATCAAGCGTCGAGTAACATTCGCTATACCTCCAGCAACTGAAGTAGTGATAACTCGTTTTGGTCACAAAGTAAAAAGACCATAGCGTTTGAACGTTAAACATATTCACTGGGAGGGGAGTACTCCACGTATTTCAAAAATCGCAATAAACTGATGTTTTAAATATTAAATGTCACGTGGATACTTACTTTTATTACAAAAGTTTATTTATTGACTGTTTCGACAATTTTAATAAATTGGATATAATAAAATTGATTGCGTTATTCTGCTGTATTATTAAATGCCTGTTATTATGAAGACCTGTAATAGCTTCGATGGGTAATTATCACTTTCTAATCAACTCTATTGTAAATAAATTATCACTGCTTTTGCTTCACTGTCTGTATAAATAATATGGAATATCTGTCTGTGTGTTTGTTTCTCTCATTATTACGGTATAATGACTGATATTCATTACATTTTGTGGGTAAAATGTGATGAAAAATATTATTATATAATTATCTATTGTGTATTAAAGTATAGTGGTAAATTAATTTTGCCTATACTCTTTATACCCTCCAAATTTATCTGCACAGTGAGAGCCCACTTACTTCATCTAGAAAGTAAATAATTGATCTTTAACTACGATATTTAGCTATATAAATTATAATATTATATTTAGTAGCTTTTATACAGTCATTAATAGCAAGTCATAAAAATAACGCCTACACATAACGTTTTTCGTAAAATTAAGTTTTTTATGAGAGAGACTTTGGAAGAGATTCTCTGATTACTTAATTATCAATACTTAATTATCCAGATTACTTACCAGAATACCTTAATTACCAGATTACTTAATTATCAATAGTTAATAGTTCGTTTCTTGATTATCAATAGTTCGCTTCTTTAAATATGTTTGGTACTTACATTATGTACATGTTAACTGTATCAGAGAGCAACCTATCTAGTTATTGACTTAGTGAGCGAGTCCATATAGTGAGCGACTATAATCAGCAAGTCCGTATAACCCCGCATTTCATCTCGATGTTTTTATTATTATTTTCTCACGAACGTTTTTACATGTCTGCACATTTCGAATACTTTCGTCGGTCTTTCTATCTTGAATATTTTCACAGGTCTCATGCTTTCACAAATCTACCAGTACTATTTCTTGTTAGGTAACCCTAATTTTCACCTTACTCCAGGGAAGCACTCCTTCCTTGTGACCCACCGAAACTTGATTAGCCTTGCTTTGCCCCAATGTTGGTTTAGGACCCGCTTTGTTTAGATTTCCATTTTGATGTTGATTCTTCGGATCAGGCCCGCAGCGTTGGTTCCTTCCATCCAGACTCTGGTTTTATGTTAATTTCACCGCAAATTGGTGAATTTAAGGGTCATAAACGTTGTTCATGGATAATGTATATAATAGATTATATAATAATTACAACGTTTGGTATCGTGACCTGGATTTTTTTTCAATACGGGTAGCTTTGGAATAGCTCCACTTAAAATTTAGCCCAGGTTTCGAGTTTCTGGGACCAGGGGTTGTCGAGAAATTTAAAACGAATATTTCATAGAAGTAGCATTATGCAGACGATATTTTTTTTTCACAAATTTATTTGAAGAGAATTATTGTTCAGCAACGCGATCCAATCAGACGTGTTTATACAGCAGACGATTTTTATAATATATACTTGAACAAATGACTCAACACTGGCCGTGTCCCGAATAAGCGCCCACTACTTATAAATAATTAAATTAGTGCTCCGCTACTTAAATAATTAATTTAAACACACTTCATAATGGCTTCGATCCGAAAATTGAACGCTACAAATCCCACGTAACTAATACCTTAATAACGTTATTAAGGAAAAAATATCCATATAATAATATTACAGAAGCAAAGTTAAACGCAAGAGCATATTTATGCTATAAACTAAACTCTTTCAAATTTTTATAAAATTTCTAATATAATTTTTCCCTATTTTGACAACATGGTACAAAAGCAATTAAAGTAATTTAAAACATAATCACCACAGGGACAAACATTTACATAATTAAAACAGAAAAGAAAGCGGGATAATATGGTAATATTTTGAAACTTTATCCCATCTAATGACGGGCTTATCCTACTGGTTATAAATAGTTGAACAAACTCTTAACAATGTGAAACGAAAATGACTGTCGTCCATTGGAGATATTTTTTATTACTATTTACTATTTTTCGCATAAAATATTTTTATATTGACCTCGTTACATATTTCTTCCGTGAAATACTTTTTCAAGCTTACTTTTTTAACAATTTCTGAAATGTAACAAACGTAGAAAAAAAAACATTTACAGAATGGTATTTCACGTTTTGAAAATTTGAAAATAACGAGATTTCTGTTCCAGAAACCGTACTTACAGGAAGGATGACGACAGAATTACTAAAATAAAGATTAAAATAAAATATGGAACAGAAAAGGAACGAAATGCTCCAGACAGGAGAAAAAGACTTAACCTGCACTATGCATGAAGATAAAAGTAAATAAGTAAGAGAAAATAAAGTAATATTTTACTGTTCGGTATAGAATAGGAAAGATTATGCATTTTAAATATACCAAATTTTAATTTTGCTATACCTTTCTCATACTGTGAAATTATTATACTTTAATTTTTTTTTCGTGTGGCTCTAAATATTTAAGACAAATGTTCTGTGGAGTCATTAGATTTTGGCACCTGGAGCAAATAATTTCAGGGCACTCTTACCCATAATACATTGTCTTTGGTCCTTTAGCCAAAAATATGTTCAGTCCAGCAGGCGCCCATTTATATTTTGTAAAGTTTAAACTTCCCTTTATCTTCTTTAGATGCCTTTGTAGAGAATTTTTACATAATCTGTCAAAAGTGACTTATCTCAAACTTAGAGTACTTGATATTTCAATCTTTCGGTCCAAAAGTAATAACACAGGATGACACTGTTTAAATTAAACTTAACTTATTGGGGACTTCACAGAAATTACAGCAGTTTGCTGTTTAAAGCAATGGACAACATAGATACCAATTGTTATTGCGCACGCTTAGAATAAATGACAAATATACAAGCTACTACTATATACTAGGCTGGGAATAATGCTTACATGGATACGCATTCACAAAGCTTATATGCTTACCCCGGCATTCTGTTACTTCGTCCCGTATTTCGGCCATACCCGGAATACTAGAGTCTTCCTAGTCATCGTTGTATCGAATGGGGTTTTCCTTCCACCCACTACTCGAATCTTTCATCGTCTACTCAGAACCGTTCTTTCGTTCCATGAACCCACTACTCACACTGCCACTACTCAAGAAGTCTCTGAAACTATCACTATCTGAAACATATTCCTTTTCTACCGTAGGAATGCAGAAAATGCTGATTAGATCGGTGATTCGTCTAACAACCGAACCAGTTAGGATGGTTAGTTTAAAGAAACATAAATTATAATGCAAAGTGAGGGAAATAGTAATCGAAAGTTTATTTAGACCTCGCAATTTGACGCTCTGGAGATATCTCTGTCCAGCTCCGAGATGGCATGCTACTGCAAAAATTTAACCCACTGAAACAATCGATCCTTAAAACCTCCTACCTTCGTTGCATTTTCATTTGTGATTGTATAAAGCAGTGGTCTTCAACCTTTTATAAACTAACGGCTGAATTTTATTCAGTTAGAGGCTCGCGAGCCCAACCTCACATACAAAGCCTTATACCCAATGATAGGAAACGGAAATCTGAGTTATCAAAATAAACTCCTAATTTATAAATCGGTCATCCGCCCGGGAATGCTGTATGCAGCACCCGTATGGGGATATGCCTGTAAAACTACTATAGACTTACTAGAGACAAAACAAAACAAAACCCTAAGGATTATAAGGAAAGCCCCTAGATACTTAAGAAACTCGGTAATTAGGAAAGACTTCAAAATAAAAACTGTTAGAGCCCAAATTAAAAAGCTATCGCTTAAATTCTATAAAAATCTGCCATCTGTTCCAAATGAACTACTATTCAATCTGCATGACTATGATCATCGCAAGGCCAAATCACGTAAGAGACCCCGTGCGATACTTAATATTGAAAATCGGAATTAGGTAAGTCCCAACTTAAATAGTTGATATTAAATAAAAACTCGATCAATGTTTTCCAAAAAATGTTCTTAAACCTTAAACTGCCAAATTGCTAGGAAATCCTTTGATCTGCATCAACAATTACTCAAACTCTAAATGTGCAACATACTGCCACACTAGGAGCTAAGTCAAATAATAAAAACAGTAAATCAAAAACCTCGAACCTCCAACTATGGGCAAATGAAATAATGTCACAGTATGAAGATAAGAACCACACCCAGAGATTGGAGATTAAAGGCGCTTCGCGCCTGGTGCTCTTTTCTGGACGAAGCCCCTTTCCACATTGAAAAGAGCTGCTCAATTTTTCTATTTCAACAAGTGAGTTAATCTGAGTTAGGTTGGCTTATAAATTAAGATAGCCGTGCAAATTATCCGCAAGAGTGCAGATGGTATTGAAAGTCCTAAGTGTTCCTACAAAAATATCTGCTCTATAATAATACAAGTATGCCATGTGGTGAAGTAATGATTGGTGGGTAGGATAGGTGAGAATGATCATCCGTACTGAGGTCTCAAAGCACATTTATGAAAATAATACATTCCAAAAATACAAATTTAGATCACAAGTACTCAAGTCTATCCTTAATGAACTTTCCTCTTCATTTTTAAAGTTCATAAAGTAAAGAAATATTTATGCTGTTGTTCAAGTCTTTTTCTGGGAATGCAAACCTAAATCACCGTTGGTGAATTTCGCTTTTTCTTTCCTCGCAATACAAAATAAAATTTGAAGCATTCATTTGAATTTTTTATGTGCAAAACATACAGATATGGGGTACAAAATAATACGAACACCTGTGAAAAATTATGCGGCTTTTCACACTTACAGTACAGTCGCGCCACCTGGAACAGAAGTCTGCCACCTAGTGGCCATGAAAGGGAATGTATTATTTTCTCAACAGCAGTCATAGGTGTTACGTTTCTCTATCATACTCTCTGAGACATTCTGTAATGTCAGACATGACAGAGTCCCAAAGATGCAGGATTGTTGGGGCGCGTTTAGCTGGAGCCTCGATGAAGGAAACATCAAACCTTTTGGGGCGTGAAAGAAGCACAGTATCAGCCATTATGACAGTGTGCACAAAAGACGCCAATGTGGCATCTTCAAAGCACAACAATGGGGAAAGACAAAGCTTAATGATCAGGATAGACGAGTGTTGAAGCTCATAGTGGCCCGAAAGCACAAGCAATCATTATCAGAGATAACATCCGAGATAACATCCAGAGATAACAGTCATCTGCAGGACCCCATTTCTGCCAAAACTGTCAAAAGAGAACTTCATGCTGCGAACATTTATGGCAGAGTGGCAATTCGTAAACAGTTGGCGACATCACCTAATGCTTTCAAGCGACGCCAATGGTGCAGAGTTCACATAATCATGGTTCGAAGAGCATGACGATGAAGTAGGACATAACGACTGACCCCATCAGTCTCCTGACTTGAACATTATAGAACATTTGTGGGGATATTTGGAATCCAAACTTCGTGCTCGAGTTCCGCCTCCAAACACACTTTCGGATTTAAAAACTGCTCTGCAAGAAGGAATGGCTTCATATTCCCTTACATATTGTGAATGACCTCTATGCAACTATTCCACGTCGCATACAATGATACTTCAGTCAAAGGGTGGTCCAACCCCCTATTAATAAAGATTTTCTCTTACTTCACAGGTGTTAGTATTATTTTGTCGCCCATCTGCACATAAATGTAGGATGCGTGGTTTATATCCTGATAGCCTACGTAATACTGTTCAAAAAACAAAAAATATCATATCTCTTCTATGAAGTATGTTTTTCCATTTTCTACAGAATTTTTTTTTTCATTTTCTGAGAAAGCGAATCTTACTAAGAATTTAGTAGGCGGAATTAACATCCTGAAACCACACTTTTTATAGTATTAAAGAATATAAAGCCTCTGAGGTTTCATTTTAGTTTTTAAAACACATTTATAAAAATTATACTTATAAAAATTATACTACGAAAATACAAATTTAGATCATAAATGCGGAAGTTCAGCTTTAACGAGATCTCATTTACATTTTCAAAATACATAAATTAAATATTTTTCTAGTTATGCAAACCTAAATCGCCACTGCTTGAAGTTCGCTTTTATATCCCCATCATACGACAAACCAAGTATAGACAAACTGATTCATTTTTTAACACTTTCCAACATAGTTGTAAAGTGTTTATGACTTTGTCCATTCTCTTTGTCAGCCTGTCCGTTCGCACGATAACTGCCGTAAAAATGACTTTATCAGAAGGAAATTTGAGTATGTTGTTGAAACGATCTGTAGGACATACAGGAATGAAAATAGAAAATACCACCCAATTAGTTTCGGATTTAACTCGGGTTGAAAAAAAGAAAGACATTGAACCCTATAAGACTTAATTTTTCAAACATTTTTTAAGCAAAGCTAAAATTCACAAATTGCTTCAAAAATTTTAGGAAATATTTAAATTATCACTTAAAATGTATAAGAGAATTTTCAGCAAAATGCAGTGCGTAGTTTTTTAAAATAAAAATTGAAATAATAATTACGCCTATGATATACGAAGAGATCGCGTGACTCATTGAAAAATAAAATATGACATCCATTATGTTTTACTTCTATGTAAAGATCGTGATTATTAAATATCATTTATATTTAGTGTTGCATCCGTCATAAAGCCGCTTAATTTTTGCGTATAACTTATGTATCTAAATTCCGTGCCTATGCATTTGCAACATTTTTTATTTTAAATGATCACTACATTTTGATTATGTCTACAATGTAGTCCAATTGTAACGAATGCAGATTGTAAATAAATCAAGCGATTGTAAAGTGGGTTGTATAAGAATTGCTGATTTTTTTTTCACTCAAAATAATTTAGCTCTGGGTCTATAATATACGTGATATGAATGAAATATTCATTGATTTTGCATTAAGATATAAATGATTTATATTTCAACGACGTCATTTGAATAACGCTCATTTTGTGTTACTAGAATTGTCTTTTCGATGAAGTTTAAAGTTCTCAAGTATAATAACTGACTGTTATAATACTGTTATAATTTAAAAAAAAATAGCTACGCTGATTGTATCACATTTTGGAGATGTTTAAACAAAATTGTATTTCAGTTGGAAAGTTTTTCTTAATCAATGGTTTGTGCTTGATTGATCGTTCATGTTACTTTTTTACCCTATTTTTTTTTTTTTGCTTTTGACTCAAAATAAACTACGGGGCAATACTTTATATGTACGTTAAACACCATTTTAAAAATTTTGATGTGGACAGCACATGTCTTTACCTACAGACTCAAATTTATTTTCTCTTTTCCAATCCATTAAATTGAGTTTCAATTGCCCAAAATAATATGAATAGTTATTTGAAATGACACTAAATTCGCAGTTTTATTTTAAATAATTATCCATGTTATTTTGTGCATTTAAAACTCCATTTAATGGATTGGAAAAGAAAAGATTTGAATCTGTAAGTAAAGTCATGTGCTGTCCACACCAGATTTTTTATATGATGTTTAGTATGTATATAAAGTATTGTTACGTAGATTATTTAGATTTAGCTTTAGAGTCAAATTCTAAAATTAAAGAAAGAAAGATGCCAAACAGCTTAAATATAAAATATGAGCCATACTATGTATCTAAGGATTTTAATTTTTACTAAGTACGTTTTATAATTAATGAACCCTAAATGTTAACATTGAACTTAATATGTTACCAAACTCCGTGTCAATTACTGTATAGGAAACCATAGTTCGTTTTTTATTGTCTTGCCCATGTAGTAGGTGGTTTGCTGTCAACTAGTACTGCTGCTTTGTTTACGATTTCGCAACTGGAGGAAATTATGCGGCTGGTTGATACTGTATTTCCAATAACAAAAATCTGATGTGAGCAACACATGACTTTCCTTATATAATGCAATGAATTTACTACTTTTATAGTAAAAAAATAGGTTTTCTTATAGTAGATACTTATATTCTTTCCAAGATATTAAATTTTCGACAATTAGTCGTCATTTTCATAGATTTAGCGTCATTTTTATCCAGATGACGAGATTTTCATTAATTTGGCAACATTTCAAAAAGTCGCCAAGTTGCCGACATTCCGGCAATTTTGTCGCCAAAATTTCGCCAAGCGTTATGGACGGAGAAATAAGTTATTCTTATAACAGATAAATGACTATTGGCGGTCAAATATAAAAGTATTACTCAAAGTATCTTTTCTCATGAATGGAACGAGCTAGATCCACGAGAATGATGTCACCCAATTTATCGCATGATATTACATATGAAAAGCGAACATGTTTCTCAACAGTTAATATTTTTTTTTAATTTATGGGAGTTTTTAATAAATTTATTTGAAAAATGTGCAATATCTCAAGAACAGTTCATGCTAGCGTTCTAAAATTTATGTCAATCATTTTCTAAAGAAAAATTACATAAGAAATGTCTTTATTAAAGGTTTTTATTCTTTGATGATTTTTTCAAAATTTCACTCGAAAATTTTGGGGGTTCTGAACATTCGATTACGCTTAAAAACAATAAGCTTCCAGTGTTCACGGATTGTTATTTTTGTACCAAATTTCATTCGAATCGTTCCATTCGTTTGTGAGATATCGTCTCCTCAGACTCACTGACACACACACACACACACAGACGTCACCTCAAAAATGTTTGATTCGTGATCAGGGATGCTTGAAACGTGCTCTCCCGTCGAAAACTCGAATTCGAATTTTCGACACCGTCACAATACTTGCCTTATACATTAGGTATATAAGGAAAGTAACAATTGAACATAAGAAAGTGACAACTCTGCAAGACATAATTACTCCTGCTATTGTTAGAACTAAAGCGAAACTTCTTTTAGAGTATACATTAGTTCTCCCCGTAAGACTCAAGTAGCTAGAAAATCTCAAAAAGCTTTCAACAGTACATCCACTGTGGTTAAAAAAAAGTATGTTTCCATCTGCTCTCTTCAATTGCGACGATATTAAAACAAAATCTCCATCTTTTTGTAGAGTATGATCTTGGTTGCACGCTGGCGTTGAAACGTCTATGCAATTTCTACACATCATGGTAAAGTTGTGTACACCTTGCACGATAATTTTGCTAGTTGTAACATTTATTATTCTTCTTTCAAACTAGTTAAAAATCCTTTTTAGGCATTAATTTATATCAGGCGTCAGGTACTGACATAAATTATATGAGACGTTTTAAAGATTCACTAAATGGATATTTAGAAATTATAAAAATTTGTAATTATTAAGCTATTGAAGTTGAGCATACTTTAATTGTTTTAAAGTACAAGACATGATAGAAGAAAATTCCGTTAAAGATCACTTCAGGCCCCCGTACGATGTAAACGTTAACGAATAGTTTCAGATCGGAATCTGATGGCAAACACATTATATAACTCCCATATATAACTTCAAAAATGCATAACCCAGATTCAACCGTTCTAGCTCAATGATAAATTGCGGGAAGGCTGCATTAAATTTATATACAAAAGCAACACAGTCTGAAAGGAAAATTATTTATAGAAAAAATGAATTTTAGAGAACAAATATAACTCAAGTCCGTTTACAACAGACATCCACATTTATAACAGTAAATAACATCATGAAATCAATATTTACTTCATCCTAAAAATACTGATAGTAAGAATATATAATAATAAAGGAAGATGCCTGTTTGTATGTCCGTTTGTATGAGTCGTCTATAGAGAAACATCTAAACGTCGCACGACCATGGAATTTGGTATACAGGAACATCAGGACACTGGACATTACACCTTGATAAGATACTGTTTACATTTGCATTATATTTTTAGATATTTGAAGTCGAAAGAAACTTTCCATTCACGGCAGAATCGTGCCTCCATCTAAACGTAAAACTACGTAAAAACGTAAAACGCAAAAAAGACGTAAAACGTAAAACGTAAAAAAAAACGTAAAACGTAAAAAAAACGTAAAACGTAAAATGTAAAAACGTAGAAACGTAAAATATCCTAAACGTAAAGCTACGTTGTTCAGTAATTAACTTTGACTTTTACATATAATGGTACATATTCAATTATGCAGAACTAACGGATGTTTAAAACAATTTAAGTTTGCAAAAGTAACGTAATGCCATTGGGGTAAACATAGAACACATTTTGTATACAATTTTATTAACTACAAAATTACAACTCACGAACTTTGCATTACAAAAATGTAAATTGCAAGTGAAAACGAAGTGGAGTCCTCCTTCATATATATTTTATTCTGTGAGTAATTGAGTCTTTTTTTTTCGGAAACAATTTCATTTTGTTTAATAAAATTTATGATTTGATGTAAAGTCCTAACAGACGAAGGTGTTCGAAAAGTTAATGTGTTTTGGCATCGTAACGAGAGCTTTAATATACTTTTTGTGTTTCGAAGAGAGGTGCTGCGACCTATTGCACAATTTTGATAACGATATATAATTTTGTTCGTGTTTATGTTGAAACCGATACAATTTCTGTTTATAGCGCATGGGTATTATAAAGGAAATTCCTTCATACATACACACTTCACTTAAGTTTATTCTGCATTTCATAAGTTCTTTACGTTCTTAGAACGTTTATTAGACAAATAAATAAAGGCTTTAGTAATCTAACAGCGGCTGCACATAGCTTCGGTGTCTATCGTTAGCCGTGGATGCTAAAAAGTGACTATTAAAAAGTTACTGCTAAAAACGTGACAGCCCAAAAAAGTGACTGCTAGCTTCGGGCACCTAACCTTGTTTAAAATGCTAAATTGCATACGTGTATGGGCAATTGTTGTTATACTACCTTGTTTGTATCACACACAATAAATATGAACATTTAAAAAAAATATACGCGCTTAAGGGTTTTCATATTCATATATATATATATATATATATATATATACACGTGGTGGAAGAAGAAGGGTTCATGCCGCATGGTAATACAAATTTTCTTAATGTATCCTATTTTCATTTTTTCATTTTTTGATATCTGTAAACTGGGTTGGAGTATTTATAGTAATGTACTATTGCTTTATCTGAAACAGGCATGTGTTTGGGTAATTTAGAGTTAAATACTCAGACCTGAGGAGGAATTTAACTCTGACTAATCATCGAAATTGGGCTGGTGCTATTCTCTTCTCTTATCGGCACTATGGCCGTGAATTTGCTTCTATGGTGATGTTAATATTACTTGATTTTTTTTTATTATTACATATTTCTAATATATATATATATATATATATATATATATATATATATATATATATATATATATATATATATATATAAATATACATATATATATATATATATATATATAAATGTATATATATATAAAAAAAAAATATATATATATATATATATATATAAATATACATATATATATATATATAAATATATATATATATAAAAATATATATATATATATATATATATATATATATATATATAAATATACATATATATATAAAAATATATATATATATATATATATATAAATATATATATATATATATATTATATATATATATAAATATGTACGTATAAATATATATATATATATATTATATATATATATAAATATGTACGTATAAATATATATATATATATATATATATATATATATATATATATATATATATATATATATATATATATATATATATATATATATATCATACGTCCCCATTTTACATTTGGAAGTTTAAAATAAAAACAATGATTTTCAGAAATATAAAGAAATAAGGTTTAAAAAGCCATTTTTTGGTATTTTGCATCTATCTTAATTCATCAGGACTACATGCGGATTTCGAAGTGCCTGGGGAAAAAAGGAAAATCTTTGGAGATCCAGATATCCTCTTTTATTGAATCAGAAAAACACGGGAAATGCAATTCCGTAAGATCCATCGAACTGTTTTAGATGAATTGATAAGATGAAAGAATACTCAAACTTAGTGTAAAGGCGGTTGTTTTCCATCCAAATCATACATTGCTTAAACACTAGAAAATTTGTGTTTAAATTCAATATACTACAAAACAATTTCTGGAAAAAAAGTCTTGTGTATATTCCCTTGAGAGTAATACATAAAGGAAGAAGAATATTTACTTGAAAGTGAATATTTTTTGCACATTTAGATATAGAACATTTAATCACAATTCGTGAAAATCCATCGAACTGTTTTAGATGAATTGATAAGATGAAGAATACTCAAACTTGATGTAAAGGAGGTTGTTTTACATACAAATCATGCGTTGTGTAAAAACTAGAATAAGTGTGTTTAAATTGAATATAAAAGAAATTCTGGAACAAAAAAAGTCTTGCTTACATTCAGTTGAAAGTAATATATAAAGGAAAAAGTGTATTTACTTCAAAATGAATATTTTTTACACATTTAGATAGAGAACATTTAATCACAGAAGTTCCGAACTATTCCATGCATACTTTTAATTGTATAATATGTCTTTCATCCGTTATCTTTAAGCACGTGCTAATTAAATAAATATGTGTTTATGCAGAATGTCCCGAAAATCCGGAATAGCAAAATAATACTGCAAATAGAGATCTAATGTTACAAATGTTACATGAAAGTTCATTAAAAGGTGTATGCATCAGTCGATGAAAGTGATTGTAAAGGCCCTGGTATTTTTTTCGGAACTTTATAAAAATAAGTTTCTTTAATATTGATTTCGGCTCATTGGAATCAATCATGAAATTGCTACTCTATAATAATCACGTTCAAAAACTCAAATTGTGTTACTATATCTTTAAAATGGATCGAGATATGTTATTTTTTTTTAATCGAAATTTCCTTAATTATTATCCATTTTTCTCTATTCTTCCCTAAACTGTAGAAAAAAACTCTCGCTCTCCTTTAGGACTTCAGATTTGGGGTCGAAATTTTCAGAATTTTTAGCAGAATTTCAATATTTCTTAAAAGATAAGACAAATCACAGAATGGCAATATTAAAATGATAAGTTGAATTCCTTTTATACACGAAAATTTATTTCTGCAGTGTAGGGAGTAATGGGGAATTTTTATTTAAAAACACACACAATTTTAAAGGTACGGTAACGAAATTAGCCTCTTTGAGAGTGATTTTTATAGTGTAACAACTTTGCAATTGATTATAATGACCTGTTAGTAATTAAGAGTCATTTTCCTCAATTTACTGTCATTTTTCCATTTTGTCGATAATTTCGTCAATTTGGCAATATTGTATTCTATTTGGCGACATTTCAAAATGTCGCAAAATGTGACTGCAAGTGGAATGATTGGATTGACACCATTGGGAGACCCTACCGAAACATCATTACAATATTATCTCTTAACAAGACACAACTATTTCCATTGATTTAATGTCATTTTAACAATTTGGCGACATTTTTATCGATTCGACGACATTTTGCGTCAATTAGGAATCATTTTCATAAATTTAGTGTCATTTTCATCAATTTGGCTATATTTTAAAAAAGTCTCCAAATTGTTCGACAAGCATTACAGAATGCCTGAGAAATGTATTATGCTTATAGTCCATAGATAGTATTTCCATTGAAACTTCGCATTATATGAGACATATAGGCAAGGTATTTCCATTCCAATGTAAATAAGATTAATATTTACCACAAGATATATATATAGGGTCCCAAAAATTTCTTAAATATTCGGGACTCGTGGCTCGGGCTCTCTAGGCATTTAAAAATTAAAAATTAATATTATTATTAGGAAAAATGATTTGAGACACTAAAGTATTGCATTTAACGAATGTTTTGCTCAAAGCCTTTTACGATCTGTGATATTGGATATGACTAAGAATCTCAAATATATATGATACCCTTTAATTACCACAATAATGATTAATTAATCATATACTTTTACAATTTTGATATCTGTTAAGAAATATCTACATGGTAATTTTTGCGTTACTATACACAAATATTTAATAAATACTAAATGATTGCCATTAAATTCATATTTTTTTTCTTTTACAGTCTTTCAACCTATACTTCAAATGCAGACTAAAAGTAATAGGAACTTCAAATGGGACCAATATTTGTCCGCTCCGTAGGAAAAAAGAATGGAACAGCCGGCTTTCGTTCTTTAAAGAAATTCCTTCGACACGCAAACACAATTTCATAACTTTATCTGGTTAGGTCTAGAGAAGATAAAAGAAAGACTAAAGTAAATGCTCGGCAAACGAAAATTGATTTTTCTCTCTATTACTGCACGAATATGGTCGTACTTTGCGACATTTAAGAAATGGAAAATAGAACACAATATTATGTGGGAAGCATAACACATTCACCACAGACTTAAATTCATTTTAGTTCTCTTTATTTTTACTTTCCCTATATACATAGTATATAATGTATAGGGAAAGTAGGAAAGTACTGTGACGAGGTCGAAAATTTGAACTCGAGTTTTCGACGAAAGAGCACGTTTTAAATATTCCTGAACTCTACCAACTCCAAATACGTTTGAGCCAACACACTAAACACATATGTGTAAAAACACGCAAAAAACTAGGTTTTCTGCAACTGGAATGACACTTTTAAACAAGCAAATTTCCAGTTACACACTTAAAAATGTAACCATATTTATGTGAATGTGTTGTTTTAGTCATTTATATGAGAATTTCACGGATTACGGGGCATATTTTATTTTACGCTGTAAAAACCGCTTTAAACAGGTAAAGAGGTAACAGAAGATGTTTATTTTACACACTAGCCTACCAGCTTAAATGGGTCTCTTTTAAAGAGCAGGGTAGCAGATAAACAGGTACGTAAAAGGACCTGTATAAAACGGTCTTTACAGCATAAAATAAAATATACCCATCATTGCGTGCAATTCTAATATAAATTTAAAAAATTAAAATATAACTATATGCATATGAATGTGTAAAGTGTGTAACTGGAAATGTACCTGTTGAAAATATCATTCCAGTGGCAGAAAACCAGTAGTGGCAGTATGTGTCATTCTAGTGGCAGTTTTTTGTGCATTTTTGCCCATATCTTTTTAGTGTAAAAACACTTTCCAAAACAAATCCCCGGATACGTTGAGATAGCGTAAACACCAGATTGCCTCCAAATTTTTTTATTATGCTTGGCGTCATATTTTTGCAACAGAATTTGCGTCATATTTTTGCATTTCATTTGCAACAGAAAAAAAAACTGAAATCATGGTGTGTTTTCAAGAGACCTCGAAGAAACTATAGGCGAACCAGAGACCAATAATGTCATTACTGCTACAGATGCTAAAAACACGTCGTATAAATGAGAATCCGAAGAAACCGAAATTTATTTAAAAAATCTGATGTGGACAGCACATGACTTTTCTTATATAATTCAGTGAATTTACTACTTTTACATTAAAAAAAAATAGATTATTTTATAGTAGTTATTTGTATTCATTCCAAGATATTGAATTTTCGTCAATGAGTCGTCATTTTCCATGTCATCGTCATCAATGAGTCGTCATGGATTTAGAGTCATTTTTATCCATTTGGCGAGTTTTTCGTTAATCTAGCAACAGTTAAAAAACTCGGCAAGTTGGCAACATTCCACCAAATTCGTCGTCAAAATCTCGCTAAGCGTTATGGACCAAGAAATAAGTTATTCTTGCAGTAGATAAATGACAATTGACGTTTAAATACAGAAATATTACACAAAATACCTTTTTTCATGAATGGAACGAACTAGATCTACGAGAATGATGTCATCTAATTTATCGCATAGTATTACATATGAAAAGTGAACATGTTTCTCAATAGGAATTTTTTTTTATGACTTTTTGATAATTTTTTTGAAAAATGTGCAATATCTCGAGAACGGTTCATGTTAGCGTTCTAAAATGTATGCCAATCGTTTTCTAATGAAAAATTACACAAGAAATGTCTATTTGTGTAACTTTATTAGCGGTTTTGATTTTTTGACGATTTTTTCAAAATTTCACTCGAAAATTTAGGGGGTTCTGAACATTCGATTGAGTATAAAAACAATAGGCTTCCAGTGTTTACGGATTGTGATTTTTGTACCAAATTTCTTTCGAATCGGTCTATTCGTTCGTCAGTTATCGTCTCCACAGACTCACTAACACACACACACTCACACACACACACAGACATCACTTCAGAAATGTTTGATTCGTGATCAGGGATACTGGAAACGTGCTCTCCCGTCGAAACCCCGAATTCGAATTTTCGACCCCTTCACAATACTTTCCTTATACATTACGTATATAAGGAAAATAAAAAGAGGAAAGACATTGCTGCGGAGGACCATTTCTGAGGAAAGCACATTGCTGCGGAAAGCCTCCCCATGTCGCGCGACTATTTCAAAGCCCGCAACTTTGACAAGTGTTGTGAAATGTGTTATAAATTTAAATGTTCAAAAGGAAGTTAAGCTCTTTTTCCAACGTAAATAAAAGAACAATACATGTCAACCTTACTATAATAATGTTTTACTTCACAATATGACTATATACAAGCAGGGATAAATCATTCTTATTACTATCTCACACCTAAACGTTTTATTTGCTATTGCACATGTCAGTTATAACGAACATATTTTCCTGTCTCTTGCGACTTTGTTATATGCGGGTTTCACTCTATATTTAATCAGCGATGAAATGTAGTTATTTTAAAACATGTTCCTTGTCGTTCTTGATATATTGCACATTCGTTATCGAAAAACAAGAGAAAATAAATAAATATACTCCCTATTATCAAATGAGTGAATGATTTGTAAATAATTTTGAATTGAAAATATTTTAAATCTAAGCCGCTCACGAGATATTAAAAATCTTAATTTATCTTCGGAGAGCATAGGATTTTTCAAATCAAGAGATTCCTATTACATTTGGTTTAATTTAATTAATTGCAACTATTGGCGTACTGGTTTAATTTAATTCATAGCAACTATTGGCGTACTTGTTTTCAGAGAAATTGATTCAAAACAATATAAAGTGAAACCGCCCTATCCGAATGTATACTGAAAAATATTTTATCTGTTATCGTGACAGTGAACCTGGGACATTTCGCCCCCCCCCCCCAAACCGGACGATTCCGTGCTTTAGAGCTATGCAAGAAAGCTATGCAAGAGGAATTCCATTAAATGTTCTAAATTGTTTCTTTTTGGCTGTAAAATGAGTGTAAGAATAGTTCCCTTAAACTTCCTTAAAAATATTACCTTAAATAATTTTCTTACTGGATTACCATTCGTCACTGATATGTCACTGATATGGCCAATAACATTGGAGATAAAAACTATGGTTCAAACTCAAACATTTTGCTTCAACAAATGCTAACAGATGGAGTCAGAACAAATACCGCGTTGGAAAGTAATTTCTATTTAAACGTGACTGCGCGTGCCTCAAATTAAATCAAGAATCTTCGTCCCAACAGTCTATCTTTACGTGATACACTGAATGCTTTTTCTACTTGATCTATCGATAAGAAAGGGTGATAAATTTTCACGATCGTCTTCTAAAAGAGTAAAATGATTGGGTTACTTTTGAAACCATTTTTACAGATTGTTATATAGATTATTTTGTCACATTGGAAATCTAGATATTTTCTGATACAATGAGTATGAAAAAATATCGTTTTTTGGAATTCATTCTATGTTCTCATGCTTCGTAGTGAATCCATATGCAATCTCTCTTGGTTAATCAATCTGTCATCTTGATTCATTCCATCTGCAGTCTTGCCTCAGTCCGACTGTAGTCTTGGTTCGGCCCATCAGTAGTCTTGGTCCAGTCCATCTGCAGTCTTGTTTCAGTCTATCTGTCTTCGTTCAGTCCATCTGAAGTCTTGCCTCAGTCCAACTGTAGTTTTGATTAAGTCCATCTGTAGTTTTATTGTCCATCTGCAGTCTTCGTTCAGTCCTTGTGCAGTCTGGGTTCATTATATATATTCATTTGTCTTGGTTAGTCCTTCTGCATTCTTAGTTGAGTCCATTTTCTCATCTGTATGGATCAGTCCATCTGCAGTCTTGACTCATCCTAGCTGTTTCTCTGTTTTAGTCAGTTCTTGCGCTCTTTTAGCTGAATCCACTTGTTCATCTATCTGAATCAATCCATTTACAGTCTCGGTTCAGTGGATCTGTATATCTGTTTGCCCAGGATTCATACGTCCGCAAATTAGAGTGAGTGACTTTTCCGGAAAACTACGCATGATTTAACTTGATTTGGTACAAAGTGGTGATTTGATATTTTACCGGTTAAATAAATAACCGATCACGGATTCGGTTACCGAGTGCAACAATCGGCATGGGGTTAGCCTAAAATGCAATAGATTTATGGATACACCTTTAAATCCCGTTTGTGATCGTATGAAGAAAGAAAGCGTAAACATTACATTCCGTTAAATTGAATGTAGAAAGTAACATTATTTCAAGAACGCATTGGGGACAGATGTATTCAATAGAATGGCTATTCTGCAAATGTGAATGCGTCATAGACTTCGGTAATAATTTTGGGCAAATATTCAGATCGAAACCTTTTGTTTATAAATAAATAATGACAGAAAAGAAACCGAGAACACGATGGGGGAGGCTACAAAATCAATAAATGGTCATATTTCAAATTTGAATGTGCTCGTAAGCTAGTCAAAATTATAGAACAGCAGAGAGTTCGCTTTCTGAACAGACTGCAATAGCAAGACCACGAATTTGTGTAGATAATTACATAATTGAATTTTTGCAAGATGAAGCCCCTTTTTTAATTTCGATTAAGTTTTTGAGTTATTATTGTTGAATATTTTGATTAAGTATATGAGTTATTTTATGCATTTCCTGAAATGAATATTTTTCTTTAGTATGAGCAAAGACGTAATTTTTTGACTCGATTGAAAACACAAGGGCGTTCGTGTACGCAGGTCAGGTTGAAAGCGAGTATCAGCGAATAAGTGAGAACTTCCAAAAGGCGTATCACACCTGCTTAACAGGCGGTACGAAAGTACTCGCGAAGCGATCTTATCGAGCGCCAATGGATCAGGGGCAGAGCCTCCTAAACGTTTAAAAACTATGAAATATGGAAATGTAGATTCCGTAAACTCTCTTAAAACAAAAATATCAAATTTTGAATATATATAGACGTTATAAAAAACTTGAGGTAAAAACTGCAAGATCGAATGGTTCAGTCCACAAATGGATACAATCGGAACAAATACCGCATTGAAAAGTACTTTCTATTTAAACGTGACTACGTGTCTATATAGATTCAATGCTTTGCTTTCCTTCGATCCATCTTTTTCGTGATCATCTGCCATAAAAGATTGTCATTTGTACTTAATCTAGCGAGGAGAGAAAAGATGATTTGTCTTCAAGATAGTCGTCTGAGCAAGATTTTAAAAAGATAGGATTACTTTGGGCGTTATTATTTTCTATATAAAGTATACTATACGGTAAATAGTGAAAGGACAGTTTCCGTATTCGAATTAATTCTTTAAACGTTCTTTGCATATTTTAAATTTGCAGGAATGACGAATTGATAATCATGTATGGCAGAATGTTCACAAAATGTTTCAAAACTATTTTAAAACTCATTTTAAACTTCTGAAAAGGCGCACCACCAACTTATACAAGCAGAAAAAATGTTTGAATCGTGGAGGTAAAGGGAAGGATGTATACGCCATATAACATGTAAAACAACAAGTTTGGTGTGCGAAATGCACGTCTGTTTGTGTGTATGCACGTAAGTCATGAGCACCATATAAACCAAGAACGAATGCATGCATCGCTATGAAATGTTATGTGTGGATAGAATATAAAAATAACACAGAGCTTGATATAATTCTCAAAATTAGAAATAGAAAAGATCGATAGTGTAAATTCGAATGATCAGAAATCGAATGCATCGATATTTTAAATTTCTATTATACAATCATAACTCTTGATCAATGGTTAATTATTCTATGAGTAAACTAATTCGAACTAGGCTATGGATGGTAAGAGTATAAAAATCTATATTGTAAACCATTGAATGTCTGTGTTTTGTCTGCCTGTTCCGTATACAAATCCACAGGTTTTGATGGATTTTATTTTTCAAACTAGGTATGGTTATTTACTACTACCGGTGACGCCGCCAATGTTTCGACTCAGAAGTTGTTGAGATACTAATGAAACACGTTTCCATAGAAATAACAAAATGAAGACGAATATATTTTGAAACTTTATTTAAAGAATGTGATATCATGTTGCTTAGCAATGAAATGAATTATATACGGCAGACGATTTCCATTCATTCCTGCTATTTAAATATTAAAGAAATGGATATAAAAATACATTTTTTAACTGAACTGTATTTAAATTTTGGAAAACAGTTACGGTTTTGGAAAATACGGTTCCAGGAATAACTGATATTTTCATTTTCTTAATACTCTTTTTCATTTGGTGCGACAGCCGAAAATCGTCTGTTTTTTTTTTCACTCTGCATGGAATACTGATTAATTTTCCTATTGAAAATAATGTTATCAAGATTTTCAGATGATGCGCGTCATAATCATGCAAATCGCAAAAATTCCATAAAGTTTTGCATTATTATATAATCTTTCTAAATATGAAATTCCACTGTGTTAACTGCATCTGTTTTTGACATGCTCTATTTACATTTCTGACTCATTTGCACACCTATTGCCTCGAAATAACCGATTGTTTACTTTTATACTTAACATTACGTTTAAATTATCCCATACTAAGAATATTGTGACCGATTGATGCTAAGGGGAGGGGGGTATCCTGACATTCGCTTTTCTGCAAATGAGATCAAGTAACGTGATTTCATGCCATTTTGCATTGAAATAAAGAATCATTATTTTGCATTGAAATAACCATATCATTATTTAGCATAAATATTGTGATTTTTTTTAGCGCGCACAGTTGCACTAAGGGAATTACTAAGCCTGTAAAATCCCATTTCCATAGTTTAATAAAATATGTGTATTATTCTTGTTTTCACTTGCGTTAAAATGAAAGTATAAATATAAATAATGCGCTTATTACGACGGAAAATTGTGCACGTTGATCATTATCCGTTTTGAATTCTTGCAGGTAGGAACTTTTTTGAGTGCAGGTTTTTATTATAAACATTACATCGTGTTGATATCGATGAGAACTGATTTGTACCTTGTTTTATTTATTTTTGAAACATGTCATGTTTAAGTTTTTAAACTTATAATTGATATTTTAATGATCAGTTAGATGTCTGCATAGGTTTGGGCTAGATTGGACAAAGTTCATGTTTTGACACATCATAAATAAGTATTTACCCAAAATATACGATTCTTATGTATCACTAATTGTATTGTGTATGTACTGTAAATTTTAGCAATGCAGAAAGGAAAAAAAACTTTTTGTATAATTCTAAGCACGGAATAGCATTCCTGTATATTTACATCCTCAAAATATTCTACAAACAAAGTATTGCTATATATTAATTCGCGTTTTTTACAAGTTTCACTAATTTGTTAAATTTAGTTATAAAAAGATATATTTTTAGTTAGGACTATCTTAAAAAAATACATTTAATTCATATACTCACATTAAGCAATTTACTTTTATTACTTAGTGTAGATGAAATTATGGAAGTTTCAATTAATTTAAAAACGCCAAATACACCAAAAGGCAGATACATTTTTAAATAGAATGCCCTTTGAGATAATATTCTCATGTATGAGTGACTGTACATAAAATATTCTAAGACTGGCCGAAGATCAAGCAATAAACGTATCTTTTTAACTCTCTGTTAGTATTTATATAAATCGCAGACTTCAATTTGCCACATGTATTACCTTGTGGCAGAGAAGTGGGGAAATGACAATGCTTTAAAACTGCGCCATTATCAGTCACTCCAGTTGCATAAAAGATCCCAATATTTTGTCCTAACACAATACTTTCTCTTTCATGATATGAGTTACAGAAAAAGAATTATATTCTCGATGCAAAGGTCTCATTGTTCCCAGCCTGAAATCGCGACAGCGAATCTTCAAACTGGCCAGAGTATATTCGAATGGTTGAGATACTGGTACAAGAATACAAATTCTTCTCTTCGAAGTGGACCCAATAATTGATGTCTCAGCCGGGATTAAAATCACGTATCTTCTAATTGACAAGCCTATACTCAAACCGTTGAGCAATTGGTACAAGAATACAAATTATTCTCTTTGAAGCGGACTCTATAATTGATGTCTGAGCCGGAGATCGAATCATAGATCTTCGAACTGATCAACAAATGCTGTAATCGTTGAGCTACCAGTACAAGTATACAAATTCTTCTCTTCGAAGTGGATCATATAATTGATGTCTCAGCCGGAGATCGAATCATAAATCTTCGAACTGATCAACAAATGCTCAAATCGTTGAGCTACCAGTACCAGTATACAAATTCTTCTCTTCAAAGTGGATCGTATAATTGATGTCTCAGCCGGAGATCGAACAGCGTACCTTCGAACTGGCCAGCCGATACACGAACCGTTGAGCACTGGTACAAGATTACAAGTTATGCTCCTCTAAGTGTGCCCTATAATTGATATCTTAGTCGAGTATCGTGTTACCGATGTTCTAACTGGGCAGCCGATGCTTTTACTATTGATCTACTGGGACAAAATCTCACTTTATTATAGTCGAAATGGAACATATATAGTAAAGATAATTGATTTAAATCAGTTTCGAACCTTTAGCTGCTGTGAATTTATTATTAGAAATTAAAAATCTGATGAGAGCAGCACATGACTTTCCCTGCAGACTTAAATTCATATTTTCTTTATTTCTTTAACAATTCATTACATTCAGTTTAATTGCACCAAATAACACTCAATTTGCGTTTTTAATTCAATTTTTGTTTTTATTTGGTAATTGTACATTTTTCCGATAGCGGCGTAACAAAAATGCAAGAAATCTCAAATATCTTGAGAACAGTTAGTCCTAAAGTATAATGGAGTGTGTTATATTCTTTTCCTCGTCAAAAATTGCGGATAAAACAAGAATCCAATTGATACATTTCAGCATACGTAGTCTTTTTCTTTAGATTTTGACGATTTTTGCGGGTCATTTCATAAAAAAGGCAGGTTGTTATCTTCCGAATCGCACCAAACTCGAATCAGCATCATAGTGTCCTACAGGTAACTTATCTACCAAATATTGTGAAATTTGGTCAATTAGTATTTTAGCTAGGGTGGATAAATGAAATTTTTGCGGGCCATTTTGTAAAAAAGGCGGGTTCTTCTTTTCCGAATCGTACCAAATTCTAATCAGCAACAGAGTATCCAACAAGTAACTTATCTACCAAATTTTGTGAAATTTGATCAATTAGTATTTTAACTAGGATGGATAAATTATATAGGGTAAATAAATAAAATTTTTACGGGCCATTTCGCAAAAAAGGCGGGTTCTATTTTTACGAATCGTACTAAAAATTAATCAGCACCAGGGTTACATCCAAGCGACTTACCTACCAAATTTTATGAAATTCGATCCATTAGATTTTGAGTTAGTGGAGATATACATTGCACAGACACACAGACAGACACACAGACGGACACATACACAGACGGACACACACAGAGACGTCACGCTAAAAATAGTTTTTTCGTCTTTTAGAGGTCTCGAAACGTGTAGATCCTTCGAAAACTCGAGTTGCGATTTTCGACATGATTCCAATACTTTTCCTATACATTACCATGTATTGCAGGGAAAGTAAAAAAAAAGCAGTAATGATAATAAAAATCAGATTAGAAGCAGCGTTCAATTGTGAATTATTTGGAATAGTATACAAAACATTTTTCTTATCAAGGGAGTTGTTAATGAAATAACGTTTATAAATTCAAAATATTAATATTTTTGATAATAATAAAAGAATCAAATATTTATTACACGCCAGAGTTTGGTGTCTCAACAAGAAAATATATTTTATATATTTCTCAAGTTTATGAAGAATATTTCAGTGAAAGTTTATCATGAAAGATGTTGGGACTACATTTTCAATCTTCCAGAAATACTGTTCATAAAACTTTCGAAATGGGTTTTAAAGATTGCGAAACTTATTTGATACATGGAACTGGATTTGGAAAGTATCTATAAGGTTTATTGAAAAGTTTCAACTATAATTCTGTAAATACCAGTATATATTATAATAATAAAAATGTTCATACATCGGAGGTGTTTAAATTTGATTAAAATAACACATACAAACATATTTTTTATTACGATAGGAAAATAAATCAAAATGTAATAGAATAAAATATAGCTTCCTTTAAATAAAATATAATGAAATTCCTAATCCAGCGAAGTAATGATATTATGAAATTTTTAATCCCAAAATCTCGGGATTGTGAAAACGTACAGGATTGACATCCCAACTTTAAATCCTTGTTTTAACATCAAAAATGTCCATTTCGCAAACGAGAAGAAGCGTTTCTTTTAAACATTTGGAACAAACGTATTGAATTTCGAGTTAGAGAAAGAATTTAGGTTACATTTTGTTCGAAACCTTTGAAACTCCTAGTTTATAGTTTAAAGCGTGAAAAGATAAAAGGACATACATTTCGAATGAAACACGTCAAGCAATTTTAAAGTCGCGGACATTTTAATTTTAGCAATAATTTTAAAAATCGGTCATTTTGTGTTTATCATTTTAGGAATTCTGATATTTAACTTCAAAACTTTATGTAAAGTTTGAAAATCAAATGTGTCCAGTATGTGTCCTTGGCTAGAAATAAACCTATTTCAATTTTCGATATTAAAAAACAGCGAAGGTTAAACCTTTTTCATGACTCAATATCACTGAAAATCGCTTTAAATAACCATACACAATTTAAAGGGAATTGTTTGAACCTTACGAGAGATTATGCGCTTTTTGTAAAAGTAAAATTTTTAATATTGAAAGCTGATAACGGGTTCTTTTATATAAGTTTGGGCTATGAACCCGACAACCAATCAAAAGGTTGCCAGCCTGACGTCGACGAAAGAGCAGCATTTCGTCCTTCGTGACGCCACGAACAAGGAAAGTTATTGCCAAAACATAGCACGTTTTCCCATTATTACAATTAAAAAGTGTTTGTTGATTTTGAAGGGGCAATATCCAGACGTAAACAACCTATGCAGAGAGTTTTAATTGTACAGTACACACCTTCTTCAGTCCGGTCGTCCAAACTGCCACTCAAGTCCTTGGACGAGTCGGACGGCCTGGGTCTTCCACACCTTCTTCAGGGTTTCCAAACAGTTACCTTACACCTTTCTGGTAGGTCGGTAACTGGTCTGGTAGGAGCCAACGGCCGTACCGTGCTGAAAACACCGGTAATGATCAACGCAAAACTATGGGCCACTAACGATGATTGATGATCAATTAAACACATTCTTGCTGACCACCTGGGAACACTGCGTGCTGTTGGCACATTTCGAACACGGTAGCCCGGTGGTTAGCGCGCTGCCACAACTGCCGCCTTGTTCATGCGGAGTACGATCACGTTAAACATGTGGGTCCGTAAGTCCTTCCGAGAGGTTGGTGGTAGGGGAAGGAGGGTACGGTCCCTGTGGATGCCTTCCCCACTGGGCTCCGGTCTAAATTGGGTGGCTCCTCCCGACCGTCCAAACAGTTACCTTACACCTGTCTAGTAGGTCGGACTGTCTGGATCTCAACAACAACACCTTCTTCAGTAACGTCGAAAGAGATTCTCTGTCTTTTCAGAGCCCCGTTTGCTATTCCCGTCACATCATGCACCCGTTTACTATTCCCGTGACATCATATGCGCAGAGCCAGAATAAAAAACTGAAATCAGTCATGCCCGCCATGAACCCCCATCAGCTGATACAATGAACCGACATTATTCTCTATAACAGGGCGTTGCATAAAAGCAAAGCCATATACGGCTCAGATATCGAGATAACGCCTCTCTCTACACTCGTATTTCACGCTTTAAAATAGGCAAATACGCTTTATAAATTAAGTTATGCGTACCTTTACGCACCGATTCTGTAAACAAAAAACATTTTTTTTAGAGTAATTGGACATTTGTTAAAAAATACTCCCGGAAAGCAAAATACTACTCCTTCAAATCAAGTCCGGGAGTATTTTTACTCTTCTTGAAAAATTCTAGCTCGATCTCTGATACGACTTATAACTGTGCTTAACGATGCACATAAATCTTTAAAGTAAAGATTTTAGAATTTTTCTGGTAGAAGCATTTATCTTACGCTCACTGGTTGGTCATTACGTCACCTGCACAGTGCTGACTAACGGCAATGACCATCAAAACCATGGTCCATAGGTGGTGATGGATGATCCATTGAGCAATTTATTGATTTCATGAAACGCCCTGTTATAGGTTAGAAGTCCCTTTATTATATATCTGAGCGATTAGAACTTTATAAACGATGGGCCGGGCTAAAACGATCTTAATGTTACTGAGTGCGGAAATACTTCAACAATAATAATTTCAAAATCCTTAGATTAAGGAGTTTTGTTCTCACTGTCACTCTCATCGCCTGCATCTTACTGACAAGCGGCAATGATCAACTCAAAACCATGGGCCACTAACGATGATTGATGATCAATTAAACACATTCTTGCTTTTTGTGAGACCAGGATACATTTAGGCTGTCGAAAACCCAGACCACCCGATTCACCCTAGGGCACGAGCAGCAATTTGAGAGGCCAGGTACATTTAGGCTGTGTAATATATAAAGATTTATGATTTCTGACAAGCCATACAAAGGGCCCAGACTGGTAGACACCAATTTACAGCAGACCTAGCCCAAGAGGTCAGAAAAGCCATAAATAAGGGGCCTTCAAGAACAGGTGTGGTCGTGCCAGAAATCGTACTGTAGGCTTCAGATAAAGCCATGGAATTGGTTAAAAGTTTAACCAATTAGGAAGTGTTGTCACATCGCCCTGAGGTCAACCAATGAGATGTGGTGGGCGTATCTGAACCTCAGGCAAAAACGATGTGGCAACAGGCAGAAGGCTAGAGACGGGATTGGAATAGGCATGAAGGTTCTCTTAGAGTTCAGTCATGTTACGAGATGGGAGCAGACAAAAGGTTGATCAGAACAGTTGATTATATTCAATAAGACGCGCAGATGCATAAAGTGACGATGCAGTCAGCATCCAGACAAGAGTTAGTAGTGTGCTGTCATAAAATTAAGGCAATGATCGCCGAAGAGGCATGGTGCAAAATAGCAAGCTTCTGTTGAGTGCCTATAACAAACGGCAATATTGTATGTCAATGTCCAAAGACAAAAAAATAGGTATGCACTTATTAACATATATGAAAGGTCATAATTAGTTTTAGAATATTAGTATGCCTGGTCTCACATACCCAATTTCCTTCTTAAATATATAAGTAGAGTTATTGTAATTTAAGTATGATTATAATGTCCTCAATAAATAATTTTTATTTTAAAGTTAATATTGGTAAAATTGTGTAGTATATATTAATAAGGAACTCGCATAAAGGATGATTTTATTCCAGGAACTCGCACAAATAAATAATGGTGGGTTTTATGCAGCACAATGCAATGTTTCGACTTACGATTTACGACCATGTTTAATATATATGCCCAATTTCAAATAGATGCTTTGCATATATTTTTCTCTCTAGCACCACACTTTTATTGAAAATGCATATGTTTCTGCAATTGTTTTCAATTAGTAGTAACCACTAATTTAGAGCCCAAAGAACTTAAATTAATTTATTCGCTTGACAATACCATCTTGAGAAAAATTTCCATTACTTAAGTAAAAATAATCTTGAGTAAGATTATCGTGGGTGGCAAAATACTAAGCGGATCAAAGATTTTAGCATTTACTAGCAATTGGCGTTTATTTAAAACTGTCGTATTTTCTCCAATATTAATTTGTATGCTGTGATGAATGCAAATCAATCCAAGAAGTTTCTGGGACTCAGTCCTCTAGATTCGAACTCATACAGTTTAAGCTTTGAGCGACTTAGTTACATCCGATAACACTTTTGCACAATTAGAAAACTATTTCCGAAGAGTGAAGCCTCCCTTGAGCAATAATTTATTAATTTAAGAGATATTTATCTAGCTCAAGGATATGGGCTCCAGTGAGTAAAGCGTCCACATAGAATTCGCTTAATGTCATTTCTGACATGTCTTGAAATTCAAAATTCTCCTCCACTGTCGAGTGCTTAATCGTTTTGATAGCTAGATAAGTTGGAAGTACAAGCAGTGCTACCCATAAGTTACCTTAAGCAGTCTATAATTGTCAAGCAGATCGAATTTCCAAAGAAGACTCTGGAAGTCCGTGCGTTCTATCGCAACTCGAACCTGATGGTACATCTTCTCGATTTCCTCTAATGAACCGACAGGGTAGTTTCCAAAATCAAGTAAAATTGCTATTAAATCAATCTGGAGTGTGAGTTCAATATATGAACAGTCGTTAAAAGATTTATAATGAACCAACTTGGCCTGTGCATCGAAAAACACTTTTAATATCATCGTGGAGCTATTTTAAGTACTGCAGGATGATGTAAATAACATAATTGGAATCAATTTGATCCATCGAGAACCATTTCATGTGGCCTAAATCGACATATCCCTGTATAAACGCACTATTTTGCTTTCGTAAAATAGAACTGCGCTGCAATTTACATTCTAAAAATAGAATCTTTTTAGTGCAAAATCTCTCGAATTTTCAAACTGTTGTTCTGAACTTTAGAAGGCAAAGGACATTGTATATCGACGTGAAGTAGCTCAATAGCAAAGTTTGATAAATTTTTTCACGGATAACATCACTATATAAAAAATCGCTAGAAAGATGTACAGTTTCAATCTCCCAAAATTCCCATAAGTCAAAAAAATCAGACTGCATCACAGCATGATGGATCCCAATTTGTCTCGAACTCGAATTTACCGAAATTCTTCCGTAAAACAAAAATTCAAATTTAGACTTGAGCAGATGGGGGACCCACCGGCACGCTTATTATCATCCCAATAATTATATCTGCATGTAGATCCGCTCCAATCAGAAAAGGTATTCAAGTATCTACTTGTAGTACCAGTTTTCTACTTTTTTGGGAGACTCCAAGTTAAATTTTTGAAGCTGAACAGTAATCATTTGATATGGATAATAACCTAAAATTCCATAATTAAGAACACGTAAAAATTATTTTGAAATACCTCGATCAGTAGAGGATACTGATTGTAAATAGGAATCCAGATCATAGAACAACATTCTAAATTAATACTAACAAGAGCATTATATAGGCAAATAAGAGTATCAGCATGGATATGAGACCCTTCTTAACATGAAGCCAAGTATTTGCTGAGCTGTTATAACAGTGCTATCAATATACATGTGAAAGTTAAAAGTGTGAACAAAAGGGCCATCAAGATCAACAAAATGTGCACAGCGAGCTAAAGGAAAATCGCTTAGAAACATTTAAGTTTTACATGACATAATATCAAATATTCTTCATTTCTACATCTATCGATCTGACCGTGTTACATTTACAAATTATTTTTACTTTACCTTCAATACATGGTAATGTATAGGGAAAGTGTTGGAATCGTGCCGAAATTCGCAACTTTAATTTTCGATGGATCTACACTTTTTGAGATCTCTAGAACACGAAAAAACTATTTTTAGAGTGACGCCTGTGTGTGTGCATGTGTGTCTATGTGTCTGTGTCTGTTTGTCCGTCTGTTTGTTTATCCAGATATTGTATCCACTCTAACTGAAAAACTAATTGACCGAAGTTTATAAAATTTGGTAAGTTCCTTGTGGGTGACCCTGGTGCAGATGATCAGCTTTTGGTAGGACTCGGTATAAAAAAAAAATAAATAAATAAAAATAAAAAAACTGCCTTCTCTGCGAAACGGCCCTCAAAAGTTACTGTATCCACTCTAGCTGAAAAACTAATAGACCAAATTCTACAAAATTTGATAGATAAATCACTTGTGGGTTAACCTGGTGCTGATTAGATGTTGGTACTATCAGGAAAATAGAAACTTGCCTTCTTTGGAAATGAACTCAAAAATCTTTAAATATAAAAATAAACGACTATGTACGTTCAAATATATCCATTAAATTATTATTTTATATGTAATTTTTGACGATGAAAAGAATAAGATCAATCCCATTACTCTAGGAATTGCCGTTTTCGAGATATTTCAGGTTTTTCGTATTTCCGCTATACCACCTTTGAAAATAAATCCAGTAACCAAATAAAAGCGAGAATTGAATTAAAAGTGCAAATTTAGTGCCATTTAAAATAATTATGGCTGTTATTTTGTGCAATTAAACTCAATGAATTATTAAAGAAATAAAGATAACATGAATATAAAAATGCAGGGACATACTGCCCATATAGGATTTTTAGATAAAAATTTAGTTTTCCCCCTCAACTTTAGTTCTCCTTAAATCCCTGCCCAAGACTAAATCCTCGATTCCTTTAACAAGGCGATTTCAAAAGATTTTTTATAATGTTATGAAATATTTTCCGAACATTTCTTGGGGTTATCCGAGACTTTATCCTGTCGTCCGTTTTATTTTCCCTATTTCTCCCTTAACTTTAGAATTTCTCCAAGTGCTGAGGGTAAAAAAAATATATAAATAATGGATTTTCTAGAACTTGTATGAAAAGAAATGATAAACTGTTTGTTAAATTATGAAGCAATGTATCCCATTTCTTAAAACAATTTCAGGCAGAATAAAAAATATCTTAAAGACCGTGTTGAAACCAAATATTTACCCGAAATCTCCTTCCTCGCAAATAGAAAATTGAGTATAGAATATAGGCTTTATCAAATATTTACATTGCAAAACATCTGAATTATAAAACATTAGAATTATAAAATATTTGAATTATAAAATATTTGAATTATATATACTACTAGCAGCATACCCGTTCTTCGTACGGAATATACAAATATAAAGAAACTTAAAATTCGCAATCATGTGCAAATTCCTACTAGTATACTAAATGACAATGTTAATCAAAATATTCTGTTAAAATATTTAATTTAATGCCCCTAAGAAGCAGTTTAATAATATAAGTTCTCGCTATACAAAATTATCTTCACGGGCAAATCTGAAGAATATAACATCTTGGTGCCGTTTGTAAGTAAATTTACAAAAAATACAAAATTGAATCAATATATGCAAAATAAAAGCGTTAAAATTGTATGGAACCCGTATTACTTATATTCGCGAATATTAGAAGATATACCCTGGATTAGTATATTACACGTATAAATTAAAAATATCGATAAACCCGTAATATTTAAACCTGAAGGCAGTAATTGATTCCAATATATGCCAAAATGAAACCGCTAAAATTGTATGTGAAGATATACCCGTCCTACTTATACTGTCGTAGATTAGAAGATATGCCCGTGTCTTAGTAGAAGATTACCCGTACTGCATTTTTGAGTATCAAAAATATTTGTCAAAAAATATTTGTCAAAATAAACAGATGACGTAATAAAGTGAAAATATCAATAATCCCTGAATCAATAATCCCCGAAAATATCAATAATAATAATGCTTAAACCTGAAGATCGTAATTGATATTATCCAGTCAAAAATACAATTCCAATGAAATTTATTTTATATACATGTCTTTATTATTCAAATCGGAAAAGATTTAATAAAAACATTGGACCGCATAAACACATTGGATTTAAATCTGTTGCTAAGCGACATGATATCATTTTCTTCAAATATATTGCTGGAAAAATATCGCCTGAATAATGTTATCTCTATGGAATGTTTGGCGACATTTTCGTCAATTTCGCTACATTTTAAAAAATCGTCAAATCTATCGCCAAGTGGGACTGTAGAACTGACAGTCCCACTTGGCAAAAAATTGACGAAACATTATCTCAATACTATCCCCTAACAAAACGCAAGATTTCATTTATTTAGCGTAATTTTATCAATTTCAAGATATTTTTATGGATTTACGAATATTTTTATCAATTTGGTGAACATTTTAAAAATTCTCTAAATGTGTTACTAAGTAGGACGGTTAGACTGACAGACAAATGCTACCGAAACATCATTTTAGTACTCTCTTTTAACAAAACAAAATTAATTTCAGTGATATAGCGTCGTTTTAATCAATTTGGCAACATTTAAGAAAAGTTGCCAAGTTAGCGATATCCCGCCAAATTCGTAGCTCTGAATTTGAAGATCTGAAGAATAAAACATCCTGTTCCCATTTGTATATACTAAATGAAAACACTAAAATTGTATTAGAAGATGTATCCGTTCTACTCTTATTCTGTTTCACCAATTGGATAAATGAGTTTATTGACTAATACAATGCATGAGTTTATTGGCTAAACACAATATATAAGTTTGAAAACTCTTTGCCAAAATAAAGGAAAATTATGTACCCAGTCCGTAATTAATAGAATTAAAAGAAAAATCAAACTGCTCATTTATAAGATATACTTTATGTCAATGTATTTATTATTCAAATCGAAAAAATAATAATAAACATTAAAAAACACATTTGATTTAATTGCGTTGCTGAGCAACATGATATAAGATAGAATTTTCCTCGTAAAATGCTGATAAATAACAATTTTGATTTCTTAATACTTTTCATTGTTAAGTAAGAGCCTGTGAAAAATAAATCATGGTGATAGAGTTTCAATTTAAATTCATGTTTCAAACCTCCGATTTTCAAAGAGTGACTGATTAGCTTAATAAACTCCCACGAAACTCAGAGATAGAGTTTTAATTCACTTTCACATTATAAACCAGCGATTTCCAACCTTTTTCATTTGGAGGAACAAGGGAGTTAGAGAGTAAAACTCTTATGAAAAGTTTCGTTTTCATTATTATCTCAATAACTCCTGATCTTAGGAACTTGAAACATGGACTGAATTTTAAGTGGGACTATTTCAAGGCTACCCACAAAATTTCATCAAATTCGGTTCAGCCGTTTTCTGTTGATGATGAGACAATCATATAGACAGACAGATTTTCAATTTTATTTATATATATTATAATTCATAAATGTACTATTATAACTGTGGTACACATTTTAAAAACAAAACTTTAGTTATATTTTAGACTTATTAAATTATTCATCATTAACGTGGTCGTTGATTGTATTTCGTATTTACCTTGCGTTGTGTGCTAATAATCCACCATTAATATCTTTAGCACGAGTTCCTGGAGTAGAATATATTAACATAATACTACTCATAATTAACTGCACCCCTGCACAACTTTAAAATAACATTATTTATTAAAAACATTCTATCCATTATTAAATTAATTACAACAATTACCACATTATAATTAAGGAGGTGATTGGACGTGTGATACCAAGCAACTTATCCGTATCAAAATGGCTATGACCTGCGATAAACTGATTTGCACATACCTTCTGGTTGTCTTTAGATATTGACACACAGTCGACTGTTTATCACATTGGCACTCGCACAACTTGCTATTGCACATCACCTCTTCGGCACTCCGTTTTACACTGAATCCGTTCTCAATCTCATCTCTGCTACTACGCTCTACTTATCTCAATCTGTAATCATTCTATCATTGTTGTATTTCTGCATTTCTCGTTGAAGTGTATCTCCGCATTTCGTTGAAGTTATCTGGGATCTCAGGATTGCCACCTATTTTTGCCTGAGGTCTGAGGCTCTACGACTACCATTGGTTGACCTCAGGGCGATGCAACAACCATGTCCCATATTGGTAATTCTTTTAACCAATCCCGTGGTTTTCCCTTTTAGCCTCCAGTACTGCTCTGGCTCGACCAAACCTGCACTTGAAGCCCCCATATTTAAAGTTTTTGCTGACCTCTTGTGTCAGGGCTGCAATACATTGGCGTCTTGCAGTGTGGGGCCATTGTGCGTCCTGGTAGACATCATAAATATTGAAATAAAATTGTCTTCTTTAAATCTGGTCTCACAATAACATTTGAATTATTATAAAATATTATGATTAGTATTTCTTTCTTTTCTATGTCCCGAAATTTAAACCTATAGGAGTTTAACAGCTTGGATATTTTAAATTTAATTAAAGTGCTCGCCGACTACCAGCCAAATTCTGTCCTAAATTTTAACACACAATGTTGAAGCGCGTGCTGTTGGCACATTTCGGGTGCGGTAACCCGGTGGTTTGCGCGCTGGATATGCACTTTGTCACAACTACCCCTGTGTTCATGCGGAGTACGATCACGTTAAACATGTGGGTCCGTAAGTTCTTCCGAGAGGTTGGTGGTAGGAGAAGAAGGGTACGGTCCCTGTGGATGCCTCCCCCACTGGGTTCCGGTCTAAATTGGGTGGCACTTCCCGGCCGTCCAAACAGTTACCTTACACCTTTATGGTAGGTCGGACTGTCTGGGTCTCAACAGCAACACAATGTTGAAGGTTCTGACTGACACCTGTTACAAGATCCATTAAAAGCTAAAAGATGTAGAATGTTTATTTTTCAATTTTCTGACAGACAATATTGATGAGACGGGATATTCTGTTTTTCTAACAATTTCAATTCTTCGCGAGGTCAAAATAGCTGATGATGTCTAAATATGATACTGCATAAAAATTCTAAACATCGAAAACCGTTTCGAATGTAAGCATAAGAATGGTGTAGATGTTATAGTTCTGTTTACACGGAAAATGCTGTATTTGAAATGCAATTTCAACTCGAATACTACATTTTGCCTTATTTTAAAAGTTTTGCGACATTCGTATTTAAAAATGAATTAATTTCAATATTAGTTTTCAATAGTTTGATCAAACTTGTAGCGAACCTAACTTGGAAAAAAAAATCTGATGGGGGCAGCATATGACTTTTCCTGCAGACTGAAATTCATTTTGTCTTTATTTATTTAATAATTCATTAAATTGAGTTTAATTGCACTTAATAACAAGCATATTTAACTGAAATTGCACTGAATTTACATTTTTAATGCAACTTTCGATTCCATTTGGTAACTGAACTTATTCTCAAAACCGGCATAGCAAAAAGGCGAAAAAACTTCAATATCTCGAGAACAGCTAATACTAGTGTTATAGGGTTAGTCTTATTCTTTTCAGCGTTAAAAATTACATATAAAACAAGTATTTAATTAAAGCGGTTGAGCACATGTAGTCTCTTATTTTAGATTTCGACGGGTCATGTCGTATAAAAAAGCAGGTTCTGATTTTCCGAATTATACCAAAATCTAATCACCACCAGGGTAGCCCACAAATGACTTATCTACCAAATTTTGTGCATTTTAGGCAATCAGTTGTTCAGTTAGACGGGATACAGGCAATTTTTACAGGTCATTTCATAAAAAAGAAACGCAAATTCTTTTATACCGAATCATACCCAACTCTAATCAGCACCAGGGTAACACACAAGTGACTTGCCTAAAAAATTTTATGAAATTCGATCAATTAGTTGAGTTAGAGTGGATACATATATTGCACACACAGACAAAGGTCCCGCTAAATAGATTTTTTGCGTTCTTGAGGTCTTGAAACGTGTGGATCCGACGAAAACTTGAGTAGCGATTTTCGACACGATCCCAATACTTTACCTATACATTACCATGTATTGCAGAGAAAGTAAAAAGTAGCTGAAGCCGCCGCTGCTGTTTGACAAATTTTACCTTCTTTGAGTTTTTTTGTTACGTACTGCAAAATCTATAACATATGAAATCAAAAAATCAATCATCATGTAAAAATATAAAATTTGGTACATTTGTAGAGAAATACACTCGTCAAAAGTGAAATTGCAACACCATCAAGGAATGAACTTAGCCATATGCAAATCACAGTACCGGTAGAAGAGAGTGTCATATGCAAATAATTAAGTTTTCGTACGTATTGGGTCACGTGACACACAGTTTCATGGGATAAAGACCAGCAGACGGCTCTTCCCTTAAATGCTATCAGCAATGATTTGCAGCAGCCGAACTTTCGAAAAAGTAAAAAAGCGATATCTCGAAGACGTCAGCGGGCTGTATATTAGCAGTTAATGGCTGAGGAACGAGACTGTATCCTGGAGTTGCGTGACGTGGATGTGTCGATGCATGCAATCAATCATGTTGGACACGACGTGAGTACCATCCAGTGATGTGTCGAGAATGTCGAAGACCCAGGTCGCTCGACTGACTCTAGGGTTTACAGCCGCAATTTGAGTGGCCGGGAAGACATCCAGCGATGTGTGACACGATGGATACAGTAACATCAGAGAACACGCCGAAGAGGGCGTGGATCTAGTAGGCACACAACAGTCCGCACAGACTGGCAGATTCGCCGAACGGATCGTCGAGATCCTTTCGCAACAGCAAGTGACATCCGAAACAGCCTACCACCATCAATGGTTGTACCTGCGTGCACCAAAACCATTCACAGCAGGTTGCATGAAGTACAACTGTGCACTGCAACAGCCACTTGGGTGCCATTAAGGGCTGACACGTGTCTGGCATAACACTTTATCGTGGTGTCGTCATCGTCGTAACTGGCTCAATGAATGACATTGGATATTGTTTACGGTTGAATCTTACTTCTGCCTGTGGAGGAATGACAGACTCGGACGAATGTAGCGGCTTCCCGGGGTGCCACATCTCATCCCATGTCACAGAGCGTCACACCGGCCCCACACTGGGCATCATGGTTTGGGGCAGTATCATGGTCGATCACCGAATATCTCTATACACATTGTAGATAATCTGACAGCGGACTGGTATGTCACACAAGTTATGACGCCTGTTGTTCGGCCACTGATGCAGATCGTCCCGGACACGGTGTTTCATCAAAAGAATGCCGCACAGCACGGCGAAACTCTCAACAGTCTGAACGGAATTCACACCATTTCCTGGTCGGTAGCCTCGCCGGATCTCTCTCCAACTGAACACGAGTGGGCCCTCATCGGAATTCAGGTGCACCGAGGACCACCAGTATATACCATAGACAAACTGCACGCCGCAGTGGACGCTGCTTGACAAGGATTATGTCAGGCAACCATTAAGAGCCTCTTCGATAGTATGCCTCGCCGTTTTGCGGCCTGTATAGCTGCCAGTGGAACCACATTCTCTACCGAAAAAACAGATTTCTTTTACATATTTTTGTTTGTTCTTTTAATCATTTGAATATAACTCTCTCTTATACCGGTACTGTGATTTGAATATGGCTACGTGCATTCCTTCACCGTGTTAAAGTTTCACTTTTGACGAGTGTATTAGGGGAACACACTAATAAAAATCGTTTACGTTTTAGATTTTGTTTAGAAAATATTAATGTCTAAGTTAAAGGAAGACTGTTTGAGCTGCGAGTTTGCCCCTTTTCGACCCTGTTAAAAAGACTAAATGTCTCTGTAGAGGTTTGTAAAATTGTAGAATATAACAAATCACCTTGCTACTGTTTGAGATATTGGCTTTTATATGCTGTTGTGTGCATAATAAGCACAAAACAGGTCAATGGTGGCTGTTATCTGCAATGGAAGCGCGAACCTCAGAAAAATTACATTTGTTATCTCTCTGATAATTCAATCCATTTTCACCCATTTTATAGTTTCGAATATTTTACAACCACAATCTCGTTTTCGATTGTTCCGACTTGTCATTCCGCGTAATAGAAGTTTATATCCATCTCTATTTCTGCATCTCCCAAGGGCTCAATAATCTTAAGTTATTACCGAAATCGACTTCCTAAGAATGCCCTGGGGGAAAATCAGAAATATCGATTGAGGGCTCTAGTATTAAGAAAGAAAATTTTCCTGTAATATGGACCACCTATTTAACTTTTTTATTTCCCAACAATGCATAATACATGTAAATGGATACATAGTATTGTGATGGAGTCAAAAATCTGGCTTGGATTTTGTTGAATTTGTGCGTTTGGGGCATCCATGAATACAGGTCAATAGTTTTCATGTGAATAGCGTTTATGGGGTGGGTATCCGAGAGAAATCGGAACGTTATGAATAAATGTACAAGCATTTCGGAAGCTTATATCTCTGAGCTTAATTGATCACAGGAAATGTTAATGATGCACAAAGCATTGATTATGAAACACTTTCCATCTGAAATGCAATTTTATTCAAATATTTCTTAAATGCGATACATTCAGCGTTGATATTTTTTTAATTATCACATTACAATAATTTATTTTACATGAAAACTTAAAACTTCATCAAAAAAGTCAATGCTATAAAATGTCTAAGTAAAATCAACGAATATTTCATTCATATCATTTATATTCCAGACTTCAGAGCTAAATAATTCTGGTTTAAAAAAATTCAGCAATTCTTATACAACTCAAATTACAATGGCTTGATTTGTTTACATTGTATATATATTAAAATTTGGCTACGTTGTAGAAATAATCAAAGTCTAGTGATCATTTAAAATAAAAAATATTGTAATTGCGTAAGCAAAGAATTTAGATACACAGATAATATGAAAACATAAAGCGGTTTTAAGACTGATGCAACACTAATTATAAATTTAAGCGTTCCTTAAAATTCAAGATTTTCGCTAAGTGAAAAAAAAATGGATGCCATATTTTATTTTGCAACTAGCCACGTAAACTCTTCATATAATATTGGTGTTAGGTAGTTTTTAAATTAATTTTATTTAAAAATTACTTGTCGTCTTGCGTATTTTGTGTGCATCTGCGTCAATACAATTAGAATATTTTTGACTTTAAATGATTATCAAACATTGATTATTTCTACACTGAAACCTATTTTTAATGGATGTAGAATGTAAACAAATGATTGTAAGATGAGTTGTATAAGAATTGCTGAATTTTTTTCAGTTAAAATTATTTAACTCTGGTGTCTGGAATAAAAGTTTATGAAAGAAATATTCACTGCTTTTACAAAGAGAACCAGATGATTTATATTTCGATGAAGTCATTTGAATAAAATTCATTTTTTCCAATGAAGTTTCAAGTTTTCAAGTAAAATAAATTATTGTAGTTCAGTGATACTTAAAAAAATATCACCGCTGAATGTATTGCATTTTAGAGATGTTTAAATAAAATTGCATTAAGTTGGAAAGTGTTTCATAATCAATGCTCTATGCATGATGGAACTTTCTTGTTTCATTTTGACTGAAGCACATATTTTTAAGTTCACATCATGAAAACATTATCCAGCCACTGAAGGAGATTTTGGATAATAGCTCTGGCCCATATTGGGGTTCAGATTCACCTCTGGCCCATCACCCCAGATTAATCAGGGTAAATGTGGAGCCTCTTAGTTAGCCTCAAGATTTGGCTACTGATTGGACATGTTCAGCTCCCTGTTATTAGCTTGAGGTCTGGCTGAGTTGGTCCGAAGGTCCAGTTTTTGGTGCTTTATTGCCAGCCATGCATTTTGTAACAAAGTTTTTGATACGTGATGTTTGATACTGAAATGATGTCTTTCCCGTCTGATTGCTGCCAAGGTTTACCCCCCCCCCATCCCCGCCAATCCCTCTACTCAGTTTGAATGCTCTAAATTTAATAAAGTTCCTGTCACAGTTATATGTAAAACTAAAATAGCTTGATCTCCTTCTACAGTTTAACTAGATGAAAACTGCCGACAAGAGACAGAAATGTAGAATTCCACACATTCTGCGGTAGCCCAATTATTGCCTACATTAATGGTACCTGTCTGAACTATAAAATAACGAGTCTATTTTCTCTGCACAGAAACAAGAACATTATCACAATTTCTGCAATGATTTGGCTAATGGGCTGCTTAAAATGTAGGACGGAAGGACTTAAGGTAATAAAAATTATAATTTAAGGTACTTAGGTAATAAAAGGACTTAAGGACTTAAGGACTAAAGGACGTAAGGACTTAAGGTAATAAAAATTATATTTTATCTATTCTGATATAATTTGACTATTGGTCATTGTGGCAGTCGAAAGTGAAATATGTGATTGACATAGAAAGAAAACTTTAACTAAAACATTTGAAAGCTTTCCAACAGAAGATATATATCCAGGCAAAACAATAATGAGGCATTTGATACAGAATTTAACTGGAAGCATACGTTATTCATCTTCTCCTTATATTCGTATCAAAATAAGAGGTGAAACAAGACAAATTGTATATAAAATGAAAATAGCTAGCTTTCTTCATCAATAGAATTAGATAAAACCACCGGCATAAAACAAAAAAAATCTGATGTGGGCAACACATGACTTTCCTTATATAATGCAATGAATTTACTACTTTTACAGTTAAAAAAATGTTATTCTTATAGTAGATACTTATACACTTTCCAAGATATTGGATTTTCTTCAATTAGTCGTCATTTTCATTGATTAAGCGCCATTTTTATCCATTTGGCGAGATTTTTGTTAATTTGGCAACAATTAAAAATGTCGCCAAGTTGGGGACATTCCGCCATATTCATCGCCAAAATCTCGTCAAGCCTTATGGACGGAGAAATAAGTTATTCTTTCAGCAGATAAATGACCATTGGCGTTCAAATACAAAAGTATTACTCAAAGTATCTTTTTTCATGAATGGAATGAGCTATATCCACAAGAATAATGTCACCCAATTTATCGCATGGTATTACATATGAAAAGTGAACATGTTTCTCAATAGGAAATTATTTTTCTTTATTTTATATGACTTTTTGATAATTTTTTTGAAAAATGTGCAATATCTCGAGAACGGTTCATGTTAGCGTTCTAAAATTTATGTCAATCGTTTTCTAATGAAAAATTACATAAGAAATGTCTATTTGCGTAACTTTATTAGCAGTTTTGATTTTTGACGATTTTTTTTCAAAATTTCACTCGAAAATTTAGGGGGTTCTAAACATGCGATTGCGTATAAAAACTATAAGGTTCCAGTGTTTATGGATTGTGATTTTTGTACCAAATTTCGTTCGAATAGGTTCATTCTTTCGTCAGTTATCGTCTCCATGGACTCACTGACACACACACACAAATGCCTTCTCTCACATACACACACACACAAATGCCTTCTCTCACATACACACACATACTTTCTCTCTCACACACACCCACACACACACACACACAGACATCACTTCAAAAATGTTTGATTCGTGATCAGGCATGCTTGAAACGTGCTCTCCCATCGAAAACTCGAATTCGAATTTTCGACCCCGTCACAATACTTTCCTTACACATTATTGTATATAAGGAAAGTAATATAGCATTCCCACTTATTCCACGAAATCCCAAATTTTGCTAACACTATAATGGTGCCTCTCTGTACTATAGTACATAATATAAAGAAAATGAAATATTAATATGTTTTTCTCTGCTCATGAGTAAGAATTTACTACGATTTCTGCAATAGTTCGGCTTATGGGCTGCTCAGAAAGTAGACGGATAAAGTAATCAAAAATATATTTCATTAATCATAATATAATTTGTCAGGTGATGTTTGTTGGCTATTTGTTATGAGCAGAGGATATAATTTTAGGAAATATAAAAACGATACATTTGACATTTAATTAATTCAGTTAGAAACTTACGTTTTTCATCCAATACTTCTATACGCATCAATATAATGAGTAAAAGACGGCTTGTTATATAAAATAACTGCAGTTTGGTTCAACATTTTTTCTCATGCCGGAATCAATTTTTTTTGTAGATTTCTTTTTGTTTTCAAATTTTATGCGAAATTTTTTGAAAAATCAGTATCACGGGTCCTAATGGTTACAATTATCTCGTGCTACCTTTTACATTAAAAGGCTTGAATTTTTTTTTAATTCATGCGATACTTAACAATATACCCCAGAAGGGGTAACTTGCCCCCCCCCCTCCTCCCCCGAGGAGGCTAATGACGTCACGAACAAATAAATTACATCTCGGATATTTTTCGTAACAATGATTGAACCTATTACATTTCGTGATGATTGAACTGTAAAACAACTCTTTTAATCGTGATTGTGTCAAATTTTGTCCTATACTGCCATGCTGAAAATATATAAAACTAAAAATATTCTATCTAATTCTAGATTTTTACTTTCCTTATATACATAATGTATAAGGAAAGTATTCTGACGGGGTCGAAAATTCCAATTCGAGTTTTCGACGGGAGAGCACGTTCCAAACATCTCTGATCACGAATCGAACATTTTTGAAGTAATGTCTCTGTGTGTGTGTATGTGAAAGTATGTGTGTGTGTGTGTGTGTCAGTGAGCCTGTGGAGACGATATCTCACGAACGAATGGTGCGATTCGAATGAAATTTGGTACAAAAATCACAATCCATGAATACTGGAAACCCATTGTTTTAAAACATAATCGAATGTACAGAACCCTATATTTTCGAGTGAAATTTTGAAAAAATCATCAAAAAATCAAAACCTTTAATAAAGTTACGCAAATAGACATTTCTTATGTAATTTTTCCTTAGGAAACGATTGACATAAACTTTAGAACGCTAGCATGAACCGTTCTCGAGATATTGCACATTTTTCGAATAAATTTATCAAAAAATCCCATAAATTAAAAAAATATTAACTGTTAAGAAACATTTTCACTTTTCATATGTAACATCATGCGATAACTTTGGTGACATCATTCTCGTGGATCTAACTCGTTCCATTAAGGAGAAAAGATACTTTGAGTAATGTTTTTGTATTTGAACGCCAATAGTCATTTATCTGCTGTAAGAATAACTTATTTCTCCATCCATAACGCTTGGCGAGATTTTGGCAACGATTTTAGCGGAATGTCGCCAACTTAGCGACATTTTTAAATGTTGCCAAATTAACGGAAATCTCGCCAAATGGATGAAAATAACGCTAAATCAATGAAAACTACGACTAAATGAAAAAAATCTCAATATCTTCAAAAGAATATGAGTATCTACTATAAGAATAACATTTTTTTAACTGTAAAAGTAGTAAATTCATTGTATTATATAAGGAAAGTCATGTGCTTCCCACATCAGATTTTTTTATAATAAAGCCGGATATAAAGTTTCGTGAACATCCATTATTATTTGTGGCCGCTATCGTATACACAAGAAATCGACCACAAGTACACAGACAGACGAGCATCACTCCAAAAATAGTCAAAACGTGTTCAGGAGGTCTTAAAACATATATTAACATCAAAATCTCGAATTTGAAAGTAGTAAAATTGAATTTATAGTAGTAAAAATAAATAGCTTACTCTCTTTAAATAATTAGATGAAAACTGCCGGCATAAAACGTAAATACAGCCAATCCTACTTATACTGAAGCTCAATTATTGCTAACACTAATGTTGCTTCTCTGTACCATATAATATGAAAGAAAATGACAGACAAATCCATTTTCTCTGCTTAGGAACAAAAAAATTACTAAGAATTTTGTAATGATTCAGCTAATAGGCTTATCAAAAGGTGGTTGAATCTTTTATGAAGTGATAATAAATTTCCTTCATAATAATTTCATTTATCTGGCGCTGCTTGTTGGCAGTTTGTCATCATGAGAGTTAAAAGTGAAAAATAATTTTGACTAGGAGATTTGAAATCTTTCCAGCGGAGGATATAACTCTAGGAAATGTAGATAAGGAGACATTTGACAATTAATTTGTATGGGAACGTTAGAAATCCATCTGTTTCTTTTACGCGTATGGAAATAATGACTAAAATAAGGCTAGTTATATATAAAACTAAAATATATTACTTTCTTCAATAATAGAACTGCATGAAAGCCAACGACCTGAAACATAAATATAGTAAGTAATTATAATTATATTAAGAAAGCCCAGTTATTTCTAACATTGATGGTGCCCCTGCCTCTTTGTATTATATAAAGTTAAATAAAATGAACGAAAAACGATGAAAATGACGATTCAATCTCTTTGCTCGAAAACAAGGGTATTACGATTTCTTTAATGATTCGGCTGATGGCTGCTTGGAGGGTAAACAGACCTCTTATAAAGTAATCAGAAATGTATTTCTTTATTACAAATTATTTTTGTCTGGTGATATTTGTTGGCTATTTGTCATCATGATAGTTAAAATTTAATCAAACTTAAGTGATTTGAAAGCTTGCCAGTGGAAGATATAATTCACTGTAATATATGTATATAACGAGACATTTGACAATTAATTTATCTGGAAGCAATCCACACAACCCATGACCATTAGATCTCGATATGAGATTCACTAATTATTGGCATGGATTTATTTAGACTTAAAATTTTTTTGCATTGTCAAGCATATACAATACATTAAACATTTCATAGCACAAAAGTCATACAATTCATAGCATAAATGTCCTATATTTAAAGTTCTTTAAAACAATATTACCATATATTCTAAAAGCGTAACACTATAAGAAGCAAGATATAATCTTTAAATAATATTTATTAAAATTACTAATAATATTCAACGATATTTATATGTTGATAAATAGAATTACTATTAAAACTCACATTGTGGAACACAACTTAATTTCATTTTATTTAACAAAGTTTTATAACTTTATTTTATTAATATTAACTTTATTTTTTGATATGTTTTAATCTATTTACTCATATAATGGCTTATTAAAGTGAAATTTTTCTGTTACTGGGCAATCAGAAACGTAATGAGTTGAATTACCTGGCAATTATTTTTATTACCTGAAAACATACATTATCCAACTATTCCTATACTCATCAAAATAATGAGTGAAGCATGGCTAACTATATGAAACAGAACATAAACATAACCGCCAACATAAAACAGAAATGCAACTATCCCACTTATTCTACGGAAGCCTAATTATCGCCAACTCTAATGGTGTCCTTCTGTACCATGTTATATGATAGGAAATAGGAGATGAATTCATTTTCTCTGCTCAGAAACAATAGATAGCATTACTGCGATTTCCACAGTGATTTTGTTAATGTACTACTCACAAAGTGGTTAAAGTTTTTATGAAGTAATAAAACAATAATTTGTTTATCCTAATTTAATTTATTTAATAGTGTTTATTTTTATTTTCATATATAGACCATATTACCTGAAAGTGTAAGGTAACTGTTTGAACGATTTATGATGATGCTAAATCTTTAAAGATAACATGTTTAACGTACCTGCAGGCTCTGTGTAATTCCAGTCAACACGCCGGGGGGGGGGGGCGCAGCTCAAAAACAAGTTCACGGATTCACTACGCTCGTTGATACGAAGTTCCCGTCAGATAACAGCGTGGTACAATCTATATTGACACATATGTCCTATTGTACCATTGAGGGTCATTCTATGGGAGATATCGGTAATTCTGTCTTGTAAATTCAGGGCCTTCGAAAAAGTACGCAGCATCTTTACAGGGAAGGAATACTCTGCAAGTTTTTGAAAATATATTCCCACTACGTCTTGGTTATTCCCAGTTCGATGAACCGCAACTTCACCTTCCACATTTTTTTTTATTTTTGTGCTTGGTCGCTATCCAATGGATCATAATTAAGCAGCTAAGTTGACTTCTTACCTTACACCCTTTATTATTCATAAAGCAATATTTGTTTTAAAGCTGAAGCTCGCTGGGATCATAGAGACCTTCAGAATTTGTCATGTGCAAGAGCTTAATCAAAACGGAGGAATTCGGCGCAAATACAGATCAGGGAATGTATGTAATCACAGTAAAGGTATCTTGTCTCTCTGTTGGGTCGATTTTGCCATTTTCGTCTAAGGTCTCGGGGACACTCCTTCCCGTGACTTCTTTTGCAGGCTTCCACACCCTTTCACTGCTTCCACACTCGCATCATTGTCGTGGCATTGCGCTCCATACGAGCTACTATTGCACCATAAGAAACCCTCTCCTCACTGAGGCTGATCATTCGTGCCCGTTTAAACTCCGTAACTTGCTCATATGGCGCCCTCTGTCGTCGTAGAGGCATTGTGACTTCTCATAAAACGTTTACCGCTGGCAGACAACCATAGACTATTTTCAGCGTCCCACTACAGGCGCTATTTATACGGCTAAAACAGCAGTTCAGATGGCGCTGCTCAGCCCACGCATGCGCGGTGACTCATTCTAATCATTTGCATAGCACACCCGAATTTGCATTTGCTGTAAGTTTCAGCTCAATTACGTGATTCCTTCATGGTGTTGCAATTTTTACAAACATGAGTATATTTCTTCGCTCTTGTTATTAAGAGGGTCGGATCTCATTTTTGATTGGTCTGGCGTTAGCGTCCTAACTCTGTAATTTTTATATTGTTGGTTTTTACATGCATTCGGTAGGAGCTATTTTTAACCCGTAAAAGTACAGTACTGCTTCAGAGTGGACAATGTTGGCCAAGGATGAATATTTACCGTGCAGATTCTATAATTATATAATAGTTTTCTCTTATTTAATTTCGCCTTTTCAATAATAAATCCATGCGTGATTTAGCGTGGATCATGGCACAGCCTGCCTTTATAACAAATTTAGTTTCTATCTGCTGAGAAATTTTGCGGATATTGGAGAAAAGTGCAAGAAGCGAACGTTAAAAATCAGAATACTGTAACATTTATGTAACGGCCTAGCTTTTTACCAATTTTTATTCATTTGGTTGATATATATCTGAGCAAAACTGGTTAAATTTAATTCGTGGACAATCTGAAAAACATCTGAAAAGTTTTTTCGACACGATAATGATTTTTTTCTTCAATGAACAAATAAAAACCAAAAATATTACATCTTGCACACACGTCAACCATCTACTCCACCTACACGGAACAAACTAATGAGTAAAAGATGCCTAGTTATTTACAAAACTAAAATAGTTTACTATCTTCAACAATGAAAATCATCGACAAGAAAGAGAAATATGACAGTCCCACTTATTCCTAGGAAGCCTAATTATCCCGAACGCTAATGGTGTACCTCAGTACCATATAATATAAAAGAAAATGGTAGACTAATCAATTTTCTCTGCCTAGGAACAAAATGATTACTACGATTTCTGCAGTGATTTGGCTGGACAAAAGGGGAATGGGCCTTTTATGAAGTAATCAAAAATGTATTTATTTTATCATAACATAATGTGTCTACTGGTGTTTCTTAACTATGGCTCAAAATGTGGTATTTCCTGTTAGAGAAATATTATTTTTTGAACTGTTTATTTGCGTCAAACTGTCATCCTGTGCAAGATTAGCGTATCTTCTAATATTGTAAAAAGAATTTTTTCCTAGTTTTCAACAATTTTCATGCTGTTTAATTCAAGTTTATGCAAGAGAGCAAAATTAATTATGTATGTTATAAAGAGCCATACTGCCCCAGCCGGGAAACGAAAAGCTCTTTTTCTTTGTAAATTTTTCAAGAAAAAATTTATGTAAAAAATCTGATTTGGGCAACACATGACTTTCCTTATATAATGCAATGAATTTACTACATTTACAGTAAAGAAAATAGGTTTTTCTTATAGTAGATACTTATATTCTTTCCAAGATATTGACTTTTCGACAAGTAGTCGTCAGTTTTATTGATTTAGCGTCATTTTAATCCATTTGGCGAGATTTTCGTTAATTTGACAACATTCCAAAAGTCGCCAAGTTGGCGACATTCCGCCAAATTCGTCGCCAAAATCTCGCCAAGCTTTACTAACGGAGAAATAAGTTATTCTTATAGCAGATAAATGACTATTGGCGTTCAAATACAAAAGTATAACTCGAAGTATCTTTTCTCATAAATGGAACGAACTAGATCCACGAGAATGGTGTTACCCAATTTATCGTATGGTATTACATATGAAAAGTGAACATGTTTCTCAATAGGAAATATATATTTTTTATTTTATATTACTTTTTGATAATTTTTTTGAAAAATGTGCAATTTATGTTAATCGTTTTCTAATGAAAAATTACATAAGAAATGTCTATTTGCGTAACTTTATTAGCGGTTCTGATTTTTTGACGATTTTTTCAAAATTTCACTCGAAAATTTAGGGGGTTCTGAACACTCGATTACGTTTAAAAACAATAGGCTTCCAGTGTTTACAGATTGTGATTTTTGTACCAAGTTCCGTTCGAATCGGTCCATTCGTTAGCCAGTTATGGTCTCCACAGACTCACACACACACACACACACACATACTTTCACACAGAGGCATCACTTCAAAAATGTTTGATTCGTGATCAGGGATGCTTGAAACGTGCTCTCCCGTCGAAAACTCAAATTCGAATTTTCGACTCCTTCACAATACTTTCCTTATACATTATGTATATAAGGAAAGTAAAAATATGTATCGTTGGTTCAAATGATCATAATTATATCATGATTCCCTTCATTTTAAAGGGCTTGAACAAATATCTTCTAATTGATACGAAGTTTGGCAATGCACACCCCCCTCGGGAAACACAAGGGGTCTAATGATGTCACGAACAGAAAAAATATATCGCAGCTACTTTTCACTACAATCATAATAACAGTTAAGTTTCTTGATTATTGAGCTGCAAATAACCCCTTTTACGCATAATTATTTCAAATCTTGTCCTAAGCTGCCATGTTAAGAAAATGTAAAATTTTGAATAAATTTCGAAGTTTTCGTTCGAATTTCAAAACATTCTGTCGAGTTCTATATTCTTCATTAAGAAAGCCGGATAAGGTTACGTGAAAGTCCATTAATATTTGTCGCAGCTGTTATGAACACAAGAAATCGATCACAAACAAACGGATATCACTCTAAAAATAGTCAAAACATCTTCAAGCGGCCTTTATATATTGACAGCATAATCTCGAAATCTAAAATTTTTGCGAAAACAATACTTTCTCTATACCACCCATACAGAGAAATATAGGTAAGTATAGAGAATCTGTAGTATGAGAAGGAAAAAATTAATAACAATTTTACTCGTTATAGATTGATGTGAAATATCGCATTTCGAATAGGAAAGCTTATGTGTCATGTGTGATGCTGGTACAAGCTACCTAAAGAAAGGTTTAGATATTTTGATCTAAATAGCATCTGTACATGGAAAAACGGAGCTTTATGAAAAGTGTAAACACTTTGCACGCTTATTCGTATTTACAAGAAACGTAATTCTTTAATTGCGTTTTTCAAAATGACGATACTAATTAGGGACGAATTTCGAAAGTGAAAAGCAATAACATGTAATCCCGATATTGAATAAATACTCGTATGTTAATTTTTTACTTTCCTTAAATACAATAATGCATAAGGAAATTAGTGTGACGGGGTCGAAAATTCGAATTCGAGTTTTCGACGGGAGAGCACGTTTCAAACATCCCTGATCACGAATCGAACATTTTTGAAGTGATGTGTGTGTGTGTGTGTGTGTGTGTGTGTGTGTTAGTGAGTCTGTGGAGACGATAACTGACGAATGAATGAACCGATTCGAATGAAATTTGGTACAAAAATTACAATCCGTAAATACTGGAAGCCTATTATTTTTATACGCAATTGTATGCTCAGAACCCCCCCCTAAATTTTCGAGTGAAATTTTGAAGAAATCGCCAAAAAATCAAAACCTCAAATAAAGTTACACAAATAGATATTTCTTATGTAATGTTTCATTAGAAAACTATTGACATAAATTTTAGAACGCTAACACTAACCATTCTCGAGATATTGCACATTTTTCAAAAAAATTATCAAAAACTCATGTAAAATAAAAAAAAATATTTCCTATTGAGAAACATGTTTACTTTTCATATGTAATACTATGCGATAAATTTGTGACATCATTCTCGTGGATATAGCTTGTTCCATTCATGAAAAAGATACTTTGAATAATACTTTTGTATTTGAACGCCAATAGTCATTTATCTGAGGTAAGAATAACTTATTTCTCTGTCCATAACGCTTGGCGAGATTTTGGCGACGAATTTGGTGGGATGTCGCCAACTTGGCGACTTTCTTCAATGTTGCTAAATTAACGAAAAACTCGCCAAATGGATAAAAATAACGCTAAATCAATGAAAATGACGACTTATTGACGAAAATTCAATATCTTGGAAAGAATATAAATATGTACTATAATAATAATCTATTTTTACTGTAAAAGTGATAAATTCATTGCACTATATAAGGAAAGTCATTTGCTGTCCACATCAGATTTTTTTAAATCTGTAATGCCTAAATTTCCGAATAATTTTTTTTTATTATTATTCAGTTTTCTCTTACCTCCAGTAAACATGTAGATTTAAAGCTGAAGATTTATTTCGAAATGGCGAATAACGTTTTCGGGGAAAATAATATTTATTTTCAATGAAAACGAATCAAAAAATGTTTAAGTCATGTTTGAAGCTGAAATAACTTTAACTGAGCAGCAGGAATCTTCTCCAATGTGTTCAAAGCATGATATGTAAAACATGGATGAGGCAAGAATTGTAACATTTTAAGATTTTGAGCCGAATATGATTTGGGTTTAAAATTCCATTAAAATAGTAGCGGTTTCTTCGATTGTTACATTGCACAGCTGGCAGTCTTTTATTTGAGTATTGACTTGTTTGAGGAAATTGTAAATGCTAAAAGTTGATTCTAGAAAAGTAATGAAATTATATAAAAGAGGAGTGTTTTTCGATTATAAGAAATGTAGTGGCTAAAAATAAAAAAATAAATAAAAACGCATATCCACTACCAACTACAAGTGTAAGTCCATGTAGCGTTTTAAAAGTAAATACAACATCTGTTACTTAGAGAGCCAGTGTAGGTTTACCTGAGAGCGCTGCATATGGTAAACGGTATTGCCAACATTAGGGCTAGAATCATATAAAAACTAGCTAGATTTCATAGATGACTATTAAAAGTAGATGCAAATTTTGCGAATTTATGGTTAGTTTTAGCCATTTCTAAGTGCTAAGCCTTCTAAAAGATGACTAATTCTAGCTATGAAATGGCAAACTTGGTAACAGATGGAAAGTTATGTGGAAACGGTAAAGCTGTACTAATAATTAATTTTTTTTTATTTTGATTATTAAGTTTATGTCTGCCTCCAATAAACTAGTAAAACTGTTGATTTGCAACTGGAGACAGTCATCGAAATGACAATCGCGGGTAAAAAGAAAATAAAATATTTATGGTTTTAACTTGGGTAAAATTAAATAAATGGATTTTTCGATAATGGTACAGCAGGGATGAAAATGCATGCTTAAGAAAAAAGACACCTTTTAATCCCGACCCTATATTCGTTTAATGAATTTGTTTTAATGAATTTGTTGATTTTTTTTAATACAATCCAAACTTTTAGAAACGACGTACTATTTTTTTTTTCCTTTTTACTAGGCTTCGTACCATTTTCCCTAGTACGCGAGTAATATAACACACATTGGGAATAACTGCCATAGACTATTATGTAAGGGAAATAAAAGATGGTAAATTAAAAGATAAAGCACACTTTGTTTATATTCCTGGTTTTTCTGATGTATTGCCTATATGCTTTAATTGAGCTAGTACAATATCTTGTTTCCAACATAATGCAATAACACACACAATACATATAGCAATCCCTACAAATCCCCAAATGCCAAATCATGAACATCAGTAATAATATTCAGAACCATTAACGCGAGAAAGAAAATGAGGTAAATCAATTTCTTGGAGAAATAAGGAAGTTGCTACCATGCCTAAACTGATTGAGTTAATGCTTAGGGCTGTAAGTTAATGTATGCTATAGGGAGTACTCAGAAATACATTAGATACATACATGCCTATAAATAAAGAAACGGCGTACTGTTAAGAAATAATTATTACTTAAACAGAATGTTTAAATACTTTTCATATTAAATTAAATATATACAGAAGTGCATTAAATATATAAAAGGACATTTAATACAACATTTAATATTTTCCATTCTAACTAACTACGATTTCAAACTTTTTAATTTGAATTTTTTTTTATTTTGGTTTGAATCTATCTTGACATTTTTTCTGTTTTGGATTTATTAACAACGGATTTATTATCTCCGGAATTATTAACAACACCGGAGTGAAACCTAAAGAGAAATGGTGCACGCAGCCACAATGGCACAGAACGACAAAAGCAGATAAAGAGACATCTGGTTTATTTTAAGGAATGTTCAACACAAATAGCAGTAGACGGGGAATTAAAAAATTATTCACCACTACTGGGATCTGGTCGGCGAGGCTCAACAGCGCTATCGGAATTCAGGTCAATTTACTCGATTATTAAAAGTCAGCAGTATTCATGTCCGCAGTACTCCTACATATTAGCCTAGCAATTAGCAATTTTAAAGCTCCGTCGTGATTTGGAACCATTTCCACCATAGGAACCGCAGCAAAACTAAAATAATTCATCAGCATAGTGAAGTGACCGCATGACCTTAGCACAAATCTAAATAGGCGCTGACACGAACTTCCGTTCACGCAATAAGAGGACTAATTCCAGAAATGACTTTGAGAGGTGTTGCTGAATCATAGTAAGTTTTCGTATTATTACAGATAAAAAAATATTTGTTAATTTTGAAGTGGCAATGTACAGTCGTAAACAACTTGATAAGAGATCTGTTTTACATACAGGACCTAGTGACGTCCAAGGAGATTAAGTGACTGCTGTGGGATAGGACGACAGACTCAATTAACAAGTTTGGTTCCTCTTGAGAGTCTGGGAACAAAATGCGCACCTTCCCATCTTTTGTGACATAATATACGAAAAAAATCAAGTCAAAAAGTTGAAGTCAATCATACTCGGGATAAGTATCCACTGGTTAAAACACCAGCACAGATCTAAACACAACGGTAGCGAAACCAACTTCACGTTACACTTGAAAGACACTGGCACTACTCTATTAAAGTCTCAGAACGAATTATTACGGACACGTAAGGATAGGGCTGGTTTGAAGGCCCTCCAACATCCCCAAGGCCCTCCATCATCCCATGCGGTGGGCCCCAAACTTGAGTGAGGGCCCCATCATGACCTTCACGCTTAAATATTAGCAAAAATAGGTTGAATTAACTGGATTGAAATAAACTTTAGGAGACCCAAATTGAAGACTTGGAAGGGGCTTCGAAATTATTTAAACCAACCCTGCTTATGGACATACAACACTATACATGCAACACTATGTATAGTGGTAGTACTATGGACATACAACACTACATCCATACAACACTATTGAGGTGCTTAAGAACATTCCTGGTAACCCTATGTATCAGTTAATACGAGGGTATATCCAAAAAAACAAAGGTTACAAGCAGCAGCATTTGAAAAGTAATTATTGAGGAGGGAATTTTTCCCCCCAAAGTGGAGATAGATGGCAGTAGTTTTCTTACAACGGTTGTACGGGTAGGTAGTGTAAGTTCGCAGACGCGTCAGTGCGATTGAAATGATAAGACATTTAGAAAAGTGGTCTCGCTTGGAGGTGCGAGCCGTGATTCGTTTCTTATGGGCGAAGAATGAATGTGTCTGGTATTCCTGCGGTGTTATTTCATATTCTGGTATTCCTGCGGTGTTATCCTGATAGAGTATCTGGAGCATGGCCATACCGTTATTGCCGATCGTTATTGTGTCACTTTAACAAGGTTAAATGAAGCCATCCGACGCCAACACCCTGGCATACTGAGTGATGGTGTCATATTCCTGCATGACAATGCCAGGTCCCATACTGCTCGCCAAACTCAAGAATTGCTGCATAAGTTTAAGTGGGAAGTCTGGAGCCCCCCCCCATACAGGCCGGATTTGGCATCCAGTAACTATTTCCTTTTCCCCAAATTGAAGGAACACTTATTTGGAACAAGGTTCTCGCCAGACAGTGATGTTAAAACAGCTGCCGAGAACTGGCTTAATGGACAGGGACGTGATTTCTACCAAGCCGAGTTAAACAAGATGGTCGTGCGTTCAGATAAATGCCTGAATAGATTTGGTGATTATGTGGAAAAGTGATCACCAAGTATGGCTCTTAATTCCAATTTGTATTTTCTGTCTATTGTTAATAAATAATTTTTTATTACCCTTATATCTTTTTTTCTTTTTGAATCCATCCTCGCAGATATCTTTCGACTACTTATTTGTTTGGCATTTTTATGCATGTATTATTGTACGACTCTGGAAGCCTCTCAAAGACAGGGTAATTAAAGCTGTTAGTAAATTAAATTGCAACTTTTAATAATACGTTTCTAATTGTCTAAAGATTGACGGCGCTTATTGGCAAAAATAATCGCCTTAGAATGGAATTGGCTCAGTTATGTTTTGCACCATAGTCGATCCTATATGTGTAGAAAGTTTCAGCCTTCTAAAATCACTGAATGTCTTTTAGATGGTCTGGAACTAAAATCACTGAATGTCTTTTAGATGGACTGGAACTAATTTTTGGCTCCTCTTTCATTTTGTACACCTCTGGAGAAGAATTCAGCAAGAAAGATGAATCATGCGTAAAGCATTGGTTATGAAAGACTTTCCAACTGCAATGCAATTTTATTTAAGCATCTTTAAAATACGATACAATCAGCGGTAATATTTTTAAAATTATCACGATACTACATTAATTTAATATATTTGAAAACTTAAAAGTTCATCGAAAAAAATTAACTTTATTCAGATGACGTCATTGAAATGTAAATCGCGTGGCTCTCTCTGAAAAATCAGTAAATATTTTATGCATACATTTTCTCGTCCATTCCTTTCATTCATCACAATACTACAATAATTTATTTTACTTAAAAACTTGGAGGTAAAAGTAATTTAACTCTATATTTAAAACTTCGTCGAAAGAGTCTGCTATAAAATCGTCTGCGTCTCTACGTAAAATCAATGAATGTTTCATTCATATCAGCTATATTGCGGACTCCAGAGCTAAATAATTTTGCATTAAAGAAGTTCAGCAATTCTTATACAACTCATCTTACAGCTTCATGTGTTTACATTCTCCATAAGTGAAAATTAAGCTTAGTTGTATAAATAATCAAAATTTGATAATCATTTAAACTCAAATATTATTTTCATTGCGCTGTTTTAGAATACAGATGTACAAAAATTAAGCAAAAATAAAGCGGTTTTAGGACGGATACAACACTAATTATAAATTAAAAAGAACTTTAAAAATCACGATTTTGACACAAGATGGATGCCATATTTATTTTGAAGTGAGTAACGTGATCTCTTCATTTGATATAGATGTAATTATTATTATAATTTGTATTTAAAAAACTACCGAATATATTTTGCTGAAATTTTTTTATATTTTTTATAGGATAATTTAAATGTTTCCTAAAACTTTCAAAGCAATTTGTGAATTTCAAATCCGTTTAAAAATTGTTTGAAAAATTAGGTCCCATAGGGTTCAATGTATTTCATTTTTTCAATCCGGTTTCAATTCAAAACTAATTGGGGGATATTATTCATTTATATTTTCATAGGTTCCACAGACCGTCTGAACAACATATTAAAATTTTATTTTGATAAAGTCATTTTTACGGACGTTATCGTGCGAAAGGACAGGCTGACAGACAGACAAACTGAACAAAGTCATAAACACATTTCAACTATGTTATAAAGTGTTAAAAATCTGATTCCGTTACGTATAGAACCAAAGACGGTACTAGAAGTGTGCAGAAATTCAGCCTTCTAGTAGTCAAAGGATTTCTGGAGATATTGAAAATACTTTTCGGAAGAAAATACATTTTTTCTCAGACTCTCAAGGACGGGATCGAAAGTCCAGTTATGTGAAGTTCTTTACCGTAGATGATGCTACCAATTTGCAAAAAATATGTGTTTTAGGTGAAAAGAGTGGCTTTTGGAAGATCTAGAAAATCTTTTTGAAACCCTCTTTTCTCCACCCCGTGGGGGGGGGGGGAGGGGGATAAATGAAAAATCTGGATACGTTAGGTTCTCTACCGTGCTCCAGTGGTTTTCAGCCAGTGTTACGCGTAGCACTGGTGACACCGCGAGATGTGTATATTTTGTGCAATGCAAGTATGTGTATGTTTTGTGCAATATAATGTATGTAATGTGCAATGTAATGTTTTGTGCAATGTAATGTTTTGTGCAATGTAAGTATGTGTATGTTTTATGCAATTTTTGTGCAATGTAAGTATGTGTATCTAGTCCAGTTATGTGTATATTTTGTGCAATGTAAGATGTGTATATTTTGTGCAATATGCTGTATGAAAATGTTGCCATATCTGTGCTTATTTCAATATATATTTTCAACGCCAGCATGCGCGGTTGCCTCAACGGTGAGTTACTAGGTTGCAGTGGGAAAAGCATACATGTGTGTTTGTTTTAGAAAGCACTTAAAAAGCTGATATAAAACTGAACTCAACAGGCAGGTAAAATTACGTTTAAAATCAGTAAAATGGAACCAGATATGAAAAATTAATTTCTGTTAAACAAGCACAAGTATCACAATTTAATCATTTTATTAAACATATTTTTAATTACTAATCATATTATTTGTTAATTATGCTGCTAATCGAGTTTGCTAATCTTTATTATTGTTATTCATTTCTTTTATTAGAAACGTAATAAAATATGTGACAATATCTTAGTTATGTGTATAGTATTAACTTCGTATACGTATATAAAACATATTTTTGTTGGCGGTACTAAAATTTTCGAACTTTGGTGGTATGTGTTTATGAAAAAGCTGATAACTCCAGCCGTAGTCGATAGGTACTATAAGTGTGCAAAGATTCAGCCATCTAGATCACCGGGAGACTTCTGGAGGATCCGGAAAGATAAAAACACAGTAAGCAAGCTAGACAATTATATTGATTTGTTGACTACGTTACAAATTCAATTTATATTTAAAAATAAATCCCGAGTCACTTCAAACGAAATAAAATCCCCCAGAAATCCCCTTTCGTTTAAAAATTCAACATGCATTTTATTCAATTCTTCTTTTAAATGTAAATGAATGTTACCCACGTTTTTATTCTGACAACAAAATATCCCCAATTTCATTCGCAATGTTTTCAGTCTGTTCAATCAAGCAACAAAAAATCACCTGAAGAGATATAAAGGGATTGGCCTTTGATATCTTGATGTTGATAACTGAAAGAGGGGAATTATTCTGAAACTGGATCTGTGATATTTTAATGGAATAAATAGGCATTTTTCTTTCAATAAATTTATCGGAATTTCGATATTTTGTTAGAGATAGAAAAGAAACCTTTGCTGCTAGATTTTACACTTGAAAGTCACGAGAAGAGTTATTTTTAATATCATTGTTATTAATAAAAGGAAAAAAATCTATTTTGTGTTTGAAAAGAAAATAATTCCCTATTGAATGTGTGTTGTATCTTTAATTATTAATTTAACTGTTAGCGCAATATGTGTGAAATATGTATACATTCCAACAAATACATTTTACTTTACCTACAATACATGGTAATGTAGAGGAAAAGTATTGAAATCGTGTCGAAAATCGAAAATCGAAAATCGAGTTTTTGGTGAATCTACACGTTTTGGGACCTCTAGAACACGAGAAAACTATTTTTAGCGTGACGTCTGTGTGTTTGTGTGTGTGTGTGTGTGTAAGCCTGTGTGTCTGTGTGTAAGCCTGCGTGTCTGTGTGTAAGCCTGCGTGTCTGTGTGTAAGCCTGTGTGTCTGTATGTAAGCCTATATGTCTGTGTGTCTGTGCAATGTATGTATCGACTCTAATTCAAATATTTCATCAAATTTCAAAAATTTTTATAAATAACTCGCTTATGGATTACCATACTGTTGATTAGACTTCGATACGATTCGGAATAAAAGGACCTACCTTTTTTTTGCGAAATAACTCATAAAATTCATTATTCATTCTAGCTAAAAACTAGTAGGTCAAATTTCACAATATTGGGTAGATAGGTCACTTTAGGGATACCCTAGTAGTGATTAGATTTTGGTATAATTCAAGAAAGAAGAACCTACCTTCTTTGCGAAATTGCCCGCAAAAATCGTTGAAATCCAAAATAAAGGACTATGTATGTTCAAATATATGGGTCATTTTAAACGGGCTTTTTCTATCATCTTTCTTGGATTTTACTCTTTGAGTATATGAGTTTTATTTGCATTCAAGCCTAACATGATATTCAGTTTGCTACATAAACTAGGCACACATATATGCTAAAAGAATTATATACTTTTTTATACCGAGGATAATTAAAGACAGGTGAATGACAAGAAATAAAAATACTTACCCAAATTGTTCAGTTTTATAATATTTCCCTGCACAGAATGATGGCTAGAACATAGTCGAAAACTTGAAATGGTGAATATGGATTTTAGTAGAAAAGAATAACACTTATGTTGTCATCTATGTACAGAATAAGGTGTTAACATTTAATGTGAATGTCGAAACAGCTGGGGACAGTTGAAAAAATTAATTTAAAATATTGCTTTAATTCATAATGGATTTTTTTATTAATGTTTGTATTTTAAATTGTCGAATTTAATATAAAACATCAAATTAAAAGAAATCTAGAAAATGAAGGCTCGTAAATGAAGTTGTGATTTTATTATTTGACTGCCGGGACTAACAGGGTAATGGCATTTAATAAAATAACTAAATTTTTGAATGACAAAATTACAAATTGTTTGTTTCTTTAGCAAATGGGTGATGAATATAAATTGCAATATAGTAAAACTGTTCAGTGTCCAAAGTCATGCGAATTTTTATTAAAACACCTGGGACATGTAAAACTTCCTTTTACAGAAATGACAAATAACCATTAAATTCCCATTTTTTACGTAATATTTGACAACGAAAAGAATAAGATCAACTCGATTACACTAAGACTAGACATTCTCGAAATATTTCATTTTCTTCGCATTTTTGCTACGCCGGTTTTGAAAGTAAGCCCAGTTACCGAATGAAAAGGGAAATAGCTATAAAAGAGTAAACTCTGTGTCATTTCAAATAATTATGCGTGTTATTTTCTGCCATTATATTCAGTTTAATGAATTATTAAAGTTATAAAGAACAAGAAAGATCAATCATGCTTAAAGCATTGATTATGAAACACTTTCCAACTTCAATGCAATTTTATTTTAAAAAGTCGAAAATGCAATACATTCCTCGGTAATATTTTAAAACTTATCACAATACTACATTGATTTATTATATTTGAAAACTTAAACCTTCATTGAAAAAAATGAACTTCATTCAAATGACGACATTGAAATATAAATTGCCTGGTTTAAATATCCCTAAAATGCAATACATTCCACGGTAATATTTTTAAAACTATCATAATACTACGATAATTTATTATATTTGAAAACTTCATCGAAAACAACTGAAATAAATTCAAATGACGTCATAGAAAAAATAACACGCCTGGATCTCTCTATAAAAGCAGGATTTCATTCTTAACTTTCTCCATTTCATTCATCACAATACTATAATAATTTATTTTATTTAAAAATTAAGACCATGAAGCTACAATTCATAAACTTTATGCTTAAAACTTCATCGAAAAAAATCGTCCTTCTGTTTATAAAATCAATTAATATTTCATTCATATCAGCCATGCAGACTCCATGGACTGAATTATTTTGTGTTAAAGAAATACAGTAATTCTAATGCAACTCATTCTACATATTTTGCTGTTTACATTTTACATAGGTGAAAAATAGGCTTAGTTGTAGAAATAATCAAATTTGAATGAGAATTTAAACTCAAATATATTGTCATTGTGTTGTTTTAGTATGTAGATGCACAGAATTTAAGCAAAAATAAAGTAGTTTTAGGACGGATACAACACTCAATATGAATTAAAAAGAACTTTAAAAAATCACGATGTTGAAACAAGATGGATGCCATATATCATTTTGAAATGGGTCATGTGATCGTTTCATATCGCGGTCACGTGATCGTTTCATATAAGATGTGTAATTATTATTTTAATTTTTATTTAAAAAACTACTGAATATATTTCGCTGAATTTTTTTTTATATATTTTATGGAACAATTTGACTATTACCTAAAATTTTCGAAGCAATTTGTGAATTTTAAATCCGCTTAAAAAAATGTTTGAAAAATTAGGTCCCATAGGGCTCAATGTATTTCATTTTTTCAACCCGGGTTCAATCCAAAACGAATTGTGTGATATTATTCATTTATATTCCCATAGGTCCTACCGACCGTCTGAACAACATACTAAAATTTCATTTTGATTAAGTCATTTTTACGGCAGTTATCGTGCTAACGGACAGACAGACAGACAGAATGAACAAAGTCATAAACACTTTTCAACTTTGTTGTAAAGTGTTAAAAAATAGAAATTTAAGTCCTGAGGAAAAGTCATGTGCTGCCTACATCATATTTTGCATACTCAGGATCTAATCTAAATTCGAAACTTTATATCCAACGATAATAAATTTATATACTCTCAACGGCTCCCGTGTAAGTAGTGGCCAGAGTGTTTACTTCTGCTGTCTTGCATCTGTATTTTTACATGATTACCAGATTTACAGGCATATATATTTTTTCTCAGATCCCACCAGTCTGCACTTTTTTCAATTATACATAAAGTTACGAACGTATCCTTTAGAATCGTAGGTGTACACGCAGAATACAAAAACAAGTCCAAGTTTATGGATAACCTACGTGTATTCACAAGCACAAAGTAAACAGGAGCAATATACAATCAAACAGCACTTAAACGCTCCACAAATTTCACAGAATAAGCGATATTATTCACAAAATGTTGACGAAAGTAGTTTCACGAAATAACCGCTACTATTCTTAAAACATTGGCAAAAAAATCACAGTCCGATGTAGCTCGTGTCACGCCAATCTCCGATTCAGTGATGACTCCTATTTATAGTCTCTCCATAGACACTTCTGGAAATCCCTATACCTCAAAGAATCGTTCTATCGAGAAGTTTCTGGAATATTGCGTAAGTGGCCAAATTGGCGATAAATCGCCAAATAAGGAAATCCTTCTTCTGGCTACTAAATCCTAGCAACCCTGGTCTCACGTCATCCTCACGTCCTTCTGACGTCATGGATTGTGTTTTCTTCGGCTGGACTTTGAAACAGATTAAAGAGGAAGCGCCAATGGGAATATTGCGCTTTCGCAATGATTACGAGATTTATTGGCATATATTTTATTTGAAAACCTCAGATCCCACCAGTCTGTACTTTAATTATACGTAACACATTCGAAATACACAGACAAATGAATAACAGTTGCACCTACGGTTAGCAATAGGTTCTTTAAGTAAATGAAATAAAAATACGAGCGCGCAACATGATCTCGTAGGACAGACAATAACAATTTTAAGCGTTCTCCTAATCCCAGCAGTCCTTTCGGGATTTTTGGCCAGGGGGGTAGGGGGGAAGGAAGCGGATGAAACTTAAAGGGGGGAAGTTTTCCTTTTGCTCTATATAAATGTAGTATATATATATATATATATATATATATATATATATATATATATGCTGTCACATGTATAGAAACTAGGTGAACATAAAATGTCTCTGGTGTGTGTGTGTGGGGGGGGGGGGATATATCTAAAAGAAACACTGCCAAACACATGTACGCCTTATATAAACTGCCAAATACGTGTAAATGGGATTAAATAAAAACTACATGTGTAGGCATAATACTATGCTCTAAATACGTGTCTAAAGAAATTCCTAAACATTCTTAGTTCTAAACTGCATGGCCTATAAAATCCTAAATATCGCTATTCTTAATCTGATTAAGGAAACAGATTGTTTGTGAAATGGGGAAGCTATAAGCACGTGTTTCAATTTTAATTCACTTTGCCACAAATTCTACGTTAGAGGAAAAATAAGTATATTGCATGCAGATTAAGATCTAAACAAAACAGAATTTAGCCAGTGCAAATGTAAATCTACTTAAAATAAAACTTTTACGGCTCCAAAAGTCCGAATATGTTGTAACTAAATTTTTGCAGGACTGGATTATTTTTTCAGGTCTTATACGATTTCGTCCTAGACAAATTTCACTGAACCAAGATTTCATTTCGGACAAAAATGTTAAGAAAAAAAAAAGAAAAGCTTTCCAATACCATGTTCAAGAAGCACGGATGTTTCATGGAAATCTGGCGTAGACTTCTAAGGATTTTGGAACAGGTATTATATTTATAGAAATATATAACTTCAGAATAAAAAAGGAAGAATATTCGTGCAATGCTATTTCCTAAAAGAAGAAAGAGCACTGTTGTGAGGAGCAGATGACTGTCCCTACATAATACAATGCATTTACTTCTTTCACAGCTAAATAATGATGTACAAGATCCTCCACGTAATGTTTTTGGCACTGTATTAACAACATGGATGCTGAAATTGGTAAACTTTTGGTAACTTAATAGTCCAAAAGAAAATGACTTACTGATAAAATTCCTCACCAAAATTAAATTGACATTTAAATAATATCCAATGAAATAAATGGCTACTGGCGAATTCTCGAGCATTAAAATACCAAAGTATTGCAATAAAATAGACAGTGGCACTAGGTAGGGGCTTCATTGGCAGTGGTCGATAAAGCTACAGCCACTGAAATGTCATAAAATTTTATCAAAATTGCAAAAGCCATTCTAAAATGATTCTTTTTCAAACATTTTGACATTGAAGTGAATTAACTAAGATGAATAATTTTGCATCACGTCTGATGTTAAAATAGCAAAATCAAACACACATCCATAACAGAAGGTATTTATTTCACTTCCTTAAGACGTACAAAAGTTTAAAACAGGCCATAGCGCTTTCGAGCATAAGTATGCACTTCATCAGTAGCTACACGGAAATAAAGTTTGAATCGTTCATATATAGACCAGATATAGCGACAAAATTTGCATAAATACAATCAACAAAAGAATCTACGTCTAGATAAGGATAAACCGTAAACAATTTAAAAAAAAAAAAAAAAAAATTGAAAAATTGCACGGTTTATCCTTATTTAGACGTAGATTCTTTTGTGGATTTTTTGGATTTTTTTGTGGATTGTGGAAAAATTGCACGATTTATCCTTATCTAGACGTAGATTCTTTTGTGGATTGTATTTATGCAAATTTTGTCGCTATATCTGGTCCATATATGAACGATTCAAACTTTATTTCCGTGTAGCCACTGATGAAGACCATACTTATGCTCGAAAGCGCTATGGCCTGTTTTAAACTTTTGTACGTCTTAAGGAAGTGAAATAAAAACCTTCTGTTATGGATGTGTGTTTGATTTTGCTAACTAAGATGAGCTACGTTCGCCTAACTCAAATAACTGACAATTCCAAACTTTTATTTGCAACAAAAAAATCTCAAAGAACTTTTATATATACGGGCGAATTCAATTGGCTGGCAGTATTATATTTTACATAAAATCATATATGATATATAATATTAGTTGTATTTTGACTTACATTTTTGAACCAATAAATCTGTTAAATTAATTAACAAGCTCTATTGGAAGTGTCTATTAATCCAATTTCATTCTTGTCGGTAAATTTCTACCAGTAAAATGTTTCCATTATTTTAAAATCAATTTATATTTTGCAGTAAAACCTTTGTCAAAACCTCTGAAAAAGCTTTTAGGTATTCTAGCGCAAAATCTTTCAAAATCCCTTCTCGGAGCTAAAAAATTGCGATTCCACTTTATTCCATGTTTCAAAATGAAAATGGATGTTGTGGAAGCCCTAACTTTTCATTCAAACAGCAAGATATCGCTCAACGTTCCTCGATGTTTTCAGTATACTTAATAAGGCGGAGAGAAAACCGTCTAGAAAAATAATCTTTTTATGTCTCGTTTTTGCTAAGAAAAGAAATCTTTATCATGGGAAGGATTTTGAATGGAATAAATGATCAATTTTCTTTTAACAAATTTGCTAAGTGACATTTGGCGAAAATAAAAGTTTTCGAAATGAATTTTATACGACAGTTCGATGTGTAATATCCTGTGTGGCAAATAGTTTCAAAAACAATTAACTAGCCGTACACCCGTTCTTCGTGCGAAATTATAATATGAAGAAATTAATAATTTGAGGCTAACTTTTAAAATTTGGAGTCTTTCTATCTGAAATGTTATAATTCTCACAAATAAGAAAAAATATGTTATCCCATACCGAAATAAATAGACATAAAAAAGCACAAATTACATTATTATCTATACAGATGATAGCAATTTTACAATTGAACAATGCCGTCTTTGTAGACTACGCTTCTAAATTTCTTCGTTTCTAGACTCTTTACGTTTAAAGACTGTTTACGTTTTCAGGGACGAAAATCTAGAGATATCTTTCATTTCTGGTCTTTGAAACTAAGGTTTATTTCTTATTTGATTAATTTGAAAAATTTCAATAATTTTAGTGATAGAGGCACAAACAACAATTGGGTCACGTTATCCGATTTTTAATTGCATTTGCCATTCAAAATATGGTTGTGTTACTTTAGTTAGGAGAATTCATATAATGATCAAGTCGCATTTGTTTGGAGGCTTATATAACAATTGGATGACGATCAAAATGTAGAAACAGTCAGAAGGACACGAAGACAGACAGACAAATGAATAGACGAACACCAAAATTTTAAGAGACACCTTGCCAAAGCTACTCATCACAATTTAATGAAATTCGGTTCAACCGTTCTCCCGTGATGAGGAGGCAAACATGTGTATATTAAATTTAATTACATAATTCATTAATTGTGGCACCTGCACACTAAAAAAAGGCTGAATATCAAACCCGTTTTAATATGTAGTGTGGTAACTTCAGATGAAACTACAAGCGATCTTGGCAACCCTGTATGTTCACCTCCTTTACTTACAGATTTACTCGGTTCCTGCAACAGTTGAAACAAAGGGATATCACCTAATAATCGAAACGAAAATAAATCGGTTATAAAGGTGACATCACCTAATAATCCAAACGAAATTAAAGATGCACACATTTTCTTCGCCTTTGTTATACCTTAGAATGTTGTTTGCTAAATAAATATTTATGTTTCATATTGTTTGGATATTTTGTCATTTGGAAATTTTTTTGAGTTATTACAGGGAGTTTTGTAACATTGTTAAACGTGTAAGGACTAACATTTTCTGTTCTTGACTTCTTATTTTTCAAGCAGTATCTTCCCCGGGGAAAATGAGTCTAAATTTAAATTGCAGCCGCGCAGATTGCGGACAGTAGAGGGTGCTGGCAACCAGGTTCTAAAAAGGAATACGAGATGAAAGACACGAGATGGAACGAGATGACACGAGTTGGCATTTAGAGCGTGGTGTGTATTGATGCTGACGATGGCAGGAAGGTTGGACCATAGTGCATTCTGATTTATTATTTGTAAATTACGTTAACATGGTTTATTTTACGATTTCTACAGCTTAAGAATAAACTTGCTGTTTTTATCAAAGATGCCTGCGTGTTCATTCCGACACCTTTACAAAAGCAATTACGTTTTAAAAATATTTCTTCAATTTTCGAATGCAAAAACTAAAATGCCTTTCGTTGACTCCGAAAATCAAATGGCCTGCAAAGTTTACCGCTTGAAATTATTCGTACCAAGTTGTATTCGATTTGCTGAATTTGCTTGAGACATATAGTGCCCACAGACAGACATTAAATAATGTTAATTCTTATTTAAGATTGCCCAAAACCTATAAATCCATTACTAACCGAGAGTTGTTTAATCACAGTATTTTCTCTATACATATATTAGGTACTGTAAGGAAAGTTAAAATATATCGTTCATAATTAGATTAGTTACATGTAAAGTTCGTAAAATATTTTAAAATAATGATATACTTACATCCAACAATTAAGTTTCATGCATTATTCTATGTAATAATAATGCAATTATAATCTCAATTTTATACGCTATTTATATTTTAAATAAATGGTATGCCAAAACCAGTAAAACAGATAAGTAATATGCCACAGTTCCTCATGTAATTCATTCTCGGATTTAACAGTTTCCTATTCATTTTACTCCATGGTTTCAAAATGAAAATTAATGTTCTGGAAATCTCATTTAAAATAAAAAAATATTTATCGAAAAAATATTCCCACCATAATTTTAATGCATACTGAATACATGGTAATTCGTTCAATTAAGTAATTCCTTCATAGTAATTTGAAGCCAACTGAAAATGTATTTAAGAATAGTGTCTTGATATCTCATTGTTGGTAACGAAAAACTCCACGCTTTATATCAGATATATTTTAATGGAATAAAAATAATTAATTTAACTTTCATAAATTTACAAAGTTATGTATTCAATGTTACTTATGATTTAATATATGCGCAAATTCTAATAGCATTCTCAATCATAATTTTTTTTAAATATTTAGATTTGATAGAAAATTAAATATCGTCTGCTTATAAAATTAATTTTATTAAATAAGAAATTGAAAATCATTTATTTATGTTTCCAAGCAACACAATCCGTTTTCATTAAATAATGATCCATAAATAATCGTCTAAAATTCATCATTCATAAATAATGATTCGAAAATTCATCTTTATGATTTTTAATTATATTTCGATAATACCTTGACCTAGAAATTTGAAACGTGTATGTGTTACCTGGCAGCGAAGTTAATCATATCCAATTTGAAAAACATCGGTCTAAACTATTGATTTTTGTACGAAGCAAACAAACAGAAAATGACAAGCAAACATTTAAGTATATTATATTATATGTCATATAAATGGAACTTCGAAAACAGAAATTTTTACTCGTTTTCGAATTTTAAACAGTTATGTGTTCCATGGAATCATAATAAGGAAAATAGCTTTTCATTGATTAAAAAGTTTGAGGACCAATGCTTTGGTAATTACGATCTTCCGCATTCCAGTGAGCAGGTAATAGTCTGAAACCGTGACTTGAATTCTAAATGTCAGTAAATTTGGAGACCTTGTTTCATTTTGAGCAGTCATTTCACATTGTCATTCGATGTTTTGGGCGTGGTGTCAGTAAACGTGGGATACACACCTATAGCGTCGGGTTGTGTTTCATTCATTATTACAGCAGATGGCCAAAAAGAAAGAAAACAACCTTGACATCAGTACTTTCATTTTGTTTCGCTTCACTATTTTGACAGCGAATCTGTGGTTTATTTATTATTTAAAGTTAAACAACTACTTACACGAATTGCAATTCAATTAAGGTAGATAATCTAGTTTTAGTCCTCTAACTATATTTCACTACGCGGAGGTCCTCAATAATGTAATAGTAAGCAGGAAATTGACACATACATTGCACATTTCGTTAAATTTTTAATTTGCAGTTTGTAAAAAAGAACGTAATATCAGTAAACCTGTACCATTAAACAGCTTATGTTGCACTCTATTCGTTTTAGAGACCACGTTTAGAAACGATGTTCATCACGCCACTTTTGAAGCGCTGCTAGATTCCAATTACCCATCCCCCTACAGGGATAGCCATTTTCGAACATCCCAAAAGATAAACTGTCACGAAAGGACATCTGCTGCATTTCATAATCTGCTGAACGTGAGACTGAAAACAAACTTTTTGTCCATTTCATATAAGTTGAAAGGTGACGCGGTCCCAAGAGGAATGTCTGCTCCGGGCCCTCGTTAGGCCTAGTCGGGCCCTGAACATGTACACTTATCGATCTTTTCTTACAAAGTTAATGGGCTGCGCGTGGAAACTCCCAATTTTAAAAATCTTACACACAAACTAGGTTTTTTCCCGGCTGTCCAAATGGTTGCTCAATCCCTCAGGGCGAGCCGGACGGTCTGGGTCTTCAACACAAACTAGGTTCCCGAACGTCTAAACGGTTGCTCGAGTCCTTAGGATGAGTCGGACGGCCTGGGTCTTCAACACAAATTAGGTTTTCATTCAAATATGTTTTCAGTTTAATATGCTGAGACTTTTATTAGCTTTGTCAGTTTTCTTTGAGTAATAATAGAAAATATTTAAAAGTCGAAATGTAATACTATTAATAATATAAACAACTTGATTTATCTGTCTTTCTATCTATCTCTGGCTAACACTGCTACAAAATGTTGCCAAACGTGTTTCAATCACGGATAAACGTTTCATGAACATAACAGCTTTAAGAGCGTACGACATCAGATTCTGAAAGTGAGACCGTGATGTGAACGGTCCGTTCCCTACACAATGCAATGAATGTATTTCTTTCATAACTGCGAGAAAACCATGGAGCTTTATGAGCGTATGACATCAGATTCTGAAAGCGAGTCCGTGAAGTGAACGGTCCGTTCCCTACACAATGCAATGAATGTGCTTCGTTCATAGTAAAAAACTGCGAGAAAACCATGGAGCTTTACGAGCATATGACATCAGACTCTGAAAATGAGTCCGTGATGTGAACGGTCCGCTCCCTACACAATGCAATGAATGTATTTCATTTATAACTGCGAGAAAACCATGGAGCTTTATGAGCGTATGACATCAGATTCTGAAAGCGAGTCCGTGAAGTGAACGGTCCGTTTCTTACACAATGCAATGAATGTACTTCTTTCATAGTAAAAAACAGCCAGAAAATCATGGAGCTTTACGAGCATATGACATCAGATTCTGAAAGTGAGTCCGTGATGTGAACGGTCCGTTCCCTACACAATGCAATGAATATATTTCTTTCATAGCAAAAGACTGCGAGAAAACCATGGAGCTTTATGAACGTATGACATCAAATGCTGAACGTGAGTCCGTGATGTGAGCGGCCCGTTCCTTACATAATGTAATGACACTATTTCTTTCAAAGCGAAAAACTGCATGGAGCTTTACGTAACGTATGACATCAGATACTGAAAGTGAGACCATAATGTTCTTTCATTTATTATTATTTTATAAATATTTATTTGAGATGTATACGACTCAACACGGTAAACAAACTCAAGAGAACTAGGAAACTCTCTTGCGTGTTTTTCGTTTATTACTTATAGGGCAGAATGTCCGTGGGTCTCACTAATTCAAATATAATATATCATTACATTTTATAAACTAAAAGTGCTTAAGTACAACATTTTAAATAACATGGCCACATAATCAGCAGATCACGTGATTTAGAATGCAGACCATTTAATAAACCCTATTTCTGTACAATTTGCATTTCCCATTACTTTTCGAGTTATTATTTGGTTTCATAAGGCACCCAGTGTAGAAAATAGCCCAAATGGTTAATTAATTATGCGGCTGTGGTTACTTCTACGACAGCCATACACAGTTGGGGCTAAATCTGAGAATTTCTTGTTCTCTGCTCAGCATGGCAGTATTTCTTGTCTACTGCTCAGCATTGGCAGTAAGTCAAAGTTTCACAAAAAAGTGTTGCACACAACAACTTTTGTTGCTGCCATTGCAGTTAAAGGCTGCTCGAAGCTAAACTTTGGATAAAGCAAAACTGGATGATCGATGAAGACCGATGAAGCTGGTTGATTCCGTAAGTATAATCAATCTTTCTATTGTATCTACTAATTCCCAAGTGTCCATCTGTCTGTCTCTTCGTCTGTCTGCAAGTCTGTTTGTCATGATTTCAAGCACTTCCCGTATATACAGAGATTTGTAATTTGGTATACACGGATCAATCGTTCGATGGAACTCCCTAGAAATATCAAATTTTTGGAAAATGATCAGTAGCTGAGGTGCCTACACAAAAATGATCAAAAGAAGAAATGTTAGAAAAGCATACTTAGCGATGAGATTGAATTCAAATTTGGTGTATGGGTACATAGTTTAAAAAGAAAAAGTGTGCAATTTCAGTTTCCAATATTTACTACTTTAGGAATGCCGCATACCGGAATGTTTGATTTGATAAATCAATAAAAAACAATTTCTTTTAAGTGATATACGGACTTCAAATTTGGTACACGGGTCAATAGTTCAATTAAAACCCAGGAAAAATCGAATTTTTCAAAAACGTTTAATAGAAGGGTGCTCCACACCAAACCGTTCGAAAGGTGAAATGATTAGTAAAACACATTTTGAGACAGAGACTCAATTTGATAATTTGAGACAATTTGGTGTGTGGGCGAAGGTTGTTCGAAAGGAAGAAATGCGTACAATTTCAGTTTTCTAATATTTACTACTTTAGGCGTTCAGCACACCAAAATGTTCGATTTCCCGAATAAATGAGAAGCGTCATCCAGAAAGCAAGAAAGGAAACTTTCATCTTACTTCGCAAATTTTCATCCTTTTCATGATTTTTTAATTTAATTGGATTTTTGGAACAATTGAACAAGTGATTTGAATTCTTTGTGAGACGTTCATTTTTCTCTTTGGTATTTTATTATTCATCCCCTTTTTTTTCTCTCGTCGTTGGCAACACACTTTTCCTACTTCTACCACGTTTGTTGTTCCTTTCTTTGGCTATGCAATTCAATTCGATATGTAAATGGGTCATTCAGAAATTAAGTAGAAATTTGACAACCAAAATTTCCTGGAAAAAAAAGTTAAAGTTTTATTACTTATTTTATGTTTTTGTGTTCCTGTTAAGTCAATGAAGTTGTACAATCCTCGAACAGAAGTCAAGAAAGCATTTTATATCAATAAAGAATGGTGTCACCTCCATGTCGTAATTTATTGACATGGAGGTAACATATTTGGGGTTTAACTTATATAATTAGTAACCAATGTACGCAGCATTGTCATGATGCTTACATAACATAAAAGTACACAATGCAGAACAATTTATATAGATAATTATCTGTTATTTTGAAAACTGGTATAATTAATGAGGCCATGGATGTCACATTAGATAAATGTCCTCTCCATTTTTATAAATACTTTGAATTAAAATTTTAAAAAATGATAGTCTTACCACCTCTTAAAATAGATAGCTAACCAACAAAATGGTTAACAGTAACTTCATCTCCCTGTAAAGGTTCTTGCCTTTGCTACCTTCTAGGGTATTTTGGTGGAATTATAAAAAATTTCCACTGAGGTTGCCATAATTCTAGGGACAATATTTTACGAGTCCACGAGAAAAAGGGTTTTATCATTTTCCAATCCTTTCATCAAAAAATGAAGAAAATAATGTTTCTTAATTAACTTTGATTACTTTATTTAGAGTTTTTTCTTATAGTTTAGAAGAAATAGCTATAATGTTATGCAAAAACAATCATGGGAACATACCATGGAAGTGACATCCAGTTCGTAATGAAAATTTTTTAAACAGAAAAACCACATAATTATCCTAAAATTCAATTGAAATAAAACAATTTGATGCTCCTCAATTATTTAAATGAATATTTAATAATTTACTTAAATGAAGTTTTGAAGAAGTTGCTAGAGACACAAATTTCCACTTAATTTCAAAATGACCCAAATTCCATTTGCTTCTCGAACAATATGAAAATTAGGCATTTAGTGAAAACGACTTGTCTGCGATAATTAGTTTCAATGCTTAAAAAACAATTTTCGAAGAGTGTCAAGATTGATTTTGGATTAAATTAATTTTGTTATGATACAAAAAATACGTTCGGAAGATTTTCAACGTTGGCGTGCTGTTGGGAGACTCGAGACAGTACAGTCCATTAAGAAAGTCGACAATTTCTTTTCTGTGGACCATTTTGACATTTTTCGTTTTGCAAATTCCTAGCATCTCGTTAACTATGCAAATTTTTTGGCGGATGCAAAAAGTCCCATCAATTCCCATATATACTGGTTTGGCATGAGTTGGCATCTCTTGCTGGCCATGGGAGGATTAGATCACTTCAGAAGCATTACCCAAAGGCATGTGGTATTTATGTTCGGGCGTTATCTTATTGAAAATAACTCCAATAAGACGAGGCAAAAGCTCAATTACTCAATTTCTTCTAGAGGAAACGATATGGAAAAATGTATGGAAGATATTTTTATGTGGATATGTGTGTGATGCTCTATTGGAAAGAAAAATCAAATTTTTGATAATTCAAAATCGGTTTGTGATGATTTATAAATAATGGTGCCCCTTCATTTCTGGTTATAAGCATTTAAAAGCATTCAAATAGTTGATAATAGTCAGTTTAATTAATATTTTTAATTGTTTCATTTCAAATAAAAATGATGGAACATCTTGAGAATGTCACATATTAGAGTCTTATAAATAAATAAAAACATTTGCTCTTATATGAAAAAGGACATTTTAAACATCAATTTTCGTAACATTTCTATAATTAATTATGGTACTGTAACCGTCTTTCCTAGATATTCGAAAAAAAAAGATCAAATAAATGAGGGTCTCCCTTGGTCTGTTGACCACCTGCATCAATAGGCCTCTGATGTTCATCGATTAAAATAATCGTACCAAATTATCTCTCATTTATTTAATTTGTTCAAGAGACATCTTTTCTCAAATACAGACACTCAGGCATCATTAAAAATTGCTGATTTTTATTCAGTGATGCGTATAGTATAGTGCAGGTCCCTCCAAATTCGAAGATCGTATTTTTGATGTTTTTCCTTTACATAAACTAAAAAATTTTTATATAAGATTATCATGCACACAAGAATCTGCCCCTTTTGAAGAATGATGCTCTTTCCATCATCAGTGCACTCTCTGTTTTCACAACACCATCCTCTTCTTTTCCGCATAAGTGCGCATTCCCAAACAGAAACAAAAACCTTCTTTTGCAGCCCTTAGTTCCATTATTCCACACTTCTCGATTAATGTCCACCGTGTGGGTAGGCGTACCCCTTGACCCAAGGGCCCTAACCCGTCGCCATAGCAACCGGGCAGTGACAGAGCAGGAAAAGTAGGTTACTAGCTTCGAATACCACCCAGGATGATTGTTCGGCTCATTATAGTAATTATTCTGTTTGCGGGTGCATGGCAAAAAACTATTAGATATTTATAGTAAATGCCTGGCGTATTCATTATGGATGGGGATGGTGGTGTGTTTCAATTAGCGGTAGCTAGGCTTGGTTGTTTTCAATAATGCGTTCTTTTGTAAACAAAGGGTTTTCTCTATTTAGCTTTCCCCATACTTGTAATAGCAGCAGAAATACTTCGCATTAATTTTATTTCAAACTTAGCTAATTAAAATCACAAATTTATTACATGTAGATGTGTTTTCTATTAAACGTAACAAACCAGTGAAAATAACACATTAATTGGTTGAATATATATCAAATTATAAGATGTCATCGCAGACAGACGAAAGCGGTATTTTAATTAAATATGTTTTTTGAAGAGATTTTGTATTATAAAACTTTTATAAGAAATTGGCAGTGGCTCCAGTCCAAAGGAGCCGAGATGGTATTGTGTGAGAGTACCATATTTCTTTGTGTGTGGTTCGCCTTCTTTAATATTTTCAAAATAATTGTTTCGGCTATAGGTTTTATATAATAGTTTCAAATAAACTTGTATAATTTTATCAGTGGCGGTTCGTGTATAGGCACTGTGGCACTGCAGGAACGACAGTGCTCTCTCTCCCTCGCAGCTTCCTATGTACGCATGCGCTCAACAGTCAAACACCGCTCTCTCTCCCTCGCAGCCTCGAGTGCAGCTTCCTATGTGCGCATGCGCACATAGGAAGCTGAGTTTGACTATTGAGAGAGCGGTGTTTGACTGTTGAGCGCATGCGCATATAGGAAGCTGCAAGCGAGGCTGCGAGGGAGAGAGAGCACTGTCGTTCCCGCAGTGCCACAGTGCCTATACACGAGCCGCCACTGAATTTTATACAAGTTTTTCAGTGGCAACATCGGCGGTTTATTGGTTGTTGAGTTTTTACAATACTCTCTTGAATTGTTATTTTTTGCTGTTTCCGTAAATGATCTTTTTAATTTAAACCATCTAAAGTATGTAGTTTTTCATGCACTATAAAAATATACCAAGTTCGTCTAGTACCATTTCTGGTCTACTTCAATTTTCAAAATTTCATGATGGATTTGATTCTATCTGCTATGTATTGCCTTTCATCTTAAACTATCATGTCTAATATCTAATCAATAATAATTTTATTTAATTATTTTAAT